>JAKGUB010000002.1:687500-953621 GCA_026261675.1 Hippocampus mohnikei | reverse complement strand
CACGCGTCATCCACACATCTGACGTACATTAGAAAGAATTCCATCCACTTGTTTGTTAGTACTAGGCATGCCTACCGTAAAAGCCAGTCAGTAGACTCAGTACGTGGAGATTTAAACAGCAGAAACTTCACAGCGATGTTTGTTGTTTCACGTCTTGCCTCTGGCTGAAGTGAAAGTTCGATCGCGATGCAGGAATTGGTATGAATTGCATTCCGTTTCTCATTAAGCTTTTGTTTGGCATTAAACGCAGAATCGAGAGTTTTCGTTGAGACGTTTTGTTGTGGTTCAGGTTTCCCCGTGCCTTGTGGGTCATCGACAGTTGACCTGCCTCCCTGTATGATAGAATAAAAATGACCAAAAATATTACAGTCACACATTTTAAACAACGTGCGACGTGCACAACCCAAAAAGACCTGCTGTACTGTATGTCGTTTTGCCGCTTGACTACGTTGACTCATTCAAATATGATGCTCTGGCGCCATCTAGAGGACATAAAGAATTTTTGATATTGTTGGTCAAACTGCACATCTTCATTTACGGTAGTCGTCAGTAGACCTTTAGGTAAAACAAGCATCGAATTAGTCAACCACGAACCTAAAACAGCTGATATTTGTAATAAAACGTGATACAACCCACACAAAAGTGATATTTATTCATTTGATATTCAAACATAATGGCATTCACGTTTCTTAAAGGTTATATGATATTGGCACGTGTTAAAAAAGCGAAGACATGAATAAACAAAACCTGAAATTACCCTTAACAACATGAGGTGGCAGACAGTGTTGGCTGTAATAAAACATCAACGAAAGTAAAAGCACTTAGTTTCCATAGCAAGATGACTCACGGATGAGTGTGTTCTCTTTTATTTCAACTGAACACGGTCCAACCCATTCTCTAAAACCTTTCTTTGACAGATCACAATTTTAAAAACGCATCAGGGCTTTAATTACATGTTTGCTTAATTACACCAGCTACATAAGTTCTTAAAAACGGCTCCTCCCGATACACTAAATTCTAAGGACTCCACCCAGTGAATAATGCCCGCTCCTTTTTCTGGTTTATGAATTAAATCATCACAATTATGTATCACCCATACATCACGTGCGATACATAACTCCATCCATCCATCCATCCATCCATCTTCCGAACCGCTTGATCCTCACTAGGGTCGCGGGGGGGTGCTGGAGCCTTATCCCAGCTGTCTCCGGGCAGTAGGCGGGGGACACCCTGAATCGGTTGCCAGCCAATTGCAGGGCTCATTCATTCCTAACTGCTTATCCTTTTCTCAGTTAAAGGACACATTAAAGTGCTGCTGCTTTTACAAGCGATAGACACGCACACATACAGCATAAGGTGCATTCATGACAACGAGGACACTGAATAAGCAATGCAACAACAAAGCAAATGACACGTAGGCATTACAATAGACACCGGGAAGGAGGGGCAAGCTAGCGCTGATTTGGAACTCATAATATCGTGACGGATGGGGGTCACCCGACTTCCCGTTCTTACAGAGATGACCTACGACCCAAAGCCTAATGTTATTATAAAACCATAGGTGTTGTATTAGATACTCGAAGACAATTCAGTGTATTGGAATTGCATTTGGATACATCATCTCCCAGCAAAATGACCAGATTTTTTTTCAATTTTCAACCAAATAGACAGTGATGTGTGATGTGACCAGCAGATAAGACATTTTGGTAGAAATGACAAGTATGACTGAGCTGTCAGTGACCCACATAACAGATGGTGTGAATAACAAGTGATTAGTCACCCACATCAAGAATGATGGCTGTTCAAAGGTGCATTTCTTTGCTTCGATTCGAAATCAGATTAAATAACTGCTGATTTAAAATGGGTACATAAGTGATCTTATTTTAAAACTGAAAAAGATCGAGGAGATGGTGTGCATGTGTGGTGTTACAAGGACGTCCACAAATACTGGCTTGGCAAAAGTTTTGCAGACCAAAGTTGTTGTATTGAATACTCAAAGGCAATTCCATATATTGGAATTTTATTTGCGCACAATATTTCCCACAAACATGACGAGAACGGTGGAGAAATATTCCATTTGGGATACTTTTTCCTTACGAGGCCAAAACAGTAGAGCATTGTCTCGGAATTCTTTCGAGAGACTTGGATAAGAGCCTAACATTCACTTCTGCGTCCAGTTCTTCAACTAAGGTGACATACCTTTACAATTGTGGGAGGAGGACTCTGTGGAGACTTGACGGGTCATAAATTTGAGCCTGAGATTGAAACTCGAAAAGGACATCCAGTTGACACCATCGCCATGTCTTTGCATACTTCACCCTAAGAATTTGTTGTTGCAGTGCATATTTTCAAGTGTAAACCAATGCAGAGAGCAACCTTGCACTGTCTTTTCTGCAGGGACACAGAAATAGTCACATAACAATTGGAGCCTCTGCAGCAATCAGTGACCCGCAGCAAGGCAAATGAAGGACCTAATCCACTTCACATGCCCTCTGGGGTGTGGAAGTAAATAACTGTATGGTCTACCATAAACAGGCCAAAATGATGGGCCATTGGGGTCTATTCTTAGAACATGTTACTATTTTCCACCCTTTTCTTTCCTCGGCCCAGTCACAAGGACAGATGACGTGTGCGCTGAGAAGTGGAACTGAAGAGGAAAAAGAAAATTCCAAGGACCATCAGCTCCACGCCTTTGATATTCTACAGTATTCGTGGAAAAGATTTTCCTGTTTGCTTATTTTATTTCCACCTTTTTTTTATGTTTTACATGTAGTCTTGCGCATATTCAAATGTTGAATGTCTTTCCATGGTTTCATTTGTCTAGTTGAAGAGGCCACGTCGGACTGTCCTGGCTTAAACCCTCCCCTATCCTAATGAACACAGCAGGAACAGTCCTGATAACCAATCGCAGGCTGACACAGACAGATGGCACAATTATTGAAGTATAAGAGAGCTCGCACACTTCTGCAAACCAGTCCCACAGGGCACATTCTTAGAGAATGCACTTCTGCACACACACTTCATACCAAGAAACTCGACTTATTTTGCATTTGTCCGCATTCTAACTGCCGCCATGTGCCTTTTGATTGTCCTGTTAACATGCTTCACGGGTGAGTATGTTTCTCATTGATGTTAATGTTCAGCAGTTTAAATTTGAAAGTACCGTAACTTTTCCAGAATTAGAAGTGGTACTATTTTTGCCTTTGGTCTTTTATCCAGTAACCTTCAATTGGTTGACTAATTGGAATAATAGACTGATGACTTTATTGTGCAAGGAGAATGGCACATGTCAGCCAAATCTCTCTTTGAACTAAAACTTAAAGACTGTCATTCGGATTTTGTAGGTAGTTTAATATTCTTTCCACAATGTGCATATCAGTAGCTGCAATCTGTTAACACAAATGGAAATATTTGTATCAATTAATATGAAGCTTGTGTCTGTTTTGTTTTGTTTTTTGTTGTTTTTTTTTTTACCGCACACATTTGGGTCGATTACATCAAAATCTTAAAATCAAAATTTGATATAGTAACTGTATTGACTTTGAACACAATATTCTTCAAAGATGCTATAGTTAATTTGTGGTGTAATTTTCATGTTAAATGATGCTGCTTGACATATTGCTACTTTGGGTCCAGTGCACAGCTTAACGCTCATTCTTTTACTTCAAATTCATTTCGATTACATCCTGATGATGAGACCATACCTATTTTTCCCACTTGCTCTTCATATGTTTAGTTCAGTTAATTAAGACTATGAGCGGCAGAATTTAAAAAACAGATACAAAAGTCAAAATGGCCAGAAATGTATATATTTTTTAATGTTTTCAGAGCAATTATTTTGAAAAATAAATGAGGCAGATGCAGTACAAAAAATGCTAAAACTATTCTCAGGGTCAATTGTTCAAAATATGTAATCTGCAACAAAATGATACAGATTTGGAAATCTTTTCTTTTTAATCTATTAATTTGTGAACCACAAAAATAACATACATCCACTACTATGATTTTTTTTTCAACACTCATCTGAGCCATAACTAATAACACATATACGAGAAAACACATTGTGGATAGTTTGAAGAAGTCTGAAAAAAAAAATATGATAACGTTGAGGGGAAAAAAAGAGTCATGTAATATATAGTGATGAATGACAAAAAAAAAGTTGAATGAATCATTTTCATTTACATCTGTTTGGGGGTTTATTTTATTGGGAAAATATTTTGTTCCCATTTTTATTTCATTGTTACTTTAAAGCAGGGGTGTCAAACTCGGGTCCTGGAATGCCGCTGTCCTGTCCTGCAACAAGTCACCTTGTTGCAACACACCTGATTCAAATGAACAGATTGAATGTCCGGCTTCCGCATGATCATTTCAATCAGGTGTGTTGCAACAGGAGACTTTGGAAAACATGCACGACAGCGGCCCCAGGATCTGAGTTCGACACCCCAGCTTTAAAGGCTTATGGCAATGGTTGCCTTTGTCTAATTTATCTACTTCATCGCCGTAACAGCTGAACAAAACAAGTGCAAAATATTTTTTACAAACGTATAGACAGAAAATGATAAAAGTAGATTATTTGTCCAATTGAAAGGTTTGGCAAACATGTTCTTGAAATCCTGCCCACTGGCGGGATCTGGATAATCCTGTTTTTCGGGGATCAAATTTATCCACATCCTACTGAAATGTTTCGAACATAAAAACACACAAGGTCTGACCCAGATTAAAACTAGGATTGGATTACATGATCTCATGTGGTTACAGAATTCTTGGTATCCTTTCACATAACCCATTTTCAAGATTCGAGCCAATCTGATATTTTATACGCCTCCGACTGGGAGAATGAAGTTTCGTGCACCCCCACTAGTTTCAACATGGTATTCTGATTAATATTGTGTTTCTGGAATATGAATTTAGCATCAATATCCATCCGTTTTTGTCCATCTCAAGGAGTGGTCATTTTGCCTCTGGCTGGTGATTTGAAAATGACCTCACTGTTGCTTCAGGCTCAGGTAACAACCAATCATGGTTCCGCCTCTGAAAACAGGTGAGCCATGATTGGCCGTTGCCTGAGCAACTGTGAGGTCATTTTCAGTTGACAGAAGATATCAAAATAGCTGCCTCTGGGATTGACACTAACGGGTGGATTTTGCTGCTGAACTCGTATTCATAAGCCGATATTATTCAGAAGGCCTTTGTTAGACTGGCGGGCCAGCATGGAGCTGGAAAATTTTTAGGTTGACTTCCCCTTTTGGAGTTAAGAACACTGTGTATGCTGCACTGATTTAAAAAAAATCAGAAAATTTTAATTTTACTGTATTCCACTATCGAGTCCTTTTTCTGTGGTATTTTTTCCTTAGGTTTCGCATCCTGTGTTCAGTTCCTGGCACCGATTAACATGGGGGGAGTCTTGGGTCGGGTTCATTTCAACTCTACATCCCGGACGGCCACCGTCAACGTTACTGGTGCCGGATCGTGCAGTACCTTGAACCTTTCCCTCACGGAGTTCCCGGTCATGTACGGCCACTTTGCTGAGCCGTGCTCGTGGCAAACATTGGCTCCAGTGTTTTCACATTCACTGCTGATCCCGTCTAGCGCCAGCATCAATGTGTCGAGTCTCTTTGAGCGGCGCTCAAACCTGGATGATCTCTCGCTGACTCTACAGACCTGCAACAACAGTCATGTATGCACGGTTGTAAGTAGCCGTCAAACAGTTTTGACAAGTCAGGCGAGGTTCGCGGTGAGATCGCAGGTAATGTTTATATTCGCCATAACGTTGGACTGAACAACTCAAGGCTGCTAATAGATCTTGTTACAATCGGTCAAGTCAGCATCCTCGACCAACGCGACACTCTTTGGCTCAGTAAGCTCAGCGACAAGCTGCAATGTTCTTCTTAGTAGTTTAGATGCCTCGGCTTTGACAAATCTGAGTGTCGTCAACATTGGAACGCCTTTGCAACCTGGGAAATCTCGCCTGGACTTGAATAACTACGGCGACAACACGGCCTTTCTCATCCTCCGCCCAGGTTCAACTTTCATTTGTGCTCAAATCTATACTGTGCCAGAGAAACAAGTGAGTGCTCGATTTGATATGAAAGGGATTCATGGATCTATCAGTTTCCATCAGTCTTCCCCTTTCGATCAGACAGAGTTTAAGGTCAACCTGAGTAACTTGCAGAGCAGGGTCGGGCCTTTTCATGTCCACAGTTTTCCTGTTCCTTCAGGCAGGTCGTCTTCTTCCAACCTGTGCTCCAACGACAATGTGGGTGGCCATTGGAATCCATTTGGCGTCAACACAAGCGCCCCGACATACCCCACTGGGCCTGGATCAACCCATGACCTGTACGAGGTTGGAGACCTCAGTTCAAAGCATATGTCCCTCGCGGCTAAAAATGAAGTGGAAATGATGTTTGAAGACCACAACCTTCCTCTCTTTGGACAGAACAGCATTGTTGGTCGGTCTGTTGTGATTCACCTAACAGATGGTGCCAGGTACGTCTGCGCCAGCATCGGCTATCCTGGTGAGGTCATCGTCGCCAGAGCTAGGTTTAGGAGCCCGTTGGTTGGTGATATGTGGTTCACCCAACTGAAGGACAACCCCCTATCTGATGTATCCGTCTTTGTGGATTTGTCATATGGAAACCCCACAGCGGACTCGACCAGGAACCACAACTGGCATATCCACATGTACCCCATCAGCTCCGAGAGGGACGACGATGAGATGCGCTGCAGCACAACGGGAGGTCATTGGAATCCTTTCGGCATTGACACACAAGATAACAGTTATGCTCTCCACTGTGGCCCATCCAGTCCAGTAGCCTGTGAAGTCGGAGACCTCGCCAGTAAACACAATCTCCTCAATCTCAGTTCTACAGTTGGTGGCGTCGATGCAAAAAATCTCTTCACTGATGTCACTTCCTGGTTGCAAGGGTCAGGCTTGATTAATCGTGCCGTGGTCATACATCAGGCAGGAAGAGCGGGGCCAAGGATTGCGTGTGCAAATATCACTATGGTGCGTGTACCCAAAGCCACCCTCGGATCTTGGTTTGGCCCCGGTGTGTCAACCGGACAAATTCAGTTCTACCAGTCTGTCCCAAATGGCCCCACCAACATATCTGTGTCCTTGTCCAACCTGAATGCCATTGCTGGTGGCTACCATGTTCACATTTTACCCATCAAACCGAACAGCACAGAACCATGCTCGGCTGCAAACATTGGGGGACACTACAACCCACTGTCTGTCAACGTAACACTGTCCCCTCCGCCTGGAAATGGCACTGTAGACCAGTATGAGATAGGTGATATCAGTGGAAAATTTGGGCTGCTGACTGGTCTGAACCAAGCGCAGGAGTTGTATCGTGACAGCAACCTGCCGTTAACTGGGGTGCACAGCATCGTGGGAAGATCTGTTGTTATTCACTACAGCAATGGCTCAAGGTGAGAATACACGTTGATAGGTGCGTATCCATAATCGGAATAAATAATGAGTGGAACAGGACAAAACTGTGCTCCCAAAACGAATAGAATAAAACATTGGAACTAATCTGAGATGATTTAGTAGAAGGTTTTGGATTTTTATGCATGCGTCTACACCGAAAAAATGGTGTGTTGAATATTCTCAATTTCACGATATAAGATTCTTTGGATCCAGATATATTTTATAAATGGACTACCACTCAAAGTAAATATATTTGTATCCCGACGCTTTTATTTTGGGCTAACACTTGACGAAAAAAAATGGAGTACGTTCACTACCCTTTTTTTTTTTTTAAACAGTGTAACCCCAGCTCTTGTCACCACACAGTCAAACCTGCTCTTAGAGAAATAGATCTGACTTGCCTTTTGATATGTGCATAAAGGCAGGTTTTGTACTTTGTAACAGCCCCCCTCCTTGTTTTAATACAGTGCATATTTTCCATTCATTGTGAAAATCTGTGTGAAAACACCCTGGCCTTTCTCATTCATTGTTATGCACGACCATGTGCCTTTTTCACAGGATGCAATGTGCTGACATAGCTGCTGAAAAAAATGTAGATGGACAGTGGACCATTGCCAAGGCTGTGTTTAATGGCTCTTTAAATGGGACCATCAGAATGGTAAGCATTGCAATTTTCAACATCTACTCTGACAGGTTGCACCTCACCAGTTATATAAAAAAAAATCTTTACTGTGCAAAAATGTGTAAAATTCAGTCCTCTTTGACAGCCGCAACTTAACTTGAGCCAAGCTGCCACAAAAACATGAATAGCTTGCATGATGGAGGTTTAAAAAAAAAAAATCAAGATCAATAGTTGAACTTAGCATCCATCTACAAGCGGAAAGAACCTAAATGCCCTGTGACTGTGAAATATGAAGCGCAAAAGGAGAACAGCTGTGTCTGTCAGCCGTCCTGCAGAGGCACCTTGCTGTGCCCGACAGCATCTATGGAAAAGAGCGAACACCAAAGTAGTATTGCATGCACTGAAAAAAAAATGGTGTTGAACCCACTCGGTATTTTGTCAAGTGGCTGCACAAAATGAAACGTGGGTCCAGATACACTTTTTAAGTAGACTATACATCTCCTAAAAAATGGATTTGGATGCAGATTTATTTTGTGCTACCACTTGATGAAATAATTGATTAATTAATTACATTAATTAATTAATTTCAACATAGCTGTTTTTTATCCTCTATTCTCAGTGTGTGAGGTAATAGCTTGGAGAATGATTTACCATAAACAAGCTGTTTTAATCAGGATTATTCCGCCTTGGCTTTCTAATGCGTGCAGAGCAGAGAAATGTGTTGTATGTAATTACCGATCTCTGGTTGATTTCTTCTAGGTCCAGCAAATGTTTCCTGATGGAAGTAGCGGTGACACCACGCTGGTGGTGAATCTACAAGCTGTAAATGTAAGCATTGCGTACCTGTGCAGATGTGTTGCTTGTTTTATTTTCACTTCAGTATCTGACTCCATTCCCAAAGGCAAAGTAATAATCAGAATTAAATTGTTTCGACATGAGATGTATATCTTTTGTGTAGTATGACTGAGCTGTCAGTGACCTACATAACAGAAGGTGTGAATAACAAGTGCTAAGTCGGCCACATCAAGAATGATGGTTGTTTACATGACCAAGTCAAAGGTGCATTTCTTTCCTTGATTGGAAATCAGATGAAGTAACTGCTGTTTTAAAAATTGATGACCTGAAATGATTGTTGATGAAAGGAAATCTACGCTGAAAAAAAAATGGTGTTGAATTTATTTCATCAAGTGGCTACACAAAAAAATCTAGCTCTAGATATTTTAAGTACAGGTTGAGTATTATTTACAAATACCTGGATCCAGATGATTTTAATTTGCACAACCGCTTAATGAAATAAAATTGAAGAAATTCAAGAAAACATTTTTCAATCAACAAAGTGGGCCGGTAGACCAGTGGTTAGCACGTCGGCCGCGTGCGGAGGTACGGGTTCAATTCAGCTCCGGCCTCCCTTTGTGGAGTTGCATGTTCTCCCGGGCCTGCGTGGGTTTTCTCCGGGTACTCCAGTTTCCTCCCACATTCCAAAAACATGCATGGCAGGCTGATTGAGCACTCTAAATTGTACCTAGGTGTGAGTGTGGGCGTGGATGGTTGTTCGTCTCTGTGTGCCCTGCGATTGGCTGGCAACCTATTTGTCTTTTTATTTTATTTGCAATTTGTATTTTTGGATGGAGAGTAGGCAATCATAAGATGACTGCAGCATGTGGGAAGGGAAGGTATCTTTTTGTACGATTTGTCATTCACAAAGGGGGAAATGCAACTATAATCCATTTGAAACATGATTGTTCAAAGACGTGAAAAAGAGCAAGATAACGTACAATGTAATCGGGAAATTGTCATTGATCAATATTTCACAGCACCAGACACTTGAAAGCGCTCAAGGACTTTCTGTATAATTGCATACCTAAAGTTGTACTGCAATTACTGCTATTGGTCACTTTAAAAATGGTACAATGATTATCTGCACCAACTGCACAACCGTCATAGTTTTGCTCCACTGATTCACTTTATCTCTGCTCAATGACTTCGCACACCTGTCATTGGGTGCTACGACTGCACAATGGTACCCTTACATTACAGATGGCCTTTCGATACTTATGTCATGTTTTTGTTTATCGTAGTTGCTTGTTATTGCAAGACTAGCATAGCCAGTACGACTGGAAACAAATTGGTGTGTGTTCTACACACTGGGCCAATAATGATAAAGATAAGACATGGTGGAAATGAGTTACAGAAAAAGCAGTGGCCTACATACCTGCATGCACTTTCAGCCTTTCAGATTAAGGACCAAAGTTGTTTGCATTACTAAATCCACAGTGAAAGAAATATGCAGTCATACTCATGTGGGGCGTGATGTGTGGGAATCAGAAAAAAAAATGTTGAATGTCAAATGCTTGATTTAACAAGACAACATGGCGGAAATAAAACAATTGTTGAGAATGCAGTGGCCTACTTTTGTCGTTTACATTACTAAATCCTTAGTGAAATAAATATGCACTCATCACTGTGTATGGGTGTGATGCCAGAAAAAAAAGATATAATGCACTAACGCTTGTGGGGTTTTTTTTGTTTTGTTTTAATGTCTCCTTGCAGCTCACCGAGGCATCACTGTTCATATCTAATAACCTTATCGGCGCCAATGATAACGGCCAGTGTAATTACCAGGGACCCTATAATCCTTTTAACATGACCTCAAAGGTAGGGCTCGAAAGTTTCACTTGTGACGACTAATCATCACTCAATAACCATGAAACACATTGATTTATATTTATCCTCTTTTTAGAGCTCGAGCTGCTCTCTTGACTACCCCCTGAGCTGTGTGGTTGGGGAGTTCTCGGCAAGACACGGAGCAGTCAGCCTGAGGGAGGAACGGCTCTACACTGACAGTATCATTCAGCTTTCTGGGGATCACACAGGTGATCACGCACACCTTTATGACGCTCGCCGTGACCATGCGACGGTATTGTCGGAACAGAACCAATATAATGAGGCTATTCATTGGGCCTGCAGTCCCGCACCCTGGTGCGATGACGTCATGGCTTTTCACCACCTGCCAATAATTAACTCGCATGTAAACCCAAAGGGTACTTGAGTGAATGAGATTAGAGGAACAACTATCATGGGTGTCAGACAAGTTAAACGAGAGGGATTCCATTCCATGTTTCTGTTTGTATCGTTTTGACAAGTTTGTTTAAACAAGATGGGAGTTGGAAATGTATCTTTATTCAATTCAGTCAGCAAAAGTGCTCCGCCCTAAAAAACAACCCCCCCCAAACAAAATCCTTTTCAGTGGTCAACAGATCCTTGGTGCTGAAGGATGGTGAGGACATCATTGCATGCGCTGACATTTTCCCAGAGTCTCCCTCTGCAAACCAAACCTTCCCCAGAGTTAGAAACTTCAGTAGGTAAGTATAAAAATATCCTTCGAGGGTGCATTATCCTCATGTATTAGATCTCCACATCCTGTATTTGCTGCCATTCAATTTTTACTTTTTCAAGTCATACAGCATGTCGGTTAGAATTGTCAAATTTCTACTTGCTTAAAAATGTATTACCCCCAAAAAAACTTCTTTTAATCACCCAGACACGAGTTCCGCAGTGGTGTTGCTAATGTCCTGCAGATGGAAACAGCAAGAGTGACCATCTTGGGCTCCTCTCCCACATCTGTAGTTGAAGGAAGATGCCAGAAAGTCAGCTTCATGGTATCAGGTATGCTATGGGACGTTGCAAAAAGAAGTTGGCTCTTTGTGAGACGTTTTCAAATATACAGTATCTTGTGGGCGTCCTCCCATTACAACAATTTGCATTCTAATCCTCACAAAGATCTATACACTAATCCTGGACATTTGGACTATTGAACATAATCTCCTTGTACCCGATGTGTTGTAATTCATCAGTAAGGACAGTGTACAGGATGGATCAGTGAGTATTGTCTTTTCTTCGAAGGGGAAGTCAGTGCGGATCTCCTGAGCTCCGTCAAAACGAGTGAACTGATGGGCCGCTACCGAGAGTCAGACGAATGCAACCCCAGTAAGTGTGCTTTACATAATAAAGTCAAAGTGAAACTTTGATGTTCAAAAGTGAATATACGCAATCCTGAATAGTCTGGGGGTTTACATGTAAACACCTCTCTAGAACGCGGGTCTTAAAAAAATAAAATAAATTCCGTGGCTGAGATGACTTGAATCGCTGTGATGTCTCTTAGAAGTATTTTATTTTAAGCAAGCCATGTTTGTAATCAAAATAACACTGGTAAACAGCACATTGGAAACAGATGGCTTTGTGTCCCTAAATGCATTTTTATGCTGATTTAAACAATGTGCAATTTTTTTTTTCTAGCACATGTTTTTGAGAAATTCATAATTTTCCATTTTGATGAAAAAGCTAGCTCGCATAAAGCTGATTTTACCATGCGGTCTAATTTAAAGCAGTTACATTTCAGAAAATTTCACCTCTTGCTAACCCTAATGTCATAGATAATTATTTATGGTAGTTGACTGGTTAGCTCGATGTGCAGGGTTCAATTCCAGGTCCAGCCTCCTCGTTTCTGCGTGGGTTTTCTCCAGGTGCTCCGGATTCCTTCCACATTCCAAAAACATGCATGGCAGGATAAGGGGACACTCTAAATCACAGGTGTCAAACTCAAGGCCCGGGGGGCCATATCACACCCGCCACGTAGTTTTATGTGGCCCGCAAAAGCAAATCATGTGTGTCACCTTCAATGATCCTTGCTAAAATCTGTACCGAAATGTCAGATTGTCACGTGCAATACCAATGAGATTTTGCAAGAAATAGGTTACCCTGTTCCCACTCACTTGAACAAACTAGTAATCCATCAAATCAATTTGTTGTGTAAAAACAATCCAGAAAAAGTTTGTGCATCTCTGATTAAAACATTCAGTTAAAAATTGTTGACCACTGTACACAACAGTATCTCTTGCGACTGGTCCAAGGTCCCATCCTTTGCCAAAAGTCTGTTTGGAAAGAGCTCCAGCTCACCCGATAATGAGGACAAACAGTAAAAATAATAAATTGATTAAAAAATAATGTATTTACTCTCTGACAAAAAGTGAACAATTTTTGTGAAAAACCTGATCTGATGTTTACAGGAAGTTCGGGTAGACTGCTGGCACCCGGAAGCATTCTCATTGGCTTGATGTTTGTTGCGGAGCATCAACTACTCTCTTCAGATTAAGTGTCATGTCTGCCACTGCCACACCAAGCATCGACCTCTGCTTCATCCACATTTTGTTGAACTGAACGTGTTAATTGGAATGAAAGTCGGCACAACATAATCTCCTCATCTGACTTTGAAAAAATGATAAGGATACTCATTCGACACACCATTTTCACTGTTACAGTATTTGCTGATGTTCATTTTAACATTCCTAGACTTCTGTCTTAATGTATGCACTAAACATTTTTTTATAAATCTATGTACAGTGTACTGAATAAAATCCAATATTTGTATACAATGTGTCACTGATTTTTACAAAAACACACATGGTGCTTCTCAGTGCCTTAACAGGATGCTGCGACACTAAGGCAAATCCGTCAACATAGTGCATATAAAATGCTGATCCGCGGCCAAAAATATACATATTTGTTGCAATAAAATAGGCATCCTTGGCTAAGTTGCTTCTACAAGCCATTCTACATGTAATGTAGCTTGATTACTAGCAGTGTGACAAAAATGGTTTGTACCAGAAAATCATTGATTTAAAAGATGCGAGTCAAATTGAATCATTCCCCTTTGAAATCTATCGAATCGTCTTTTATGGGTATGTGCATGCAGAAGTCAATTCTTCATGGCACTATAGGAAATGATGCCAAATGCAAATCATGCATTTAGGAATAAACAAGGTTTAGTTAATTTTTAAACCTGTCGGTCAAATACTAAAATGAGAAAAAGCCTTTTGATTTTATTTTTGGCAACCAAAAAACAATTTGTAATCCATTCAAATGGATTTGGTGGTTAAATGATTACTGAACAGCAATCATGGATTTGCGGTACCAGTTCAGCACCTAAGCACTATATATGACAACAACGCTCTGATGTATCACTCAATAGCAAGTGATGGGTTCAAGGGAAGGTCTAGTGAACAACGTGATGACAAATCGTTTTTTACCATGGCGCCTTGAATAAAATCGACACACTGTTTGGCAAATACATGACAAGACACAATGACAGGAACTAGATATGCATCAAACGTTACAATATTGCTCCATTTTTGCCACCAATACATGGCAATGGGCCCTCAGAAGTACACTTTAAGCAACTGCTGGATAATTGCATTTTCTTGAGCTTCTCAAAAATAAAGTTCTTGTGAAAAAGATACAATACTGATTAAAAATATTGTTGAATGTATATTTTATATGTTCAAATGAATTGTAACAATTTATTGAAACAGTCTATTATATTTTTCATCCTATCAAAAACTTGTGAAACAGAGTGATTGGAATGCTTTGAAAGGTACAGTAGCCATAACATTCGAAGCATGGTCCCACGTGTCACTTCTTGACGCAAAGAGACTCCTCAGAGCCCAATTCTTCAAATACCGCCAAGAGGAGGAGTGGTTGCATAATAGAAAGATATTTTCGAAATAGCAGCCTATGTCAAAATGATTGCCAAGTTCAAAAGAGTTTTGAAGAAAGTACAGGTCTCTGCTACTGCTATCATAAAAAAAAACTGCACACAAGAACTATCTTGGCATGACTGCAGATTGAATAGTTCCATCTATCATGGAATGAAAGAAAGCAGCCCTGTCATATAGACATTTCCAGGGGCGTCATGCAAATTTATACTAATAGCTATTTAGCTTGACAAGAGCATGTCATCTATGATCTGTTGTCATCTTATGGTACATGTCCCGAAACCACTTCAGATCATCATTCCAATGTCATCATAGATTTCCAGCCTGTGGGAAGATACAAATGAGGTGCCTCTCATGCACATGAATAGTATTTTGAAAAACCGTGGCGGTGAGGATGATGTTGATTACTTTGTCACCTCATCAGAGACATGTATCACACACATTTAACCTGGTTTCTTGTACTGATGTGTGGTTACTATCAAGATCAAGAGTAAAAGCTATATACACAGGGGCTGCTGCAGAATGCAAAGCCTTTTGGAACAACGCTAATTGCTCAACACTGGCGGCAGAGACAGCGGCATGGTGCTCCCCTAGGTGTGTATGTGAGTCCGGATAGTTTTTCATCTCTGTGTGCCCTGCAATTGGCTGGCAACCAGTTCAGGGTGTCCCCCATCTACTGCCCGAAGACAGCTGGGATCAGCTCCAGCATACCCCGTGACCCTTGTGAGGATAAAGCTGATCAGAAAATGGATGGATGGATGGCTGCAGAGACTATAGATGAAGTCATTGCATGGAAGTAGTCTAGTCCCTTCAATGAAAGGACCACATGCATAGCCCAAACCTACCAACACTGGAAAAACTTATACACAAAACCCGTATTTACCATGGCTGACAGGGCTTCAAGGCTGCCTGCTCTCCATCTGTGGAACACCCTCTGACCGCCTCAGGGGTCCACGGACAGTGGGTGCATTTAGAAAACTCAAAATCTTTTGTTTTTTAAAAATCTTTACGTGGCTGATTTTATCTGTCGACTGTTTTTATTGATTTGTTCCTTGTATTGTTTTTGTTTACTGTTACCTGTACTTGAGATTTGTCTCCAAATGTTGTGTTATAAAATCAGTAATTAATTATTATTATTATTATTATTATTATTATTATTATTATTATTATTATTATTATTATTATTGGCTTCCTGGCTGAATGCTAGAGCGATCGCTCCTAACCCAGAAGTCGTGGGTTTCATCTCCTGGCCCTTGTGAGCATGTCGAAGAGTCCTTGAACAAAATACTGAACCGCCACTTGCTCCTGATTCTGCGTCATCAGTAGGTGAATTTGAAATTAACGTGAAGCGCTTTGGTGCTATTAGTATTAGTAGTAGTAGTAATTCAGAGCACATAGCATCGTAATATACAAAGTTTGTAAGAATAAATCTTAAAAGCAAGGTTTATGAATGAAGACAAAAACAAAAAGGAGGCGAGGCAGATCTCTACGCCGCTACTGGAACAACCTGCAGTCACATGATGTATGACGTCACGAGTGATATGGCTGCCTTCTGTTAGTAAACCAAACCCTTAAAGATTTGTTGTTGACATTTGGGGTTTTTTCCTTAAACGCAAGAACCACGTTCACAAGCCAAAAATACCGGGTGGGTATTCATTATTTTACTTACTGTATGTGGGGTTATTTAACCGGAAAGCGGATCAGGAGTTCGGATGGTGGCCCACATCGAGTGATATGGCAGATGCAGTCTGCTTTCGAATGAACGACACGTTTACTCATCTTCCGTCTTTTATTTGAACTCACGCGGTTGTTTGCTATGAAAACCGAGAGCAAACCTTAGGTGCTCCGTGGTGGGAGTTGAAAACAACCAGATGATGTTCTTCTGTGGACCACATTCAATTGAATGATGTTGTTGTTGTTGTACTCGTGGCCTGGGAACTCACTCACCCCTCCAAATTTAACTTCATTTTCAGAACACGTAAAGCAACTGAGCGTGTTAGTAGTAGCGCCCAAGGAAGCAAAAAGGATGAGCTCTTACAAAAGATACGCATTGTCAACTTACGAACGTCAATCGCATGCGGAGCGGTCAACCAATGGTAACGCTCATCGATAAGGATCCTAAAGCGTGATTGGGCGACATTTGTCAGCTTTTCCGCCTTGAACGAGCTTTCGTTTTTTGGGACCGAGCAATGAATCTACTTTGTTACACAACATTCAACACTTTATTTTCTGTCCACGGCCGCAACGTTAGGACCACTTTTACATTCATTGCGATTATCGTATCCACAAAATGCTGTTTATATTGATTGCATAATTGGTGATGTACATGTGCATGTACGTGTGTGTTCATTAGGTGTAATATTGTAATCATCCGAGCCTACGCGGGACAAGGTTATTACCGTTAATACCGGAAAACACGTAAAAGCACACACTGTTACAATATAACTATTAATAATGTAATAGTTTTCCAATCGATAAACGATGCCGTTTACTGGATCTACAAAATATGCCAAAACAGCAAACACAAGGTTGAGTGTACAGGAAATAAATCAAGTTGTTTAAATAGATTAGATGGATCTATCACCGGATAGGTGACCGGTTATTTTATTTTTAAATCTCGCAGATTACTGATTATCTCCAAAATCTTGATTATGTAAAGCTTAGCTGGCATCTGCTCCAGCTCACCTGTGGCCCTAATGAAAAAAAAGTCGCATAAAAGACGGACGCATGGAAGGAATTTAGCAACACTACTTCTTTCCTCTTTTGCTAGAATATGCTTCCCAGTGGAAAAATAAAATTGCCCATTGTATGAAAACGGAATTATTATACCGGATCAAATAAGATTGTGGTGGAGGTACCCAATGAAATATCCAGTCTGTGTACTACTTTGACCACTTCCAAGACACCTGTTGCTGAATTTGCATGTTACGGGGGTAAAGATCAAGATGTGATCTGTGAGCTCCACGTTAATAGACAGCCAGTTCGAGTGAGTCAGTCCTCGTGTCGTCTGAAGTCTTCCCAAATGTCTGGTAATGCCACTGCATGAGGTTTTAAATGAAGACTAAATCATTGCAATTGATCATTTTTGCTCGTGAGCTTTGCGAACATCCACAGTTGATTGTTGAGAATGATTTGTTGCGCTCTTCCAGCTGAATGAAGTATTTTTTTTTGTTGCCATTATTGTCCATTCAGACAGAAACATGTCTCCAAAGATCACAGGAGAGCTGCTCAGACAACTCCGCCAGGTGATGAAGAATTGTAAATATGTTTCAGAGCCTCTTCAAGCTTACATTATCCCTTCTGGTGATGCCCATCAGGTAAATTATTTTTACCCCTTTACAGGTTATGTCAGCTTAACTAGATACTGGACGTATTAACTCACAGTACTGATGCTTGGGTGTTTGTGCACCCATTTTCTGCTGTCTGATCTTTTAAAATAAATTCTTCTAACCTTCCCTTCTCCTTGTACAAGTCACGATGCGAGTAGGACAAATGGGCAAAGGTGGCACACAGGCTGAGGACCACTTTGCTCTGATTATTAATGATGTGATCTACTCATGTATTATGTTTGTATTATCTCTGTGTCTTTAAGAGTGAATACATTGCACCATGTGACTGCAGGCGGGAGTTTATCTGTGGTTTCAACGGCTCAGCAGGTACCTGTTCTTGATGGTGTTTTTAAATGTGCCTTGCATGAACATGCACTATCTATGTCGAAACCTACCGTCTTGATTTAATACTCCCTCAATTTCTACTGTTTTTTAATGTTGGTTGTTGGTACTTTTTTGAGGTGGTACTTGGTGTTTGAGAACCACTGCTGTCGTGGCAACATTGAGTCTGAGGTTGTAGATTTTCAGTCATGAGAGGGCGTTGTGATGTACAGGTACAGCCATCGTCACGGAGCAGTATGCCGCCATGTGGACCGATGGGCGTTATTTCCTTCAGGCCACCCAGCAGATGGACAACAACTGGACCCTCATGAAGATGGGTAATTTACAACCTCGTTTGCTTGCCAAAGAAAAGTTGCACATCATTTGGACTGACTGCATTTATTCACTCCCTATTTTAGGAGTGAAATGATTTGTACCAAGATTTGCGGTGACCTATATGATTCAAGGACTATATTGTTTCATGAAATGATACGAATCTAAATGAAATAGTGTTTTTCGACGATTTATGAACTTTTTAGATAAAAAAAAAAAAATCATCTGGTGTGACTGTGAAATGATTACCTTGATACTGGACAGTGTAGGTAAAGATTCCTGCCGTTTCTTGCCAGGATTTCAGTTGTAAATTATGCCTATAATAGACAAATAAAGAAGAACTAATTGCAAACATTTTATTTGAATAAAGTGCAACAAACACTTTAGATTGAATTTATAGGAGTTTAACCTTTTCCGCTCTCATCTTTTAACATTCAGGGGTCAAGGTCGGTAGGTGCCGGACAGAAGTGGACTCTAAAACGCAAAGTCACATAATATGTACACAACAAATATTTATTTCCTGAAAAAGTGGCGCAAAGCCGACAAAGTACAAAGGAAAAAAAACGCTGGTAACCACACCTTGATAAAATGAGAGAAGCAAAGGCGCTTGCAAAAGTCATGGAAAAATACAAACGGAAATAGCTTGTGTCAAAAGGACAGGCGAACCAATTCATAAAAAGTACAAACTGAGAATAACTTACCAAAACCAAAGGGACTACTCCTAGAAAACCGAGAGCAAAAACGGTGCAAGATCAGGAATGTCGAGAACATTGCACACAAGTAATGGCTGGAGCAAGGCGAGTTATCCAACAGTCAGTTGTTGGCAGGGCAGTCCTCATCTCGTGGCTTGGTTGCGATGCGGGACAGGTGCGCAGCTGTAGGGAAAACACCCACCGCTCAGCTGGACCTGACAAAAACAAAAACAGACAGATCGCGACAATAGCATAATACGCATGGCATCAGAATAAACCCAAATAATGTTTTTTTTTAATTGCCATACAGGACTGAAGGAGACACCTTCTCAGGAGGACTGGTTGATAAGTGTCCTGCCAGAGAACTCCAAAGTGGGGGTCGACCCTTGGATCATTGCCGCAGGTGTTTTGGAGTTGAATTTCTCATTTCAAAATTTCTTGCAAGAGATGCAACCCATAGCAGGGTGAATGCTTGTCATCATACCAGCAACATCCATCCATCCATCCATCCATCCATCCATCCATCCATCCATCCATCCATCCATCCATCCATCCATCCATCCATCCATCCATCCATCCATCCATCCATCCATCCATCCATCCATTTTCTGATCCGCTTATCCTCACGAGGGCCACGGGTCGTGCTGGAGCCTATCCCAGCTGTACACCCTGAACCAGTTGCAAGCCAAATACAGGGCAAACAGAGACAAACAACCATCCGCGCTCACACGCACATCTAGGGACAATTTATAGTGTTCCAGTAACCTGTCATGCATGGTTTTGGAATGTGGGAGGAAACCAGAGTGCCCGTAGAAAACCCACACAGGCACAGGGAGAACATGTAAACTTTACACAGGAAGGCCAGAGCCGGAATCAATCTCTGCACCTCTGCACTGTGAGGCCGACGTGCTAACCAGTCGCCCTCATACCTGTAACAATAGTTGCAAATTCACATGGTGCTTTTGGCAGGGACAGTTAATGGCCACATACATAGAATAGCACATAAAGAAGTCATCTGATGGTGCTTTGTTGAAGTACCCAAGCAGTAACGCTCTTAAACAAATACAGTAGTCCTAATTTGTATGTACAATAGTAGCAATCAAAAACATTACCGGTAATACTCTTTGGCAATCTATTCAATGAGGACTTGTGTCCAAAGGTTTGACTGTTGCAGAATTTGTACCTTTTAAACTGATACAAATACAATATCATATACAAATCATACAAATATCTGTATTTGATAAATGTGTTATTTTTCTTCCTGTCTGCATTCCATGTCAGACCAGTGGAAAACCATGTCAAGGCACTGGCCAGTCGGGCCACTCTCTCATAGCAGTGCAGGAAAACCTCATCGATGTGGTGTGGGTTGACCGTCCACAAAGACCCAGCACGCAGCTTCGCACTTTGGGATCGGACCACACGGGTCTGTACAATTAATACACCTCCATTTACGGGGAATAAGGACCAAGCCCTTGCGTGAATTGCGAAAATCCGTGAGTAATATGGCTGGAGGAGAATGGCGATATGTTCACAGGACCTGCTCGAAGTAACCATCCCAAATTTACATTGTCGCAATTCTTAAAAAAAAGGTCTGGAAATCACTGACTGAACATTACTGCGACTCCCATAACACATCGAGATTGTTCCGAATATTAACAAAAAATTAAATAAATAATGAGTGGCCACAGCTACCGAGGGCTTGTTCTCTCGTGCGGGACTGGAGCGTCGGGAAGTGCGGCAATCAGCTGGCTTGCGACATCAAGCCACAGACTTATGCGATTTATGATTTATATCATATATTTTCTGTTGTGACGTTTACATGGATCTGCTCTTGTCACTCCGCTGATTAAGAGTCAAGCACGTAAATGGAAGATTGGATTACTGAGATGTCACATGTATACAGGTGACCAGATCGAGATTGTCAATAATTCGTAATTTTTTTCAGTCAGAATGACAAAAAATATACATATCTTCACGTAAACCCATTTTAGGGCATTGGCCGTTAAATTCCGACCACTTGGTCCTGGTTTCCAATAATCTGACAGCTAAAGTTAGCGTACGCATATATAACACTAATTATTCTATTATTTCTCACCCACTAAAAAGTGAGGTTTGATAAACCCTTTGCTTCAGATCCCTAAAGTATTGCCACTCCAAATTAGTAATTTACTCCTCAAATGAAGTCATTGATTAGCAAAATAAAAAATAAAAAAAGATTATTTTGTATACCAGAGAGTGAACGGTACGAAAAGACGCAACACACAAAACGAAATAAAAACTAACTATCATATATATTCTAAAACGATGCACCCATAAAAAAGAGCAAATAGTTCAGTTTTTTAGCAAATAACAGAGGATAGCTTCCAAAAGGAAATCTGTAATTTGCTGGAATTTGCAAGTAATACATTGCGACTCTGCGGGGAACACTACTGTATACCTTCGTCTGACCTCTTAATTTCACATTGTCAGCCATGATTTTTTTTGTGTTGTTGTGCTCTTTCTTGGATTCAGATGAATACGATTTGCAGTAAGTGGTGACCGATAGATGAGATGTGATTACACGATTGACATTATCTACTCTTTTAGGTATGTCGTGGCAAGACAAGATCACAGCGCTCCGTGCAAAGATGACAGAACGAAAAATGTCCTGGTTCATTGCCACAGCTCTGGATGAAATAGCATGTAAGTATTGATGTCATGTGAAGGACTTTAACAACAGCAAAAAAAAAGTCATATGCACCTTCAGGCAAATGGAAAAAAAAATACGAATACGGGGCCGTGACTAAAAAACAACTCGGCTTGCGTTTTTATTGCGAAGAAAAATAATATCCACTTGCCATAACCACATTTTCAAACCACGAAAGACAATTGTGATAACCTCACGCCAGTTCCTCATGTGTACAGCAGTGTCACATCTCTTGCCTAAGTCAGCTTTGATACATGATCACGATCCAAGGACCCCGGGATGCACGGGCGTACCACTTCATGTCTATTTGAGCGCCGTGTTGACCGCGCCTGAAGAGCTCTTGGTTCTGATTGCCTTCTTGCTGAATTTATGTTAATTACAGTGATTGTGATTGTCATCAGCTTGTATTTGGACTAAATGGACATTTGGGTCAAAGGGGGGATTGCTCAGGCATCTGCAGAGGATCACTGATTTAAAAAAAAAATTATAATAATAATGATACAATTTATAGGTGCAGATTTCAGTATTGGGGAAAAAAAAACATTTATTTCAGCAGTTCGATTCACACTGTGAACTTGTATATCACGTACAGTATACTGTATACACTAATGATGATACCTTCCAGCAACTTCACCATCTCAAGCATTAGAAGTCACATAAGAAACAATTAAAATATATTTTTAATGTAGAAATTAGGTAGGAATTTGCCTGTGCTTCATTAATTTATTGAAGGAGTTTTACTTTTTTAGTTGAATTAGTGAAATAAATGAACATTTCTATCATATTTTAATCAACTGAGATGCACATATATTTTGTAGAAGAGTTTTGCTGAAGCAGACCACTGAATGAACATACAGAAAATAGCATACGAACATTTAATGTATTATTATTATTATTATTATTTTACTTTTTGGATAATTCATCATTAAAAATGCCAATAATTGTGACGTTTATGGTGGTTTTCCTCTTTTGTCTAGGGCTTTTCAACCTCCGTGGCGCCGACATTGAGTATAACCCTGTCTTCTTTGCGTATACCATTGTGGGGATCGACACAATACGGTTGGAATACATTGCATTCATTCATTGAATTTACCGCAAAGCTTTTTTTCTTGTGGAAAAAAGACAGGCCATCATTTTTTCCTTGGATTTCATTCACTTGGTGTGTTTGTTACTGCCGTGATTCACAAAACAATGTGCTGTGGCACATTCATGTGAGAAAGAAGGTTATAGGTTGTGCATGTGTGTGAAAAAATGATTTACTTTCTTATTACCTGAATCTTTCCGCAGACTTTTTGTGGACATCAAGCGTCTAGCCGACCCGGCGTTGAGAGAGCATCTGCAGCTGGACACGCCCAGCAAGCCCGAGCTTCACATTCAGACGTTCCCGTACGAATCGGTCTTTGCTGAGCTGCAGGCCATCTGCACCGCGCTTGGCCACAAGGACAAAGTGTTGATCTGTGACAAGGCCAGTTGCGCTCTCACGCAGGTCATCCCCCAGGTGAGAGGATGCTTAAATTGTGTGTGCAGAAAGGGAGACGGGATGACTGTTTACTTTTTAAAGATAGTACTGTATGTATTTTTTCCATTTCCGTAGACGAAGACACAAAAAAAAAAAGATGCATTTTAGTTTGCGTCAAGTTTTTGTGTGGCATCAAAAAAGACTTTCACGTTACAGCTGTTAAAAGGCTCGTTTTGTTTTGTGGTGTCGGCTCAGATTACGATCATTCTCTCTTAATGAGCTTTATTAAGTGCGTCTGCATATGTGAGAACAAACACATTCCCAGAGATCTCAGTTTCAGGGAACATACACTCACTGTCTCCTAATGTTCTTGGCATAATCTTGTAAAAGATGTTTTGGGGAACGGGTGGGGGGTGAATCCAAACAATGTATCTTTTCATTCACGTCTTTGGTGACGAGAGAGTCAAAGTTGTTGTAAAACGTCTGCCTTTGCAAAAGCAATTTTACATGGTCATTGTCCGAGAAATATTAATTTAACAACACCCGGACATAAAGTAGTGCCTGCCCTAAAGTATTTCTTTGAAAATATAGCTTGATGATTGTGTGCGAATATCAAGTGTTATTTGCAGTCAGTACCTTTATAGAAGTATTTTGTCATGTCAGATACCATTCAGTATAGATTCTCAAAGGGTTTTCTAAAACATCGGCTTGAGACGTTGTGCAGGAGCACGATAGAGTTTCGATGTGAATTATTGTGCTTGTACTTTATAATGATGTCGAACTGCACCGCATCATAATATGAATATTTTGCCATGTCACGTGTAAGGTGGGGCGGCTGCGCCTCAGCTGGTAGCGCGAGTCATCCAATTGAGCAAAGGGTGAAGTTCAAAAAAAGAAGAAATAACAAAAGGCAAGCAAAACGAATAAGAGCTCTTATTTTGAAGCTCTGCGCCGCTGCAAACTGCAACCACAATCCTAACCAAGCTTATGGCTCTTTGGCAGTGTCTTATCTGCCTCCACCCTTCTTTGGATCTGTATTTGCCCCTATTTTTGGTCATTCTTTTCAAACGGCGGCCGTTTCCTTTTGCTGTGTGTGCACAGGCCCATAGGTCTACCATCCCCTATACCCCCCTCTGCCTGGCCAAAGCGGTGAAGAACACAACAGAGATTCAAGGCATGAAAACAGCCCATGTAAGATTGCTTAACGTTTTCATAAACCCCATCTCAGACTTTATTCGTGTATCATAATGGATGGACGGATAAACGTTCTGTCGTCTTCCTGGCAGATCAAGGATGCGGTCGCTCTTTGTGACCTCTTTGCTTGGATGGAAAAAGAGGTAGGTAGAGTGTCATGTTTGTCTGCATTACGTTAACTATCTGGGGCTGTATTCAGACAGAATTCTCAACTCAAGGCTGACCCTCAGCCCATTGCCCATTTTACCTGCCTGCATCAGCTCCCCTGATTTTGGTCATCATGGCAAATTTGTTCTGCGTGGTTTCGTTACTCACATCAAAAATGTAAACCGGCACATTCTCGGCACAAATTTTTTCATTTCTAATATATAAAAACTGAAATGACAATGAACAACTTGATAAGGACTTTTGATTGTGTTGTGGTTCACTCACGTGACTGCTTCTGACTACTTCTAAGACTTTTGAAAAGGCCTCTACTCCACTCCGAGCTATTAGTTCAACACCACTTTTAAGACTTAATTGCTTTCATCTTTGCTATGAGTAATTCTGACAATTCTTTGTGTTTCCTCGGATTAACGACAGCAATCAAGTAGTGTAATTGTGCGTGCGCCCTTTTAGAATTGGGTCATAAATCTTGCACAAGAGTTCTTTGTGGATTTGGCCTAGATTTCTAACCTTGCCAAGTGAGTTATATTCTGGTTGAAGTGAAATATAATCCTTGCTCATGTTAAGTACTCCCTTCACTGTTTTATGCCCCGGGAAACACATACTGTACTTTTGATTGAACTTGCTGTTCAAACGATTTTGTCCGCTTAATCGTTTTGTAGATTCCAAAAGGCACTGTAACAGAAATCTCAGCTGCTGACAAGGCTGAGGAACTACGCAGGTGATGGCTTTTCTTGAGTGTTTTCAAACTTCATTCAAGGTCATGTCTTACTTTCCAAAACGGTCACGTGAAAGGCTCTCCCGGGGTTCTAGCTCCCTCTACAGGATAAAAATAAAATCAATCTATCCATCCATCCGACCATTCTTTGTACCGCTTAAGCCTGAACGGATCTATGCACAATTCAATACTTTTATTGCTGGGACAAGGTGCTTAATTTAAAAAAAATAATAATAATAAATAAAAAATACAAAGGTTCAAAAGTATTCAACCCGAGGCCACAATTGTAATCAGACCCTGCATAAGCAACACAAATTAAAACCAGATCTGCGCAGTGAGCAATTTGATACAGATTGGATGGATGAAAGTTAGTGTGGCATTAAATGTTGAACTTAAATACGTATTAAACATTTTGATTGAAGCTACCTTTTTGGAAAGGTAATTTTCTTGATGGATGTAACGGATATGTCAACCTTTTCATCAAACCGAATCGTGGCAAAAAATGTGCTTCAGCCATCAGAAAAAAAAACTGTAAGAAGGGGGACTGGAGTGTGTGTTCCAACTACAGGTGGATCACACTCCTCGGCCTCCCTGCTAAGGTGAATTTGAGGCTTCTGGATAAGAGGGTCCAACAGGATGGCTTAAATATTCAACATTTTTTTTTGTATACATATAGCCTGCATGTAAAATATTGTGGTCTTGGAGGTCTCTTATTTCTTAGCACGTCCGCCTCACAGTCCAGAAGTTCTAGGTTTGAATCTCAGCTACAGCTTTCCGGTGACCCTAATTAGAGATGAACAAATTATTCGAAGCACCACGAAAAAAAAGCTAATTGCAATTCTGTTTGTCTTTCGCAGTCAACAGAAACATTTCGTCGGTCTTAGTTTTCCTACAATTTCCAGTGTTGGGCCCAACGCAGCAATCATTCATTACAGGTCAGAAAAGCCACGGATGCGTTCGGGTTTGTTTTTCTCTTGTTTTGGTCACGGTGTGTTTGTAATAGAACTAACCTCTCTTTTCTCTGTAGGCCTCTGCCTGAGACCAACAGAACGCTCACTGTCAACGAAGTTTACCTCATCGATTCTGGAGCCCAGTACATGTAAACTAATTGTTCACACACAACAACTTAATTGGCATGTGGTTTGACTTGTCTGCTTTTTGGCAGTGATGGAACCACAGACGTCACCCGCACCATGCACTTTGGAACCCCATCTGCATATGAAAAGGTGCATTCAACTGCAGCGAACAGTACTTGACATGCCAGAACCTAATTTTAGCTTGAACAATACTATAATTTTAGCAGTTTCTTGGCGTTCCGCCTGAAATGACGCCATTTCTTTGTATTCTTCAAGGAATGCTTTACTTATGTGCTAAAGGGACACATCGCCGTCAGCGCTGCGGTTTTCCCCAATGGAACCAAAGGTACCACTTTAACATTAGTTTGCATGCACGAAGCAGTTCATTCCCATTCTGTGATTGTCTTTTTTTTTTCGTTTACATGGAAAAACTCAGTTTTGTGTTTGTTTTGATGTTTACATTAAATGACGTAAACATCTTGAACAAAAATAATTGACATTTGGATCTCTGAGTGTTTAAAGAACGATGACAAAAGTATGAGTTCAAACTGACTTAGCCTACCTTGCGCACAGAGAAAGCCAACAAAAGTACAATTTTTACAAAGGATTAAAGAGTGAAGTAAGGCTTATTTGCTTTTTTCAAGAGAAGTACAAATAGCTAGGACAGCAGTAGATACAGAAAATGTGCTTGAACCTTCGGAAGAAAACTGTAATGCCACTCATAGTTGAAATTTACCGTCAATCTAAATGTACAGTAGATTCAAAATGTTGCCTTCAGGCCCCCCGCTAGCTAAATGAGAACAAAAAATGGAAAATCCCATTGCAAACAGTTCACATCCACAGTCACGTTTTTACAGCCTTTCAACAATGGATATTTGAACACATATGGTTTAACAACACATGTAGACAGAAAATATAATACTCACGGGCGTATATTCTTTATATTCAAATATAAATAGCTACAATTACAGAAACACACTGAGTAGTAGTAGTAGAAGATGTCGATTCTTCATCATTAGGGTCTGGATGATGGCATTATACAGTACTGCCACCCAGTGGTCAAGATGGGCTCTGGGCACATCAGAAGAAACGGCAAAATGAAATGACTTGCAGCATTAAATCATGATGCGCAAACTGTTTAATGCTTGACATTCTATTTAATTTTGAAACTTTGCTTCTATCAATTACATCACTTTTTCCCCCTATTATAACCGATTAATGGCATTTCCATTCATTTTAATAAGTAAAGATGAGGTAGGAGTAAATGTGAGTGTGTCGCCTACGGACTGAGTGTTAACGGGTCCACGATATTTATCCAGCCTCATGTGCAAAAGTCAGCTGCGATAGATTCCAGCTTAACCATGAGCCTCGTGAGCATCCGCGGTATACAGAATGGATGAATATGTGAGGACAATAACCGAGGCTCAAATGAACATGTGACCGCTGGACTATAAACTTCTTCTCCCTGTCTAGGCCACCTGTTGGACTCGTTTGCGCGAGCCGCCCTGTGGGAGTCGGGCCTAGACTACCTGCACGGTACAGGTCACGGCGTTGGCTGCTTTCTTAATGTTCATGAGGGGCCCTGCGGCATCAGCTACAAGACATTCGCTGATGAACCTCTTGAGGCCGGCATGATTGTCAGCGATGGTATGCATCGATACACTACGACTGATACTGCAAATCAGTGACACCTACTTCTTGCTGATATAGTTTTAAAATAGCAGTGCTGATATATGACAACACGCTCATGTTTCCCTGCCTTCCTAATTTGTAGAACCAGGGTATTATGAAGATGGAGCCTTTGGCATCCGACTTGAAAATGTGGTTCTTGTTGTCCCAGCTAAGCCCAAAGTAAGACTTTAAACTGAAGGGAAGCAGGTTTTTCAACCATTTGTACGGGTATTATTCAGTTGTTATTTCAACTATGACACTCTCTTTGGTTTCCTCCAGTACAATTACAGAAATAGAGGTAGCTTGACGTTTGAGCCCTTGACTCTGGTTCCTATCCAAGTCAAGATGATGAACACGGAGCTGCTCACCCAGAAGGAGGTAAACATCACCCACCATGTCCAACACCATTTCAATACTTCTTAGAGCCGAGCAATTTATGTTTCACAAGTCGAATATTTCTTATTTTACAAAGGAATCATTCTGACGTGTACCACAGGAGCTAAAAGTGTGTTTGCGTGTCCGTGCGTTTGACAGCGGGACTGGGTGAACGAGTACCACAGGACGTGCCGCGAGGTGGTGGGGGCGGAGCTAGAGCGTCAAGGCAGAAAGGAGGCGCTGGAGTGGCTCGTACATGAGACCCAACCCATTGTGTGAGGGACCACCCTGGCCGAGTGTACTGTGCCATCCAGTGCTGTGCAGTGATCCTTGTTTGTACGTGTCTCATCTTCCTTCATGTTGCTTCTTTTTTAACATGACATCCTATCAAGAGTTTTATTAAAGATCAGTGAAAATCAATTGATGTTTTAATTGTCTTGCATAGAGCAACCCTTCGAGGGACAGCGGTTAGTTACTACAGTGGACAGCTTATCATGTTATCAGGTTATAGCTTGCCATTATTGGTGCATGAAAGGTTTAACCGTCAAATGACCAGCTTATCACAAGCCATAGCTTGACCATCACCTCTGTCTTGGTAAGTTTGGAATATGGTGTTAGTAAAAAATAAAAAAATAAAAAACATACAGTACATTGGATTGTGCATAACAACATGCTGTGCAGAGGTGCTCCTTTTAGGTGTGCTGTAAAAAAAACATTTTTAATTTGTTTAGCTTACTCTGAGGCACAATGGAGGAGTATTTAGGAAATCCGCCTCACAGTACTGAGAGTGAGGTATTTGCATGTTCCGTCTTTGTGTGAGTTTACTCCAGATACTTCCTCCCTCATTCTAAAAACATGCACGTTATCTTTCTCAGACTAAATTGTCCCTCTGTGTGAATGTTAGTTTGAATGGTTGTTTGTTTGCATGCGACCCACGACTGGCCCCGCCTCTCACCGAAAGTTCGCCGGGAATTGGTTTTGTCTTACCCATGACTGCAAAGACAGTAAGAGGTGTCGAAAATGAATAGATGACTACCGTGACGTAATGATCTGCACACACCACAGCAAGATAAAAGGAAAAGTTCTCAGCATCATCTTGTGCACTTCTACGAAACTGCAAAACACTAATACATAGTGAACAAAATGCTAAACCTCTTTTTTTGCAGCTCTTTGATTCTCAATAGATTATGCAGACATGTTTTATGTGGCTGGCTGCTGCTGGTGTCAATATAATATACT
Organism: Hippocampus mohnikei; assembly: GCA_026261675.1. Taxonomy (NCBI): domain Eukaryota; kingdom Metazoa; phylum Chordata; class Actinopteri; order Syngnathiformes; family Syngnathidae; genus Hippocampus; species Hippocampus mohnikei. The sequence goes on along the minus strand of JAKGUB010000002.1, from coordinate 923,758 downwards.
GAGATGTACAGCGTCCAGGTAGTATATCTGATGACCTCTACACTTACACCACAGGATATGCATTGTCTCATCCAACATGCTATAAAACCATTTTTGATTATACAGTACAGTACTGAGACAAATAATAATGCATAACACATGCGATAATTTTATTCACATTCACCACATGTACAACCAAATCAGTGTCTCACGTAAATGTAGACTACAGACAATATACTGCACATATTTCATAATAATTATCTTGCTGCACGTGTACTTTCAAAGATCCAGTTTTATGCTGGGAATGAAAAACTGAAACTCAAACAGCACGTCCTGATCTTTGACTAGTGTTGGACCAGCTCCAAAACTGCATCAATGTATAGTTTCCAAGCTGCATCATCCGTAAGAGCCACACGTTTCAAACTTCCTTCATTAAGGTTTATAGACTTGAGCTCTAAATCCATCATCGTCTTGGCTGCTGATGAAGTCATTACGGGATTGCAAAACCGTTCCAGAGACTCAAAAATACCAGCGTGTTTTCGCGGCTGTCATGTTTATCACTGAGACAAGTACAATTGTAAAATTGACTCTAGATATCACACGTGTAAGAATGTAATGCAGCATCATCCCATCCCCTAAAGCTGCATGTAAAAAATCGGCGGGTCCAGGATGACTCCACTGTCGGGGTCCTGTGCGTACTCCTCAATGGACAGAAGTGGTGGTAGTGTGACTTCCTCAGCTGTACCCTCTTCATCCTCCTTGGCTCCAACAGGCAGCGGGTTACTATAGATGTAATAGATTCTGGAGTTGTCTTTAGCTGACTCTGTTCTCCGAAAGAAGGCCAGCGGGTTGATGAAACTAGTTGACCTCTTCACCGCCCTGACTGCAACAGGGTCCTCCGGCTCAACCTGGGTCACTGCACTCTCATAAACTTGGGCTCTCTTTGACTGTCTGGAAAAAGAGGTCACTGGTAAGCATGGTATCTTGTGTGCTAAAATCAACCCCAAAAAAATGAAACTGCAGTCGCTAAATCGGTCCTCAATACTTTATGGAGTGGTGTTTGAGCTAAGAAGGAACACATTCCATTTTTGTGGGGATCTGGATAAATATGCACATAAATGACTTCTTCACAGTTTGAGACATCGGGGCATCAAAGGATGTGTTACGATCTAACAAACAGATTCAACTGTGTTCTATCATTTTTCATTCACTGTTGTTAACAGTTCAGCCTTGGCGGAGGTCTGCGCTTTTCTGAGTGACATTCTGGTCGCATATATGATTATCATGGCATTGCGGAAAGCTAACGGTGGCCCACACGCACTGTGATGTATGTGTGTGTGCATCACCTGCTGCGGTTGTAGCACACACTGATGCAGTAGACGGCCGTGATGAGGAGGATGAACAAGGCCAAGGCAATGATGACTAAGTCAAAAACTTTGACTTCTGGGACGGAGAAATGTTATCGATTAGTGTGAGGAATCATTAGCATGATCGCTGGCTTCAGAAAATAACATAAAAATAAAAGTACTTTGAGCAAATGTGTTCTTTCGGATGTGCGTATCAAATTCGTAGCTTTTCACATTAATCAGTAGGGAAGAAGTAGTGGAAGAAAAGGTTGACGAACCCTGGTCTACGTGATCAAAAAAAGAGGAGAACAGACCAAAAACCGCCGTTTTCATCTCTTCATCGTGCAGATCCAAAGTTGCGTTCAGATGAGGGCTGTGAGCTGTCATCGCTCGCTCCTCTTGCGCGCCGCTCATGTTGCTAGCAAACCAGCAAAGAAATGAGCTTCAAGCTTCTTCCATTGGATTCAATCGCAGCTCGGGCCAAGTGATTCAAATGGCTTGGGTCGGTCGCCAAGGAGACCCCCGCTCTTTTTTTGTCACCCTCATTTCGACTCTCTCGTTCTCCCTCTCTCTGGTCCCCCCTCGTGTTGACTGCTCATTATTCGGCTCGATGGTTTTCGGTGGGGGGGACGATGAAGGGAGAAAGTTGCACTCTTTCGGTTTGCGATAACGGGGAAGACCGAAAAGGATGTGAGCGTTCTCACTTTTGTCATGTTTCGACTTTCACATGCTTGCGGTCACATAAGTCAGTGAATCAGGGGAAAAGAGTATCAATATGTCCCCGTCTACTTTATACAATATAATACGCCTTTCATAGCAGCTGGAGCTGTAAACAAAGCACTTTCTAGGATATATTATGTAGGCCCTGAGCCAAAGTGAAAGCGTTCCTTTTCGAGAGGAACCCGAACAGGCCTCTGCAGATATTTGCTTCCCAAAAAGCTGCAAGAGCCAAATCAGTCCAATGAAAAAACAAAGGCAGCATTCTCCCTTCTTTATGCTTCATTTCATCCTGCATCACAATGCCGTTTATTCTATAATTAGTTGAGCATCTTATAAAAGAGTGGTCTGTTTGAAAATATAAACTGTACGTGGAGGCAATGTATGTTTACCCTCCTGTGTGTATGAGTGTTGTGTATTCAGCTACTTCTCAAATTCATGGAAAACGTATTTATTTTAACTGCATCATTTCAATTGAGAAAAAGTGAAACCCTTCAATTCATCACAGAAAGTGAAATATTTGATGGCTCTACTTTTTATAGTTTGGATAGTTATGGCTTGTAGCTAAAGAAAACCTCAAATACACCATCTCAAAATATTTGAACATTGCACACGAAGCAAAATATATATATATATTTTAAATTTTGAAATTCAGTTGGAATTCACCTTCTGAAAATTACTGTATTTTGCTGTGTTTTTAATGAATCTTAATAGTCAATATCAGTTTCACTTTTTGAATTGAACTACGTTATCCAAAATAATTTTTGCTGATTTTCAAATTTCTAATAGTTGTTTGTCTTAGAATTGACTGGCGACCAAAGTGCCTCTCGCCCTAGTCAGCTGGGATGCGCTCCAGCTCACGCATGGGAGAAGAAGCATTACACAAAATAATTGAATAGATTCAAATTAATAGAGATGCACCCGCAAAAGAAATATATTACATTTAAAATAACACCATTATTGTTGTTTGAAAAAAGTAAAAAAAAAAATAAAGACTTTAACTGGTATTTTCTCATTGGGATTTTCTGGTCCAAAATAGTCGTTGCGATTTACGAGCGAGACTACACTTCACTCTGCACCCACTAGATGTCAGCCTTAGCATCAAGTCTGGGAAAACAAAGACAGGTTGAGGCATGAATAATCTCTGACACTCCCATGAACGTTTTCCTACCTGGTTTGATTTTCACATCGACCCTGGGTTGCTGTTTCAGTTTTGAGGTGTACGTGGCTGGTATTATGATGGTGCCCTTTGTTTCAGTGGACCAGTTGGCATAAAACAAATCACTGCTATGTGATCGAGACCAGGATTATTACATTGATTACAGCAGCTACTCGCTTGAAGAGGTCAATAAAAATGTGGGATGGCTTTTAAATCAACATGTAACATGTGACCCACCTCGATTGTAAATGTGAGCAGAGGGGGGGAAAACGCATGTCTTAGTTTTGCTTTGACATAAAGGAAAAACAAAATACTGTATTTGTAGTGGAAAACATTCAAAAGTGAAACGAGGCATCTACTTGGCTCAGTCAAATTTATTGTTTCCAGTAGAACAAGGGAAGATTAATATCTTGTATTGTAATGCTTGTCATCCTTACAGAAATGAATGGGGGATATTCCAGCCATAGTAAGAAACTGGAGAACCAAATGACATGCCATTCGGTCATTACAAAGCATTCAGAGAAAATTTCAATTCAAACAGGAGTAAATGGGGATTTAATAAAGGAACCACTGTGAATTTGTTGGAAATTGAATACAGAGGAGGGGATTTATATACAGTACACTGCATCTTTCCATACAAGTGTTGTGTTAAGTCCATCCATCCTTTCATTTTCTAGATGGCTTCTCGTTCGGACGAGAGGTGAGGAACACACCGGACCGGATGTCAAACAATCGCTGGGCACATATAGACAAACGTAGACAAACAAGCATTCATAGTCACAATGGGCAGTCAGTCATCAGTTCAACTAACATGGATGTATTTTTTTGTATTAAATATATAATAGAGCAGAGAGTGCCACTAAGGCCCAAAAATTCAAAATAACACAAAATAAGAACACATTTAAAAAAAATTATTATTATTATTTTTTTGTATCATTCGGTCAACTCCATCCATCATCTGTGGTCGACCAGTGAATTCTTGAGCATTCTTCATCGCCGCTCCTTGCCCTTGTCATGTTTACACTTGGCTGTCTGGGAATTAATGTTCTGGTGCGATGCATTTGTTCTGATGTGGTTCAGTGGGAGGGTCCCGCATTGATTTATTACACGATCACCCAAAGGGTTACCACTGAGCAACGACCGGTTAACCTATGACGCCTGTTTGTGCTGCTCTTATCTGTATCAGCGATTAAAATACTGTTCATGGAGTAGATTTTTAGAATATAATATATATATTTTTTAAAACACGCATACAACGAACATTGTGAGATTCCAGATCTCCAGCTTTTTTTTGGGGGCGACACTTATTCCAAAGGTGCAGCCTCAACAAGGGGTGTTAAGGAGATGAACGTCAGAAAAAAAAGACTGCACCCTGGTTACATGTGGGAGGCGGACTCACATTCACAGCTGTTAAAGTCCACCATCGAAAAACAAGTCCAGTCAAAGTTTTGTGTGTGCCGTAGTTTCCAGATTATAAGTCGCTTCTGAGTCCCACCAGCCATGAAATGCATCATAAAGAAGTCACACTGGAGTATTAGTCACATTTTGGGGGGGGGGATGTATTTGATAAAATCCAACACCAAGAACAGACATGTCATCTTGAAAGGCAAATAAAAATAGAAGACAACAGACGGAATAAGTGTATGCTATGCTAACGTTACAAGACGCATAAACAACGAACTGAGAATGTGCTTGGTATGTTCACGTAACATACTGAGAGTTATTCAGATAACTATAGCATAAAAAAACATGCTATCAAGTTTACCAAACCAACAGTGTCACTCCAAATTACTAAATCCAATGAAATCTTCATCCTCTGTGTCACTTTTAAAGAACCCCACAAAGTCCGGAGGGAGAAAATGCGTCGCTTCCCTTTTGACGTTGTTTTTATCAGAGCACTGTCTTGCGGTTTAATGTGAAAATAACATGAAAAATGATGTTAATAATTTAACACATAAATGGCTCCAGAGTATAAATCACACCCTCAGCCAAACTATGTAAAAAATTGCAATTTATAGTCCGGAAAAGACGGTAGTTGTACACTGTATGTCATCATTTTATGCTGCTTAACTTGTTTTTACACATGTGTGACTCTTGGTATTATTAAAATATTGAGAAAACATTGCTTGTATACAAAGGTTGGATGGATCAAGACTTTCCAGAGACAATTGGATGGACCCCAAAAATAGCATGAGGATTCTTAACTGACCCAGAAAATAATAATCTAGTGCCCCTTTGTTAGCTAAGATAATAAACCCAACGTGACCCAACTGTCAAAGGGAGTGTCAAAATATTCTTTTGGTCTCATTACAGTTCATTACAACACAGGTTAATTCTTATTTGACATCAAATATGCAAACAAAAAAACCTACTTGTTTTAAAGTCCTTGAACTCAGATTAGTAAGGATTTGTGGTATAACAGATCTGACACACACACCTCATTATTACACTTCTTACATAAGGGAGGGACAAGCTGCAGTGTGATGTGAGGATGACTCACACTAATGGGCTTTTTCTGAATGACGGAGAAGCAACGAGGCATGTTTACGGGGAGATCAGTGAAGTGATGCACCTGTGGGCATTGTGTTTTGCTTTTTGCTCATGTAAATCTTGCACCGCATTGTTTGATATTAGCTCATCCATTTAGTGTGAGTAACATATTTTGGCTGGAGCTCAGGTCTTAAAATGATCATGTCTGTCTGATGCTGAATGTGTTTTTTATTCTCATTGAGGTAAATGACTTGAAATAAAAATGTGCAGTCATCCGTGGATGAGGCACGCATGGTAGTATTGTAACAGCTGAACAGCAAAGCAATGGGAAGTGCATTTGGTGCTTTTTTTTTCACAACAGTTCACAATTTAAAACTGATCTGGTACTGGAGAAAAAAAAAATGTATATTATTCACAAATAATTTAGGGGACACTCTGAGAGTTAGTGCAAGCCACATGTGGCCCGCTGGCTGCCAGTTGCTCATGTCTCGAAATGATTATCCTGTCTTCAAACGTCGTACGATATGGATTATACAAAGTATGGAGTAGGTATGTCAACTACAAAGGTTGACCAGTCGAAGAGGAGTCAGAAAGTTTCATACGATTAAATACAAAGTTGATATTTTGCAGCGACATATGACAGGATTGAAACACCCTAATCTCACATGTTTTCAAAGAATCAGTAGTTTTATTTTTGCATTGTTTGTTATTCAGCGTTTGTAGTTTGCATATGATGTAAATGTTTTAAGCAGCAGCATGCATGCCATGTTTCTTATTATTTTCTTTTTTTTTTTTATGGAGACTGTTGACTCTGGAAGAAATAATTTCAGTTTACATTTCACGCAGGATGAGTCATAGAAGGTGGAACACCTTGTTTTGTTATTCGAATTATTTGGAAGTCATAACCGCGCCAGGCAGCGTATTGTTTTTGACTTTGGAGGTTGCACTCTATCAAACGCTCATTCACAGTCTGAAAAATGTTGGCAGTCCAACAAGATCAAGGAACATCTAAGTATATCCAGAGCAGATCTCCTGCATGCCAGAATAGTGAATAGGGTTTTATTACATGCAAGTGTTTGTGTGGGGAAATGCATGCCAAACCAAATGTGACACTCGCTTTATGTTTTTCACATATCTGGGCACTTTCCTGCACTTGGATGCTTACTTAATGTTATCAGCCAAGCATGAAATTATTGTAAGGGGCTGAACATGTGAAATATGCTATATATATATATATATATATATATATATATATATATATATATATATATATATATATATATATATATGTGTGTGTGTGTGTGTATATATATATATATATATATATATATATATATATATATATATATATATATATATATATATATATATATATGTGTGTGTGTGTGTGTGTGTGTGTGTGTGTGTGTGTGTGTGTATATATATATATATATATATATATATATAAAAAACAAGTATGAGTCAGACCTCTGTTAAGTTCTTTGCAGCTCAAATTTCCACCATATAGTTTAGCATATACATATACATCCATACATCATCAATATTACTCTTTCCACTTCAATACTTCCCCTCATGGATGGATTGTCTACGTTTGGGACTCTTATCGAGGACCTCCTCTGAGTTTAACAGTAAATCCACCTTATAAACTACTGATGTCTTCAGATGGTTTTGAACTAATTTATTTTAATATCTACAACATTATCACAATATGTTTCGCATTTCCAATGAACTAGGCTAGATAAAGCTCCCATGGGCATGGACCACCAACTGCTTCATTTTCTGTCTGCTTCCCTCCTGCACAATGGAGGTCGGATTACGGCAGCGTGATTACATCACTTGACGTGGTTAATAAAAAAGCAACCCAACACTGAGAAATATCCCAGTAGCTGAACCCGGTGTCATCAAAGATTGCTAGGGATGATCAGGATTTGCCCTTGCAAATACAACCCATTATCAGATACGGTTTTGGTTTATAAGTGCAAAGCTTGCTTATTCTTTTTGCATGTTAAACTTTTTTTTCGTCAATATCCTTCGAAATGGATGCTTTTCATAATGTTTTATTTCCGATAGCATCCATACAATACGACATTTTAAGAAACATAACATATACTCACCACAGTTTTTTTTTTGGTCGGCCTACATACTGTTAGTCAAATACTCCTCTGACAATATGAATCCAAAGTGTCCGTGAGTAATATTATGAAAGCATAATTTCTTCATATTATTATGCTGCGTGTCCCAGTTGAACACAAATACAAACAGAGAACAAAGAACCTGAGACACATTGTGGGGGTCCCAGTGACTTAATTGCGTTATCAACAAGGGCCCATCAAACATCACTTTATCTTTGTACGTATGACATAGCAGACTGTGGGGAGTGTTAGTTAAACAGTTGGGGAGTTGCGGGAGGGGGTTCTGCTCAGGCTTCTGTTGGCCATGAGAAGCCAACATTGGATTGCCTGAATAAAAGAAGGAAGGCCAAAGAGGTGGACATGAGGTGAATATTAACCACATGTCTGGAAAAGATAATTAGATTTGCGTTTGTGATGCAAATGCCAAATTTTAGATACAATGGCTTGCCCGTCCCGCCTCCCACCCTCACCCTTTTCATTACTTTTCCTTGAGTGATTTGTAGCTCTTTGTTGATGTGACTCACCTCACAATACATACATGTCTGCTGTGCATCAAATCACGGCGGACTAACCATGTTACGAGAACTCCTCCCAGATGAACCAGAGGGCGTCTTCAGAAGGCTGTAGAGGACAACGTCAACTGGTGCTAAAGTTGGATGAAGTATTTTTCGTAGTCACATTAGTGCCCATTGTATGAACTGGGTGGTGTCAACCTCTTAGGATGGTTCTGTTTGTGACCAACAGGTGGCACTGTAGGGCTCCTTATGCAGTGGCACACCTGTTGGTCATTGTGTCATTGGTGTTTTGTTAAAAGGACTCCCTGCCCGACCAGTCGATGTCGGGTCATTGTTTGTGGCTGCTTGTGTCTGCTTTGTGTTTGTATTGTTGTTAATTACATTTTGTTGAGCCCATCCTGCCCCTCTACTCCTTTTATGCATTCACTTTAACTTATGTGTGTGTATGCGAGTGAGAGAGTGTGTGTTTGTGTGTGTGTGTGTGTATATCTTGTTTTTCTTAATTCCCTTATGGGATTTAAAAAGCATGTTCATCCATCTATCTTGCTGTCAACGCCGATTAAAAATACTATTTTTACAAGGCGGCGTAGAAATCCAAATAAAGTAGCCGATTGAGAAAAAAAAGTCCTGTTTTGTTTCAGAGACCTTTGCTGCTTATTCTGCACAACTGTTTTGGTCTCGTAGGGATTCCACTCGATAAATTTGGGGAAATTCCAGAATTTCCATTCGTCAGAGATGGATTCTGGCTTTAAAATAAAGCTCAAATTTCCCCAACTACCTGAATCCATTGCAAAAATCACATAATTTGTTGAAATTGTGTTACTTCATTTTCAGGCAATCAAGGAATAAATGACAAACGTCACTTCAAGCTGACTGGGTATTGTTCCAAAGTGCCTGGTGTGGACATTTGATATGCCGTGCGTGTGAAACTTTGTCCAGTTGTTTGTGCTTCATTATGCTGTCACGTTGAATATTGACAAAATCCTTGTAAAGATAGACAGTGCTGGTCATGGGCTTTAACATAAGGTTTGATTTGATTTGATTTGTTGAGAATGCCAAAAACAAATGGTGAATGTGAAGTGTCTGTTTGCAGATTTGTCACTTCAATAGGAGGTAAACATATTTTGTGCTCTGAGCAAGCTGCGTGTATCGTTGCTAATGTTGAATTAGGAGCGCATTTTTGCAGATGTCGTTGCCACTGTGCTTTTGTTCATTGTTGTTTGCTTTCTTTTCCTGTTGAGTGCCCCCTCTAAAAATCACATTAAGCGGTCTTGTTGCCCTTCGTTGTCTCGCTGTTCATTCCCTTTTTGATTGTCCCCACTCAATGCATGCAAAGTCTGGTTACAGTGCAAAAAAGACAAACTGCAACTGGAAGAGTATGCCTGACTCATCTGTACAAAAAGCTTCCACATCACTCTTACTACACGAATAACCGGCCAAACAGAAAAAAAATATATAACGCCAAAGTTGTGTTTTTGTGTTGATTTGTGTGTGTGCAAGCCAACCCCCCAAACAAAAACAGATGCCAACAAACAAGCCCACAAAAAGATGCAGGCTTGCTTGCACTTGGTCCAAGATAAGAGACATGAAAACTTTAGGAAGCGCTTAGGGCCAGGGTTCACTGCAGGAATCAACGTTAATAGCGTCCCATCATTCAGCCATGACACTGTAAACCGCATTCCATACACGCTGGGATGCAATGATTACAGAGAAAAAAGAAAACACTCTAAAACGATGTACTCAATGGTGCTGGCTTTCATTCACATCAAATTGCTTCCATGTTGCATTAAGCTGTCAGTCACTTGCAGCCCACTTGTCTTAACCATCCTTCAAGGATTCAAGAGCCTAAACAGGCTCAAAACAATCACGTGAAAACAATCGAATAAAGTCACAGGAAGGGATGCTTCACTCCTCCAAGAATCAGTTTATGATCCGTGCCATTCAGAGCACCAATCTGCACTGCACCGATACTTTCACTGTGCAATGTGTGTTTTAAATTCCAATTAATCACACACGCGACAAACATACATAGACTTGTGTTCTTTGTTTTTTGGGGGGGGTTGGTATTTGTGAGTCATTTTAAACTTTTCAAGGGTTAAAATAAGCGGATTCACATTGCAATTTGTGAGTCAAAATGGTCATTTTTGCCACTCATACAAAATCAAAACGGAAAAACCGGTGTTTATGTGGCACGACGCACGTACGTCACCTAGGAAGTAGGAGGCAGATGGAAAGCTGTTTAGATGACGACGGGTATAAAAAAAAAATGTCAAGGGGGGGAAAAAAATCCGGAAAATGGTGAAGGTTTGTTGGCCTCATTTCAGACTGAAATTCAAGGCGTTGTAAAAGGGACCTTGCTCTCCGCCGAAGACGCCCAGTCTGAAACGCGTAAGACTGAAGACAAGGTCAAAATAAAGCAGCGCAAATCAGCGAGATTAACTTTAATGCACCTTACTAGCACAACGTCAGCGCTCTGAACAGGATAAGCGCCGTTTAAATGATTGTATAGGTAGGATCCCAAATGTATAACGAATGCATATTTTGACATTGGGCATTAGCGCCTGCTTAGATTCAGATAAATTCTGCTGGTGTACGTTGCAAATGAATTCCCAATTCCCCAAACCAAACTCATCTGTGGGACCCACGCACTTGGGCAGGCATAGATGGAACAAAGAGGGGCCAAGATGAATATATACATAGATCTCTGAGAAAACTACGTCAACAGACATTCTGTGTGTGTGTGTGTGTGTGTGTGTGTGTGTGTGTGTGTGTGTGTGTGTGTGTGTGTGTGTGAGAGAGAGAGAGAGAGGAACTGTAACTAAAATAAGACTAACATATATGGAGATGGTTAGAGGAATGCAAATCCCTCCACCCACATGCATGCGCTTTCACAGGGTGGTGGACATTGGAAAGAGGCATAGATCCCGATGAAGCTAACCGCCAGATTTAATAGGATCATTGGGATTGCACAGGGGGATTTATTCCTGGACAACCGGCATTAGGAACGGCAATCCCATGATCTAGAATGCATCAATCAAGGGAAGGCCATGACTTCACAAATGAAATCCCCAAGTTTTTTTTTTTTTTTATATACTGTACAACATGCGGCGGCCCTGGCGGTCGACTGATTAGCACGTCGGCCTCACAGTGCAGAGGTGCAAGATTCGATTCAGGTTTTGGCCTTCCTGTGTGGAGTTTGCATGCTCTCCCCGTGCCTGTGTGGGTTTTCTACGGCATTCCGGTTTCCTCCCACATTCCAAAAACATGCACAGCAGGTTAGCGGAACACTCTAAATTGTCCTGAGGTTTGATTGTGAGCACGAATGGTTGTTCGTCTATGTGTGCCCAACGAATGGCCGGCAACCACTTCAGGGTGTACAGCGGGTATAGGCGCCAGTACACCCCGCGACCCTTGTGAAGATAAGCGGATCAGAAAATGGATGGATGTATATTATCCATGGTATTTGGATCAGTTTTTCATGTTTCCTGAAAAAAAGTACCAAAAAAAAGTCTTAAAGAGAGTAACAATATTGCAGTTATGTTATCAAGAATTTCATTAAGAACCAAAACAGTAACAGGTACTTATTTATAGTGTCTGATTCTTAATAGATAGATAGATAGATAGATAGATAGATAGATAGATAGATAGATAGATAGATAGATAGATAGATAGATAGATAGATAGATAGATAGATAGATAGATAGATAGATAGATAGATAGATAGATAGATAGATAGATAGATAGATAGATAGATAGATAGATACACACACACACACGCACACACAATGGTGTCAAAATATTGAATGATAGCTGTTTAACTGACACTTTGCTGGCTTAAAATCCAATCCAGTTATCAATGCAATATGATGACTTGATGAGCGTCATTCTACTAAAATCTCGTGAGAAAACACGTTGACAGTTGACCTTGTCTGAAAGACTCGTGATGATTTCATAGAAGATTTTGAATAATGTTACTTCCACAATAGTTTTCTCAGGAGAACAGAATCCTTGATTGTTTTTTTGTGACAATGCATCGCTCACTTTTTTTTTATTTTTCATAAGAAAGGGCCTTTAACAAGGCGACTAAGGTTTTAGTGACAGTTTTATAGGCAACACATGTTCCACCGCTTTTGCATCCATCCCATTGTGAACACGGCTTTCCGTATCCACATCATCTGATCAATGTGATGGATGGAGTTACTTGCATTCGAAAACAATAATGTTCTTAACAATATTGCCATCTGCGTAGAGTCATAAGTTAGTGGTCACGCTTGTATTACAGTCAGATGAAGAATGTCAAAATGACTGAGGAGTTATTTAGGGGTTTATTATACAACAGAAAAAAAATATTAATATTTCCAGTATTTCCTATGGGAAATTTATTTTTGAAGTTCGAAACTGTTTACCAGTGTCCTTAAGCATATTATGTTCCACTGTGAATATGTTTTTTTTTTTTGGTGTTTTTCATTCGGAACAGGTACATCCGAATTATTTTTTTCAGGTGAAGACTTGGAAATACCATTCATTTGTAACCGCTCATTTTCTGTTAAACCTCATTAACATGTAATTTAGGATGTACAGAATGTATGTATGTGTGTGTGGGTGGGGGGGAGGGTAACGACATCTAAACATTGTTTAATGTTATTCGTTGAAGATTTTACTCAAGAGTTTTGATGAAATGTTTATAACTTTTTTAGTTAACCTACTTGACTTCTGATAAACCAACTTGTTAACGCAAACAGTGCACTGGACAGCATTTAACAGTGGAACAGCTGCAACATATTCCAAAAACATAGTGGATATTATTTCATAATGCTCATTGACAGAAGAAAAAAAAAGCATTTTTTTCAGTATACAGTGTTTGTCCTTTTGAAAAATTTTTTTTTCGAATTTGCATGAAATCATTCGACATTTCGAGGTTACAAACAAATGTAATGCAATGATTTAGTTTGCGCAGCAATGTATGAACGTGTCAATCGGCAGCACATGGCATGACCGGATGCTCAGTCATCCCCATCAAACTCATTTGGCAAAATGACAAGATCTGAGTTTAAAAAACAAACAAACAACATGATTTCTGTCAAAACGAGGATCCTCCAAAAGCAATCAATCATACCCATTTACATCAGGAGAATATAAAATCCACCAGTTTTTATTGCGGTCATAAAATTGAAACACTCTCCTGCAAAACAGCAAAAATGAAGAGTCCACTCGGGTTCTCGGGGGCTCATTTTATGAGGTGGAGAAATGTGATTTATTTATTTACTGGTCATACGCATCATCATAAAATTTGTGACAAAATCAAAACCAACACGCTGAATTTAATCTGGATGCTCTACGTCAAATGTGGGCACCCACGTGTCTTGTGTCATTACCCGGCTATTGTTTTCAACTTTATTCATCATTTTTTAAAATAAAACCATAAATTACCAGCCTGGATTACCGTGACGAGTTCGCTCGCAGCAAATCAACAAATGTCGAGCTGCTGCAGACAAAGATGACCTACCGCACTTTTGAGGATTTCGTTTATCAAAACCAAAGGTCAAACGTGTACTTGTGAATTCCACGAGCCCCAGAGTGAACTCGTCAAAATTTCAAATAACGACCGACCAGCGCATGTGTAAATGTGTGTCGGGCATAAACAAATGGTTGGGAAAAGATAGAGGGAGAGGGTGACCGCTGCGTGATTCATTGTGGTTCTGTGAGCGATCACGCGGAGCCTCACCTCTCCTGAATACAAAGAGGCCTACACAAGCAGGTTTGGCCAAACATAAAACAGAAATGACCCTCTGCCTCTGAAGGCCCCCCACTCCCACTCCATCTTTCAGACGGAGGTGTGGGATCACCCCACTCACAGCGCACTCACACTGGCAAAACAAGGACTCTCTTCGCGCCTCGTCACGGTGCGCAACCAAAGGGCAAACTCTTGGCCTAAATATTTTCTCAGCGTGGTACTGACTGTTGGGGATCAGCTAGTCAACACGAACCCCCTGGCTTCTGTTAGTTTTACTGCACTTCCCCATCTGCCAGAGCGCTAAACCTGCCTCGAGTTTATTTTCACCGCACAATGACATTTTTTCTGAATGGCCCAGCGATAAAACTACTGTATTTGATGTCGCGGAAAGCAAACTGACTGATCACTTCCGCATTCCTCAAAAAAGAAAACAACCTGGAAGAAAATTGAAATAGGCGGTCGTAGAATGCTTTCATCGGAGAAGAAAACAGAACTTTGACATCAACCGAATACTCAAGAATACTCATCACAATCGAGGGACATCTTCATGAATGTAAAATTTACAGCCAGGTTCAAACAAGCGGGACCTTTCAAGTCAAGTAGACGTCTGAAAATCCTTCAAATGTTCCGCAATATTTGTGAGACAGAGGAAAGCAAAGCCAACTTGTAATTAAGGAGAAGAAAAGGAACAGCTTGTGGTTCACGTCACACACCGCCTCAGTCGTGATGGAGGCGGTGGTGTTTAGCCTTCGCTCGTTCTTCAATTTGTTGGGAGACTTCAAAAATAAGCCACAGCATATGTCACCAAGTTTAATCTTGAATGAGCAAATTTCAGCTGGCTTGTGTCCACGAGGTATCGATTTCTTCTTGCTCTGTTGCCTTTTAAAATACGTAATATAACGACAGAAAAATGGAAGCCAGCTGAGTTCACTGCAAAGTTGACACTTAAAAGCCAACGTAAACCTTTTGCTGCTAATAAATTGAGCAGCAGTGATTATTGTCGAGGTGAAACTATGATGTATAACGCCGCAGAGGGAGAAAAAAACATTCCTGAAGCTGAGTGCTGATATTACACGGATGAAAGGTACTTTATAGGCTCCAAAAAAAAAACGGTCTAATTTATATGCTATTCTTTTTAACTGCCACCACCCCCCCACCACACACACACACACACACACACACACACACACACACACACACACACACACACACACACACACACACACACACACACACACGTTTTATTTAAGAGCTATATTAGGTTATAAGTGCAGGTGTTCATCTAAACAACAAACGGGACTGGACAGACAACATAAAAATTCATGCATGAAGGGTCAGAGTCTCTTCCGCTTGCTATCATATATACCTGTAGTGCATTTTCATTTATCATTTTAATCACATTGGATTTTTCATCTGTTGAACGATGACATTTTGGGGCGGGGCAGTGGGGTGGGGGTGACTGATGATAGACGGACTGGTGGACCGGTGACGGAGCGCAAATTAAAATTACATGGACGGACTGACCAACTGACAATTCCAATTTGGTTCGGCTTGAAAAAGATGACGGACTGACGCTGAGGTCGGGTGCCCAGGCCAGTGACGGATAATGAATGACAGACTGATGCAAGCACATAATAGGAGTTTCAATGATAGTGTGCATCCATTCATTTAGGTTGTCAGTCATGCCTTTTCATGTTCTTCCAGTCCGGTAATATTAACACATTAGCATGCCAAAGTGTGCTTCTCTCATTACAATTCAAAAGGACAGTTGTTCCGTCCGACCGCCTGCAACGGATCCTAGCTTGAAAAAATGTCAGCTAACTCCTACCCAATATCATA
Organism: Hippocampus mohnikei; assembly: GCA_026261675.1. NCBI lineage: Eukaryota > Metazoa > Chordata > Actinopteri > Syngnathiformes > Syngnathidae > Hippocampus > Hippocampus mohnikei. The sequence goes on along the minus strand of JAKGUB010000002.1, from coordinate 907,847 downwards.
CAATAGTGACTTATGGTTAAATGCAGCAGAAATGATCTCTGGTCATGAGAATAATGTGTTGATATTGAGTGTTGAAGTTGAGAATTTTTGCCACTTCCTCTTGTTTAAGTAAGATAGGCCCATTCATTCAAACTACTCCATGTGACTGGAAGATTGCTCGTGTCACCTAAGGAGAAGAGTTGACAGAAATCGGGTCGATCAAACAATTTTGGAGATAAAAATCGTGGGAGGGGGGTACTGTACATTTGTTGATAAAATATTACCTTTCTTCCATGTACTGTGTTGTTTTAACACATCTACAGTTTAAAAAATACTGAAAATAAGATATAAAGAGCTGTCAACATTTTGGGGGTGCTTGGATTGACTTTAGGGTGTGCTTCGGCGCATCCAAAAATGCGCTAGACACGCCTACGCGTGAGTTATGTCTTCCTGGTGAAATCAGTCGGCGCGATTCACTGGACCCACAGGAAGCGAGACTCGAGCAAGCGTCTGTTGATTTACCCATCCCAAAAAGCGTTTCACGGGCTTGAGGTCAGAGTTTTTAATCTTCCATCTGAATTCACCCGAGCATGCTTTTATGGACCTTACTTTGTGCACTAGGGAACGGAATAGCAATCTGGATAAAGAATTACAAATTTGATCGATTAAGTAGCATGCTTTGATATTTGCTTGGGTATTAGCATCAATTCCCACTTTGTTTTTTCAGTGACACATTATGAAAATAACGCGGTGATGAAAAAGAGTAAATTAGTCGGGACAGCGAAAACAGCCTCGGGGATTCTCTTATTGCTTTAGATACAGTACTGCATACGTCCTGCTGCGGTACCGACACTAGATAAACTCGGCCCGGTGTTTTCATACTTACTGCACTCTGCAGGAAACACACACACACGAATGCCGAACACACCACACGGCTATACAAATACAAGCAATGTCTTCGAAGAGCCTGTGTGACCGCAGTCGTGAAATAAAACATTCAGTTCATCGCAGAGGTCCTCTGGGTTTAATTTGGCAGAGTCAATAAATAGCAGAAAAGACTCAGTGGAGGACATTAGGGCCACTTGAATTCAATCCAAGGATATAATACACTCTTGCCATCTATATTTATATACGCTTCACCGCAACAATATTAGTTTCACATACACAAGAAAATGACATCAAATGTAGGAGCTATATAATTATTGTACATCTATACCTTTTTTTATAACCCTTTGAGGGACAGCGGTTACTACAGTGGACAGCTTATCACGATATCAGGTTACGGGGTGCATGAAAAGGTCCAACATAAAGGAAAATAGGACAAATGTTTAATGGAAAGGAGAAGAGAACCCCCCCGCCCCCCACGCGCCTGAGAAAGGATTCCCGTATTTTTGGGTGCTTTCCTGCAGTCTTTTTATGTCAATTTATGTATCAAGTAACAACCGTACTCCAGGTACCATTTGAATAGCTGTTCAGAAGCAAACAACAACAAACAAAAATGACGGTTGAATGTTTGTAACTGTTGACTAATCACTTTAGTTGGGACGTAGCACCGTGTGGTTAGCATGTCTGCCTGACAATCGACAGTTACTGAGTTTGAATCTTGGTGCTGTGTAGATTTTGCAAGTTCTCCGTGTGCTTCTCCCACATTCCAAAAAACATGTCTATCTGTCTGTCTGTCTACGGGTGATTCCTTACTGCGGATGTGAAATGTGCCGAGACATGCAATTAAATCATAGCAGTATTTATGCGGATACCTTATTTGATGAACGCTAATCCCTCTACTCACTTTTACAAGTTGGTGAATGTATTTAAAGGACATTATCGGATACATATAAATCCCCTTGGATCAAAACTCGCATGCTTGGGGTGTGCATTTTAGTCTGGCAATATTGAAACGTAATACTTTAAGCTTGTACTCAGTGGATGTTGGTTAATCTTTTTGGAAGACCCCCTTAAAGGTTCTATTAGGACTGGTTTCAATAAGATATGTTTTGTTTTTGTCCACTGTGTGCAACATAGGGGAGGAATATTTCTGGTCAAGATGATAACATTAAAAAAAAAAAAAAGAAAAAAAAAAGAGTGAACCAGTGTGAAAGATGCAAATCTTTATGAGGCACTTTGTCCGTTGTGTGTTGTACCAAAATAGGTCAGTCTCACATTTTTCACATTCCCATGAGCAACCTCTTCCCTCGGTGGTGATAGCACTTTACGTCATTACGTCACTGGCCAAAGTGTCTTCCCGACACGCGTACATCTCAAAAGCACTTGCACATCAGCTAAGTTTTAGTTCCGGTGGGAGATGGTGAACATTCTGATTGTCTGAAGCAAACGTTGTTGAGGCAGCTCGCACGAGAGCTTACCATTAAATCTGACCTCCAGCATCGAAGGTTCGACGCTACCTCCATTATCCCTGCTAGCCCCTGGTGTACGTGGGCCTACGAATAAGTGAATCTGAGTCAGCGAATACTTAAAATGACCAAAGGTCAGAGGAAAGAAATTAGAAGAACTTAGGTCATGATCACATTTTCAGCTCATGTTTTCCTTTTTAAATGGAACAACTAAGCAGTGTTTCTGCAGTTTAGATGAATGGATAAATACTGTAGGTCTGAAGGTATTGCAGGCATCATGTGCTCGATCAATGAAATATTCCAGTTGATAATCTTTTCTGATTACTTTGTTGAGAGGAATCAAATCACTAACACCATTGAGGAGTGACTCGGAATCATATACATAAGTGGAAACAACGTCACGCCACGACTCAAGACGACTCGGAACACACTCGCGGGCAGAGTGAACAAACTCCACATGAGAGGTCCTGTGTCCAGGATGGAAACTCGAACCTCTCGGCTGTTGAAAGATGATGAAGATGATTGACTAAAAAGTAACGTATTGACAAATTTGGAAAGGAATGGTTTGCTTTATGTTACTGCTTTCAACAAAAGCTATGCGGCTATCTGATTTTTGCATTTACATGACAATTAGCGATTGTGTTACTCATAACAAACAAGGCAAGTTTTAGGGTGACAACACCATGGAGAGATATATTGGATTGATTATTTCCTTTAGAAAAGACAACAATATAAAAGAATGTCAATCCAAATGTGCACCCTGGAATGGATTTTGTTTGACTGTATTTTCAATTTTCCATTTCTGATCCACTTTATCCTCACAAGGGTCAAAGGGCATGCTGGAGCCTATCTCAGCCGTCTTTGGGCATTAGGCAGGGGACACCCTGAACCGGTTGCAAGCCAATCGCAGGGCACACAGAGACGAACAACCATCCGCGCTCGCACTCACACTCAGGGACAATTTTTGAGCGTTCAATCAGCCTGCCATGCATGTTCTTGGAATGTGGGAGGAAACCGGAGCACCCGGAGAAAACCCACCCAAGCCCGGGGAGAACATGCAAACTCCACATCCGGAGCCGGGATAGAATCCATGAGCTCTACACTGTGCGGTCGATGTGCTCACCAAAGGACACCAGGCCGCCATATTTTCAATTTTAACACTAAAGTATAAGATGGACTGTAGAATTGAAGAGAAGCATTGTACAGACAGGTAAAAATGGTCGAACAATGACAGTTCTGAAATACTGAAGTGTTGCCTTTCACCTATAAGAAACTTCACAAAAACTAAATCTGGAGCTCGTATATGGAAAATTGCTGACATTTGGTTTGACTGAAAAAACAATTATGTAGTCCAAGGAGCAAGTGAAGGAGGCTACCATAAGGCCATCACAAAAACTACAGTTAGTGAGAAATCAAAACACGAATGCATGGTTATTTAACAGTTACAAATAAAGCAATGATGAATGGAAAATATTCCTTCACCACATCAACAGAAGTTAAAAAAAAAACCCTATACATTCATTCATTCATTCATTCATCTTCCGAACCGCTTGATCCTCACTAGGGTCGCGGGGGGTGCTGGAGCCCATCCCAGCTGTCTCCGGGCAGAAGGCGGGGGACACCCTGAATCGGTTGCCAGCCAATCGCAGGTCACACATAGACGAACAACCATCCACGCTCACACTCACACCTAGGGACAATTTAGAGCGCTCAATCAGCCTACCATGCATGTTTTTGGAATGTGGGAGGAAACCGGAGCACCCGGAGAAAACCCACGCAAGCCCGGGGAGAACATGCAAACTCCACACAGGGAGGCCGGAGCTGGAATCGAACCCCGTACCTCTGCACTGTGAAGTCGACATGCTAACCATTGGACTACCGGGCCGCCCTAAACCCTATACAGTATAACGTATATAGTACACACTCACAAGATAGCCTCATAAATGTAAACCACAACTTTCAAGCAGAGGAAGCATCCAAAAACGGACTCGCGTGTTCTCCAATGAGGCGAGGAGATAAATATGGAGAAGGAAGGAAAAGAAAGCACAAGATCTAAAGCAAATCACATCATGTGTAAAACGTGGGGGGAGCAGTGTTACGGCACGGGCATGGATGACCCTGTGAAAAGAGGATCACTCATGCTGATCAGTGAGACACGCTCACGGGTTTTATTGGATCGCTTTTTCGTCTGGAAAACCGGACGTCTAATCATAAAAGGCACAGAGACGCACATGCGGTGATGTCTTCTTTCCCCTTTTCGATGCGGTAGTTATTCCACCGCTGTCTACCTGCTTTCTGTTGACAGGTTCATGTGGATTTAACAGGACAATAAAGAGCCAATGGTTCGGTTTCCAGGAGGGAAGCCCACATCAACACCACAGGACGGGTGATAAAACATTCCACATTGTCACTGACTGCAACATATTACGGGAGCCCCTCTACCTTGTCCAGATGCTTTGGAGTGTGCCAGATGAGAGCATGGTCACAAATGTGAATCTTTTCCAAATGTATACTTTGCTCATGGTCTTGAGAGGAAGTTCAATATGTTGGATCTCCAACTGTGTTCTGAAGTGCTACAGTGTTTTTTTTATTCCCTGGAAGAAAAACCAAGAACATTTTTCAATATGTAAATGGCAAAGGTCCCATCTGGATTATGGTGCATTCAATCCCGGCTGTTGTTTTGGGTTTTGACTGAAGTGCGGTATGGATTATCGATCTAAAATCTGGAAAGAAATACTGCAACTTTGTTCAATATACATCTTTAAACCATATATTGCTGTGGTTTAACAATGTTCCCAGTGGCTTAACATTAAACCAATATATTTTGTAAATGGTTCATCGTGAAGCACAATGATTAGTGGAATGCACGTCAGTCTCACAATTCTCAGGTTTGGCTTTGGGCCTGTTGTAGACTATTTTGAAGCCTTCGCACTTACGAGCTGCGGTAGCTAATCTTTCAGGAGTTGGACCGGGCTTTTTTTTTTCCAATTGCCCTCTTCTTTCTTCCTCCGGGGAGATTGGGAGATTTTGCGAACCCACGATTTCTGCACTGTGAGGTCGACACACTAACCAGTCGCACACTCTAAATAGCCAACCCTCTCAATTTCAAAAGGGTTGCAGTGAACCAGTGTGCACTCTGAGATTATTTCTGAATGCGCCACTCACCCCGTCCAACCCTGCCCTCACAAACACACGTGGTGTACAGCTGCAGCACAAAAACAACGGAACATTAACGCAACGGTATGGCTACTTATAAGTGAACTATAAAAAATATTATGAAACTTAAATAAATAACGAAATAAATGATTGCTGTGGTAGAAGGGAGGCTAGACGGATTCCTGATGGGGCAACAGCGTCCTCGAGCCCCGGTGCAGCGCTGTGCACTGCTTTTGTGAAGTACAGGGCGTACTCTGCCTCTAGCCCAGTCAGCTGGAATAGGCTCCAGATCAGATGAAATAGGCTCCCGATTACCTGCCTGTTTACAAAAGTGGATTGATCTTTCAGTACATATATGGAAAAGCTCCAGTCACTTTTTTTTTTTGTGGTGTTACTTTTTACTGTACATGTTCTGAATTATAGTTTGACAATAGGGATGTTGTTTTTACCCTTATGCGTTTTACCATTTTGTAGATCATTTTAACAATATTTCTACACTGTAATCTTATCTCCTGTGAACCGCGTGTGCACATATGGATGTGGGTGTGAAAAAAACCCACGCTTGCCAACACAAGCACACATACCATCCAAACCCACGACAGTCATCTTGCTCCCGAGTCAAGCTTCATTGGACATGGGCGTTTTTTTTTTTTTCACCCTTGGGCCAGTTGTTCATCTGTATTTGGATATATTTTTTCAGTCCTGTAGATGTATAGCCCACTTCAAAAAATGTGATTGATATAATTTTATTTAATGCAATTACTGTACTTGAGAAAATGCAGTACAATGTTTTTTTTTTTTATTGTGGTCAAATAATCAACGTGTATCATTTTTGTGTATACGGTATAATTTTATTTATATCTTACACTTGATTTGTTCAACTGTTAAAATGTTGAAGTAGAGAAAGTACACGTAAGATGCCAATTGAAGCTTTCAGTATTGTAAAAATAAAATCAAAATCGAAATGATCTCATCCCCATAAAATAAACCCTCTCACACACATTTCAGTTACAAACCAAAATAATATTTTCAATATTTTCAATGTTTCTGTTTATCATTGGAGATTGGTTTCAATGCAGCATCCTTCATTACAAATATTTCTTCTAACATACAATTGCTTGTCTTTGCCTTCCCACAATTATGAAGCAAGTTATGCTTTTCAGGAGCAAATCACTAACAGACGTCCCAATTTCACTTGTGACTATCTGCCTCAAGAATGTTGGATCAGGTATTATTTAAAACAACACTTTTGTTTTTAATCCCTCCTTCAAGATTAGCCGGCACAGGTTGAGTACTGAAATAAAAACATGCGCACAGTTCACCTTCAAACTCTGCTACCTTGGAAAGTTTGTGTGAGACATCATTCAAAATCTGTGAGGTTTTTAAACTCGAAAAAAAAAGAACACATATCATTCAAATTCTTTTCATTCTGTTCGATTATATAAAGGAGATATATTGTGCATTTTTTACATAATCTAAAACTGAACATTTTTAAAAGTGACATGCTTGGGATATGCTTTGGTGAAAATACGCATGCTGCCAGTCAGCTGTCCTCAATTTTCCACAGTATGTCCCATTTAAGTATATGGCTTGCAGAGATTGAGCAGTTCAATAACTCTGATTGATATGTGTCTGATGTGGTGATATTGTGCTGGTGTGGTCCCAATTCATTGCCCCAGATCCAAACATATAAGATGACCAAATCCAGATAATGGCCGCTCTAAATTAGACTGCATATCACTCAAAGTTTATTTATTTGAACAACAACAGGATAATTAAAAAAAAAGAAATATAAAAAATAAAATACAAAAACCCCATTTTCAATATGTATTTGTGCTATTGAATGTTTCAATGAAGTTCTGAAAAAGACGCTGATTGTGCCTCAAATATTAGCGAGTGGAACCGCAACAAGTGTTCAGTTTATTACTTGCTATCTAGCCGTCTGTCTGTCTGGATAACAAAATAAATCACGTGAAAGTAGATTTGCTCTGTACCTCCAACAGGGTTAAGAACCACCGTGAAAGATGAAGTAGCCTCAATTTTTCAATGTGGCTTGGTTTCACACATTTGGCGGCAACACCGTCAGCATTTGAGAGTGGAGACTTGAATTTTCACCATTTTGAAGCCTTATTTAAAAAAAATATATTTTAATGTGATTTTGATCAAAGCCCTTTTGTGGTGTGTCAAAGAAACTAATTCCCTCTTTACAGTGACAAATGTCTGCTCTTTCTGCACCCACCACATGGTAAAATTGTGAGTTTCTGTGATTGGCACCACGTCCTGTCTGCTCTCAGCTATCTGACAATCTGACGATACGGTATGCGTTCATGTCTGGCGGGAAACACATCACGCCTCCTCCCCTCTGTCTTCCTGATTCCATCCTGACTCACCTTCTCTTGAGCTCATTGGGTGCATGAAGAGAGGCGTTGATCCCACTTGTTATGGTTCACTTGTGGCTTTAATTCCCTTTTTGGATCATCTAAAAAGGAACATTTCCCTGTCCTCCGAGACAGCTAATAGCATGTCTTTTTCTTTCTTTTTTTTTTTTTTTTTTTTTTAGGGATTGGTGGTCGGAAAACAGTCACACCCGAAGGTGTCCTCTTACCTCACCAACTTCAGTCAAGGTTCAGAGCATTCCGAGATGCTCTTTAACTGGAAGTTTACGGGCAGAGCGATCCGGCCCAAGATCATCAGAGGTTTACGGGTGGCCCATAAATACTCTGCTGTGGTTTGGGTGATTTCAAGCTCATCTCCTCTCACAGCCTGCCTTTTTACTCTCCCTGTCCTCACAGTGGAGAGAGGATCCTATAAACCTTGTGGTCTTGTTTCCCCCCTAGTTCATGTATGCATTCATATCTCATGTTATCTGGGGCCAAGTTACATTTTTCAGCTTGACTATACAATCTTCCAGTGGTGCGTACATCTCTGGCTTGTCTCACCACAAAGATGTCATTGCAGTTTAACTTAATGCACTGGTCTGTTTTCATCCCATTTGTATCGAGCAGAATGAGAAAATGACTCCATTTCTCACTTGGCTTATTACCCCTATTAAACAACAGGCCTTCGTAGAAACTGGATGATATTCTTGTTGCCATGTTAAAGCACACGTTGCCTCCTAACAAACAAACTGCTCATGTTAATTGTTTCACTTTGGAATCATTTTCATTTCATCTGCTCCCAGGCTACCGTACGGTTTAGCGATTGTCACCAATGCAAATCAACAACGGAAAACATTGATTCAGGCTTCACCTAAATGCTCATGAGACTTTTCTGTTGTGACAGGATGTCTTGAAATAAACACCGTCTGATAATGCAGCAAAGCTTTTTTTTTAAACAATGCAAACTCTTTAATAGTTGTCAGTATGAAATGTATTTGTTATTTTATTTTGGTAAGATGATTCCGATGACATATTGTTGCTTTAAATGAGTTAAGTCACTCTTGTGATAGCATGCTTTCCTGATGTTGTCTTTTCTACTTTTTTATTTCATAGATGTCACATGGCCATGTTATTTTATGCATTTTTAGTATTTTACGGAGGATGACCTTCCCTGCGATCACAATGTCCATCAAAGCAGATTGGCCCTTCTGTTTTCTTACCTATGCTGCCACAAATTGGAGGTGACAGTTTCAAATGTGGTCAGGGCTCTTCATAAAAGCAGCGCTGGGGTCAGTGGCACAGGTTTACATTCCTCGTTCGATTTTACATGACAGAGGGCAGAGTTGAAGCAAAATCAACATTTCTTCATTTTTTATCAAGGCAGACAGGACAGGAGAATACAAAAATGTGTTTGCACCACAAAGATGTGACGAAAAAAACACTCTGATCTTGTAAAGGTACATTTTTATACTGATTTGCATGAAAAACTAAAAGGGGAAGTCAAGTCCATTTTTACTTTGATGCTTGTTGTAGACTGAAAATGACATCACAATGCCTAGGGGCTCGGGTAACGACCAATCACAGCTCAGCTTGCGAATGTCTGTTGGTTGTTTATGAAACTGTCCAAAGGGGCATTGTATTATATTTAGTTAGAATGAATGCCGATGGCGGCAGCTATTGTTAGTAGATAATGTCTTCCAAAAGTTGGTCTCTTTAGAAATGAAGACGATGCAGTGTAAAACTGTGCTTTGGAGGGTTCAAACTGCTGCCGGTTTTCAAAATAAATATACACGGCGCATGCCAAGTTTTAGGGGTGTTCAAATTCTATAGCATGAAAACTGCTCACCAACAATCTATGAAATGAGCCCAATGCACTACTTAGTCATAGATACTGATAATATTTCTTTCAAAAATGGCCAAACATTGCTAAAAACATGCATTGCATGATGAATGAAAGTGCCCCAGCTTGAGCTGAGACAGGAGGTCAGTTGCATTGTAGACGGTGAAACATCTTGACCAGCGCTGAGGTTTAATGTTTTATCAAGCATCCACTGTCCGCCCAGCTGTGAAAATAAAAAACAGGCCTGCAATATGGAAACATTTATTTAGAAAAATACTGTACATGTCCGACTTCTCTCCTGGAGGTGAGATTACTCACTACGTATTCAAAGTGCATTTAGTGTTAAACGACTCAGCGCACAATGTCTGCATTAGCTTGCGTCTTCCTGTGAGTCTGCTTAATGTCCATTCGTCTTCATGATTCATGTTGGGGAACTGAGAGATCTCTCGTCCTCTTGTGGGGTATTGGGTCTGGATGAAGCACCGACTAGCTCATGGGTGAACATAAAAATAACGTGGAAAACACAGCCCGGAAGTAGAGATAACGTTCAGACTTCTAACTTTAAATATGAACTCCTCTGCAAGTGAAGCTTCAATACATTCTGTCAACTTTGGCACTGTGTCCATCCATCCATTTTCTTCCGCTTATTCGGGCCCCAGCGGCAGTCTAAAATGGGATGTTCAGACTTCCCTGTCTCTGACCACCTCGCCAGTTCCACTAGAGGAAGGGACATCGATGTGGTGGTTCGTGACACCTGCACGAGAGTGACACTGAGGCGTTCCCCAACCAGCTGTGAGACTTAGTTCCTCCAACATGTCCAAGGTCCACTGCCCTGCCTCTCTCGGGTTTAACACGTTGGGAGCAATCAAGTAAGACATAGATTCACCTCTCAGTCCTTTCAGAATGATGGATGTTCTCACACCATGTCTAGGGGTGAGCCTCAAGATATCATATCAAGGAAGACAATTGGGATGTTGTCCAATCAGTCCACATGCGCTTTGGTGACTTGGAAACAACATAACTATATCTCATTTCGCTCATTTTCATCTTATTGTATCACTGTTTCTACTATCATAAAATCTTTTGTTTTTAATAAAAAAAAAAAAAAGAAATCATCATAATTACTGCTCAAACCCATTTTTTTCTTTGATAAAGAGCTGTGCAGAGTGTCTCTGTTGTCCAAAAGTAATCCACTCAACCATTTACTAAATCCATGATCAACACACGCTAAGCCCATAATATCACCTTATCCGGTGCTGGCGTCCTGCACGCTGACCCTTTGTGACCCTGGTAGAGGACCATAACTCTCATCCAGAAGTCACATGGTGTGGTTGACAGAATGTTGAGTGGGATTCAGAAGATGGGGCTCTTGCCTACCTTAATCTGAGTTAACACAGCAAGGATGATTAGTGAAAGGAAACGAGGACATTTGTAGACATATATAAGGGTAGGAAATTAAGTCAATTTCTGTCCAGTCTACAATTAAGTATCCCAAAGGGAAAGGTGTGGAACTGGTTGTGACTTTTTGAGAGCCAAATGATTGAGTACAGGTATGAGCCGAAGCAGTCAGAGTCAAAATCAAGTTCACCAAACGCAAATTTCGAGGATATAATCGAATTTACAAGCCACTGCATCCCAAAAGGCATTTAGCAATGATTTAATCAATTACAGAACGTTTCCGGCTCAATTAGGAATCCTGTGAAGGTTTGAAATGTCCCTCATTCAACTTTCCTTTGCTGCTAACTCTCTGTAATTCAATTTCCATGCAAAATGAGTCATGAAAGGTGACCTCGACCGGCTGTGAGCGATTGCCTCCATCGCCGTCTTGTCAACGAGTCCTGGAATGGCTTGCTGATGAAATCGCCGATAGGATAAGAGGGAGCTGCCAGCCCCAGAGACGCATGTATGCTGTGTAATATGCTGCTGAAGAGAGTTGACATGGTTCAGGAGGGAGAGACAAACAAGATGTTAAAGAGAGAGGGAGAGAAAGAGAGAGAGATAAACAAGTGAAGACATGGGAGGAAACTGTGAAGCTGGACTGCTCACTACGTGAGGTGATGGTTCACTTCAACCGGCTACAAATCTTTTACTTTCGTGGATTTCATTTGAATCAATAAACATTTGCGTGACAGTGTGACGGAAAGTAAAAATAACAAATTATGAAAACGTGTCACAAAGCAGAGGTTTTTAAAGCCATTTTGGTTCCCAACTATACTATGAAAGTATTTACCAAGTGCTGCTAATAACTAGACTTTACACCGATCTGATCCAGTGCATCAAAATTGGTTGACATTTTATGTATCATCGCTGATCTGCTGTAATGTCCTAATTTGTATGATCTGGCACAAAAAGTAAATGAAAATTTTCAAGGAGGAATAAGCACTCTTGCTCTACAATCACAGCAGGGTTTCATGGCCATTTCAAGTTTTTATTGTTGTTGTTTTTTTGGGTTTTTTTTTAACTTGCCTCTTTGCTCGGCCGCTACAAAGCGACAAGGGAGATCGTTTTCAGAACAGATGTGTTTCAGAGCTCATGTCTTTCACGCAGCACACTCTCTGAAGACTTTTACTGCAAGTGTGCCACCATCTTGGATCTTCGTTCTTTATTGGAGAAGCTTACACAAAATGGCACCTATGTATTGAAAATGGTTTCATGTCGTGTTGATAAGCTTTTTTTTTTTCCGTCTGATTGGCATTTGCGAGGATTGAAACAGAAAGAAGGAAACAGCTTGTGGGGCTTTATCATTACAGTGAATGCCTGCGGCCTTTGCACTGTGCGCGGCTCAAGACGTTCTTAATGAGGTTCATCTAAAGCCTGAACGTCCCAAAAATCTCCTTCACACCTCAGTACTCAAAAATGACCATAGACTCGGAATGATGAAAGCGGTCCCTCTTCCAAAATGTCTTTGGTCTTTCAATGCAGCTTTGCAGCCTTTGTGGCTCGTCGGCCGGGTCGAGGTGGGTGGCTGTCCGTTTGTGCAAAATAAAACTACCCAGTGAAAAGGAGGGCAAAGGAGAACTCTTGTTTGCGATTTGCTTGGAAACTTCACAAAACTAACATCCTATAGAGTGCTTTCTATAGACGCCGACATTTTTTGTGTGTGAAAGTCATGGGGTTAATGCGATCCTCAAGGAACCTGGGTTCCACTTGCTGGCTCTGTGTAGTGAAGTGGTCCTTGTTGACTCTCCTTGTGCGGGTTTGTGTGCAAGTGTGTCGCTGCACTCTCCCGCTGTGGAGACATTGAGGCAATCAACAAGAAGTAAGCATGCGCTTAACTAACTAACTAACTAACTAACTAACTAACTAACTAACTAACTAACTAACTAACTAACTAACTAACTAACTAATGACTCTATTAAATGTGATATGGTGTATAATTTTGTTTCTGTGAAATGTATGCACAGCTGCGCACCGTTGCTGTCTACAAAGCATGTATCGTCAATTTTTCCAGATTTTTTTTTTTTCAAAAATGAGAAAAATATGTTTTGGGTTTTTAAAAAAAACATTTGACATTTACATGCTTTGCATTAGACTTACTGATATAATTTCATCTGAAGCCGTGAAAAGCGGCCTAGTTTTTCTGTGTTAAAATAATGTGTGCGAAAAGCATCACATTATTTTGGTTTTGCTTTGCTTTTCTCTGAAAAAAAAAGAACAAAAAACATTAAAAAACGTATTATCTTTCATAAAGAGTTGTGTAACTGATTCAAAACTTGTCCACGATGACAGTTGAGTGTGTGTTTATTTGCTCCCATTTGATTTCAAATTTCAAATCATTTAAATCTCAAAATCAATTGTTTATCCCTCGCTACGCTAGATGGAGTACACAATGAGGCAATATACAGCGTGATATATGCAAAAGTATTTTAAATGTATTTTTTGTATCTTTTTCATACTGGTTCTACAATTTACAGGTATTATTTATTTTTCATCATGTGACTTCAAACTGATAAAATGTTGACTATATATAATATATAGTATATAATATATATACCGGTGTATACATATACACATATACACACACACACATATACATATACACATATATATATATACACAAAAATACATTGTGGCAATTGTATACAATTGTATACATTCATTTCAATAAATTGTTAAAGTCTGCTGGGAATAAAACTTGTCATTCATGTATTTCCAGCCGTGCTATTTTGTGATAGCAGTTGACTGTTCTTGTTTGGAGACTGGCTGTGGAGATTGTATGAATGCTAATGTCTAAAGAGGGAAAGATGACTTATGGCATATTACGCCCCTTCGAGGGCAAATTTCCTGTGACTGCTGATAACACACACTCATGTTTCACTCGCATGATGACAACATTTCCTGTAAGGACATACTTAAGGGTAAGACCTGCCTTAAAATACGCAGGAGCAGAGTGGGACACAATACACCAACAGCTGCAAAGCCTCCACGCAGGGGCGTTGTTGGGGGTATACTCCCCACTTTCAGAATCTGTCCCCTCTCTACCAGCCACTTTTTTTATAACCATCCAAACAATCCACCGCCTTTGGAATGTGTACATTTTTTTTTTCGAGATGCCCTTAAACTCATGAAATACAGTTGACGCGCAGATGACAAAGAACACTGTTGACGGTGAAGCCAATTTATGAAAATTTAAGTGGCAATGTAAACGTTAATGGATAATGTAGCGTTAATGATTCCGTTGTTTTGATTCGACTGAGTTTTGCTTTGTCGTGTTTTTTTTTTTTCTTGTGTGCCTTTTTTTTGCATCTTGATCGCCAGGTTTTTGTTTCCACCAAGTTCAGAACGAGTGAGTCGGATTGTTGCCGTTGAGACTTTTGGCTTGTCCCACCAGGAGTCGCTCCAGCAAGTCAATCCCAAGATGTGTTTGGCATAACCGAGGACTAAGCGGAACCTCAGAGGGGATCGAGCCTTTTTTGTGGCCGGTCCTTCCCCCCGGAATGACCTTCTGTTAAATGTTAGACAAGGCCCCACCCAATCCAGATTTAAAACTTGACACATCTTTTTTCTCGGCTTTTGACCCAATATGAGACTGACGTTGTTCTATTGGTTTCTGGTGTCTACTGTATATGAGTATGTATCATTAATTTGTGTTTTAAAGTACTGTTTTCACTTTCTTTTGTGTTGTATTATTCTTATTTTATGCTATAAGTGCTTGGTTCCAGCTGCAACTGTTGTGAATTGTGCTATATAAATAAAGTTGTATTGTCTTGTAATTTTATAGGCTTTGTATTGAGGCACTGGCCAGGACTCAGACAAAACTCATCATATTTCATTCATAAATATTACAACAGCGACACAGTCGTGGGTGAAATCCCATGAGGTCCACCACGCGTGTCAGTGGAGTGCCAAATCTATCTGCCTGAACCAAAATCGCGTTCTACCGCCTGCACTACAAGATGAACCAACTTTAAGCCAGTCTAAAATTCAGTCTACTTTTTGTCACCAAATTACAAGATGAGCTGAGCACACAGCAGGACCACCCAATGAGGCATAGATCATCTACCGCATTCAAAAAACACGCTTAACTAGACCATAGCCTCTGCGCGAAAATGACGACGCGGCGGTTTTTACGATACTTTCTGTCACCCAATATCAGATGCGTCGGGGGCGAGACTGCTTCGTGCGCCAGCACGCCCAAACAGGCGCAACATTCCCCCAAACACACTAGACTACAATGGCACTGTCACAAAAAAATGTACTTTTTTTTTTTTCCCAAATATAAATATTAAGAAAAGTACAACCTGAATTTTCTCAACACGCTCCTCTGTCTGTCTGTTTGTCTGTCTGCCTATTCAAGTTGATCTTCCCTATAAGTCTCACAAATCGTTCTCGACCACCATGTTTCTCACCACTGCCTTATATTTCTGCAACCTTGTGATAATAGTCATCATGTGGTATGAGTAACAGTTGAGTAACAGTTTTGACGCTAGTCGTTTCTTATAAAGGTTGCCAAAATTATGGCAGCAAAGAGGCATTTCTAGATATCTGAGAGGCTGCCTTTGGGATGAATATCGCTTCCGGTAGACTGGGCTGAACATAATAAGGGCGACTATGGAAGGACTATAGGGTACGGAGTCTGGATGCCAACAGCCCCTTAATCCTCAGAGATGGGGCATGACCAGACTCCCAACAGTCTTGAGTCGAAACTCAAACAGTTTGACACATCGATTGAGACGTATAGATGGAGCTTTTGTTTGGGCACTCTTTTTTTTTTTTTTTCCCTCCAGTCTGGCGGCCTTTAGATGTGTGCGGTGTCAATTTTGTGTTTAAGTGTGACTCATATGTCTGTGGGAGTTTTCTCAACCAACTATGAATTCATTTACAAACAACGGATATTCTCTTTTTTCTGGATATTATGAATCATAGGATGTAGATATCAAGACCTTTGCTATCGTCTTTGTCTTCACATGAATAGCTTTGATGTGAAATCTGTTTGTTTTGTATCATGATATCCGTGTTGGGAAAATAATCTCCACGTTTCATTGTTTTTAAAAAAAAAATCGTCTAGGTGAGCGTTATTGTGTTTTAGTTGTATCACAGACAAATAATTCCCACTAAGATGATTGATTTCACAGATTGTTTTGGCCAAACATGAAATCATTGTGATCATACATAGCTCGAATGAAAAAATTGTTGAATTCTCTGATGAATGTACTGATGATGGAATCACATCACAAAAGTGTGTTTCTATTTTGTGTCCCAAACCCTTATTTCGATGATTAAAAATAAAAAAAAAAGAGAAAAAGAAAAGAAAAATGATTGGTTGTGGTAATTATGGTAGATTCATAGCCTTCCAAAAACAGCTCTGTCACAATTTGATCAGCGGGGAAAACGAGCAGGCTTTTTTTTCTTTTTTTTTTGCCCCGTTGATGGTCAGATGAAAGAGTCAGCTCAAGAGGAAGTGATGGAGGAGAGATTGGTGTTAGTGGATTGACCCCGGTCATCGTGATTAAGGCCAGAACGACTGCTCTGACCACATCTTATATTAGAGGAGGATTGGAGGCTGTAAACGTTTAGAATAAAACAGATCTGCGGATTAACTGACACAGACGTTCAAGTCAACACCACTCACCATTCCACACGCTTGAGTTTACCCAGCAGGAAGTTGACGAGCCTGTGCGCCATCATGTGCCGATGCTGTGTCTTTGTTGGAAGTGTAAAAAGGTGCTAGCACGTGCTGACAGAAAAATGAACAGGATCTTTGAGAAGACAAAACTGCAAGTACAATAACAGTGATGATAAACAGACTTTTTTTTTTTGTTTCGTAATTTCCATCTGTTAAAACACAATTAATTCTGAGATGCGTGTCGACCTTTGATTATTATATATTTTTTAACTGTACAATTCATTTTTCAGACAGGACATTAATCTGTTCCAGGGTCAAACTGTCACCGTCCTATAGCCCGGAGACAGCCTACACGCTAACCAATTTTTTTTTCAATGTGAGAGACCCACACATGACAGAAGAAAAAAACATGCCATATGTGTTTTTTACGTCTCTTATAGTTTGCGGTGTACTCAAGTACTCATTACATGCACTCAATATATGCGAGTTCAAAAGCCGGTTAAGAGTTGTATTTTTTTTTCTTCCGTCCCTGCGCGTCGTGATGTGTTTAGTCACAAAGAGTCGCCTGCTTTATTTTTTTCACGATGGTCGTCTTCATTCACAGCCGCTTTGCTCGGTGTGTGGCGGACATCACGTCACATTTGAACATTCCTTATAATCTTACAAGTTGTAATATAAATGCAGCATTGTACGGTACATGCGTAATAAAACTAAAATGAAATAAAACTGCTAACACTGACATGCGATGAATGTCTAGCATTCAGAGAAGGAAAAACGCAGGTCAAATTATATAATGACGATGATGCGAAATGAAAATCTGCTTTTGTCAACACAGCAGCGCGGATGAAATAATTGCCCATTTATGTTGCTTTTGCTGAGCTGATGCAAATCTAAGTCAAGATCTAAAGTCGCCCCATCTGAGGTGACGACCAGACAGGATGTGAGGACAGAATAATGAGAATCAGAGCATCATGTTCTAATCACATGCAAGCCTGAGTGAAGGGTTGATTCAAGCTTCCTCAGCTCACACACACACACACACACACACACACACACACACACACACACACACACACACACACACACACACACACACACACACACACACACACACAGACAAGCTCATGTTGTAGTCATTCATTCGTCATTGTGATAATATTTTGTACTGAGATGTTTTAGGGTCATATGTCATATCATAATGTCAAAGAGAGATCACAGTGAGCATATACGTGTGTTTGAATGCAAGTTTTCGTGTGTGTGTGTGTGTGTGTGTGTGTGTGCGTTTCCTCCCTAGTAAGCAAAGGTCTTACTTACATAAATATTTGGTCCCCTGAAGGCAGTTAACGCTGACATATGAATCATAAAGCTTGTTAAACGGGAGAGTAAATAAACAGTAAAGCGAGTCGCGGAGGCCCGTCGGGCTTCCACTCCCGCCATAAGTCAGTCTGAGCCACGCCCACCCCCCCAACACACATTCTCACCTCTCCACCTGACTTGCTAACCTGTTCATCTTGGCCGCGGCGGATGGAAACTTTGTTGCTTTTGCCCGGATTGTTTTGTGAAAGATCGCACTCTCAGACGTCCTTGCTTTTATAGGGTTTGTCTTTGGAGGAAGTTGGGAGTTTATGGCGCGTGGATGGTCTTTACGGAGGCCAAAAAGATGCAAAAAGTGCATACTTTTCTTTTTTTCTTTTTTTTTTTTTACTATACACAATTATTCCTCATCAGAACAACACCGCACATTACTCAGAGGTTAGTTTGAGGTCGCCAAACTGATTTGCTCTCTTTGTTCATCTTGTTTGGCATTGTAACGACAAACATTTCAAATGTGTTAGATGGTAGCTCCTCTCAGGATGGTGGTGACTCTCACTAAGGAGTGGGCCTTCCCAGTCATGATCGCAGGTTTACAGAAATTTAAAAACAGCAACTAGTTGCTGAGAGATGCTAGTCTAGTTTACTAGCTGCTGTCCAGGGGCCAAAATCATTTTGATATTACCGGTAGTTATCTGCTAACCACAACAACAGTAATAAACAAGATATCTCTCTGAAATGGTAAATCACAAGTGAACATGAACACCTTTGTCAAGACAAAATGTCTTGATAATTGAAGCGATGCACTTAAGCATGAGATGCATGTGAACTTTTAAATGGGATGGGCAAAATGGCAATCCAAAATACAACAACAAAAAGAAATAAAGAAATACAGCGCAGTAGCATTGCAATTTTTTTGCGCATATGTTTTCATTGACGAAGGATTACAAAAGGTGAAGCGTGATTATTGCTTCACGCAAGCACAATACGAGATGGCATGATGTGATTTATCCCAGTCAACCTCAGCAAAGACACACTACAGGAAGAAAGCGGTCTGGCTTCAGCTCCATTTGTGGAACATGATCGCACCACTGAGACCAACATTGGAGCCCAGATTTCCATCAAGTCCAACACCACTACAAGCATGAAACTGGACGAACACACACATATTTCATTTTTATTTTTCACATAGTAAATGTTTTGTCATATCCACTATAAAGGTACCAGCGGTCATATTCCACGCATTTTTGTGCGGACCATAGCGATTCGACTCACTTACTCGAGCCAACTTTTTACCAGCTGCTTTCATTTGCTTTTTGTAAACCGATACTCGAAAAGCTAGCCTTTATCCCAAAGAAAGAAGAAGACGCCCGTAACGTAAAGGCACTTTCAGCTGTACCACATAATCCCATCAGCTATTTTCTTTATTCCCCTTTCAGGAGGCATGTGTGGTAAGTGCTGTCTTCAGTCAGCGCGTCTGACTCCTGTGTCGACCACCGGCATCCTTTTGTTTGCCACTGCAAGGTTGATGGAGTGACCTTTGCCAGCCCTGGCGAGGTCATTGTTTCGCGCCTCTAAGTGCCTCCCGATTGTGGACACCATCGAGTGCTGATAATGTCTTCCAGATTCTCCTGCCCTTATCACGCATTGCACGGCAGCATGTCGGCGCACATTTCAACACAACGCACGCGCAACACTTACGCGACAGTAAACGCTTGATTCTCAGATGGCCGAGGAGGAGCGGTGGGACCTGACGCCCTTTGTGCCGATGACAACTGTGTGTTTTACCCCAACACCCGCTAACATTCACGCATGCACCGCAGGTATTACTATCCCACACCAATAAGTCCCCCACTCTCTTCACCCCAGTGAACACCCCCACGCCGCGCCGCTACGGTTACTTGAGCTGTCAACAGATGGGTGAGCCCACACTGTGAGTATTGATTTAGTCCGAGTTGGGAAAACAAACCAGGTGTCTCCTCTTCCTCTCTTCTCCACCTCCCCCCGAGCAACCCACCAGCACCGCCGCTTGCAAAAGAGTTATCTGTTTCATTCCAGCCAGATTATGCAACTGCAGAAATAGTATTTAATAAAAGATAAATAAAAACATTTAATCTCATGAAAATGAAATTGTAGTGCATAATTTATCTTGGATCTTTCCTAGAAAAGACAGGGTAAAAAATATCAAGACAAGTACTTAATATAGACAAATTGTGAATGACAAAAACTGCAAAATAAGATGAATGCATCGTACTAAAAATGCAAGATTGAAGATCAGCACAATTTATCTCACAGTGCATCAACCATATAATTTTTCAAACTATGCTTAACAAATGTATGTGTGATACCCAACATAGTATGCCACCACTGGCTTAAAATAACAGCATTGAAAATAGCTGAAAAATATGGCATAATTAATTAGTAATTAATTAATTAATTAATTAGTTAATTAACTAACTAGTTAATTAATTAATTAATTAATTATAATACACCCAAAGTGTCATTAATGCTAAAATACAATCAGATAAAATAAGGGGAAAACACATCATAATTGTTAAATTCCACAACACACGACAGTAAATTTCTGTTGTTCAAGTCACACCTCCACGCACCCCCAAAAAAACAAGATTACCGGTATTTATTTTTGTGCTTTTCTAGCTTCTCAAAGACACTCCTCGTTGCATGTAAAGTAAAATGTAAACCCGCCATACATGGAAATTAAGAGCAATTTTGAACAGGTGGATACAGGAAAGGTGGACAGTTTGGAATAGTCATTCAAGTGGGACTTGTCTCTTAAGTGGTGTCTATGTGTCTGAAAGATGTGTGGTTAATAAATAGATAAATAAATAAATCGAGAGAATCTGACAGTTCTTCACTGGAAGACTCTAAGTGGAATGGGTCCGGCCTTTTTAAGCTGGGGGCTTGTGAAAGGCAATTTTTGGGCCAAGTTCTCAATGATCCCCTCTTCGGCTTTCACCACAGGGGCAGAACTTTGGAGCTTTTTTTGTGTGAGGCAGCCAACATGGAAGCAGTTTAGTTGTTCCCAAAAGAGTTTTTTTTTTGGTTTTTTTTTACGAGGGTGTGAGGTGGTCCAAATGTTGGAACCGTCAGCATGCAGGTGCTCTTCTACTTTCCGTCCCTGCCAACATCTCGAATTTCCAACATGGCAAACACTGTACTTACTTTAAAACCGCTAATCTGACTTTTGACAAGGCTAGAATCTACTAGTTGGAGGTAAGTGGGGAAAAAATGTTTTTTTCAGTGTGTTTTTTTTTTTTAACTTTATACTTTATTTTGTTGAAAAGAATCAAATGAGCGTCTTAACTCTTTTAATAGTTTACCACAGTTGTGTTATAGAAATTCATTGCTTTTTTTCCAGACTTCGAGGCTGTATTCATCACCTCGATTGTTTAACTGACAGAAGAAAAAAAAACTCTTCACCTGTGGGCTTCGAATAAATCCACTAAATTGGATTTATTGATGGACACCTGTGGTTCTGTTGATGGATTCTGGGCACAAGAACAAAGAAAAGACAATGAATCTTTTGTCCATTTGGAATTCAAATAATTTTCTTCAGATAGCTTAGTGTCAGACAACTGAATTGTGGAGGCTGGATCGAGGCAGATGTCACATTTTTTGAACGATGCAAAAAACCGTGTTGAGCTCGTGAATGTGAATGATACTGCAAATGAAATTCAGCAATCACATGTACAAATCCTGTTAATCATGACAAGTGAGTGTGCAGTGGGGTGGTTGAATGTGTTAATTAAATAAATGAACCCACACAATCCCCTCATGTGTCACACGCTCATGCATGCGCACACACACACACACACACAATCGATGAACCATATTGCTGCTGGCTGCTCACAATGACATTCTCGATACGAACACTTGATTGAAGGTTTTCTTCACTTTTCTGTTACTCACTTTTGTTTTGCTCTCTTTTGGCATTGAAGCCACCTCTCCACCATCTGCTCTTCTATTCAGCCAACTCTGCGGCCCCAAGGCCTGCCATCTGAGGTCAGGCAGTGGTTGCATCTGTGTGTCGGCAGATAAAGTCTTGACCGGACAACCCCCCTCCCTACACGCGCTCACACTTCAAACACAATTCGCTGAGATCTAACACCGCGACCAGGCCGGCGGCATCTTTAAAGCTACGGGATAGGTGAGGGCCTGCAATTTATTTGTTTGTGTGTGCGTGTGTGTGTGTGTGTGTGTGTGTGTGTGTGTGTGTGTGTGTGTGTGTGTGTGTGTGTGTGTGTGTGTGTGTGTGTGTGTGTGTGTGTGTGTGTGTGCGTGCGTGTGCGTGTTAAATGTAATCGCTGTTCTGAGCATCAATCCATGTAAACACAAAAACATTGTTCATGACGGCCGGGCTCCCTTTCGTAAGTTGTGGCTCTTATTCCAGTTGAAAAGAATAAAAGCTCTCAAGTAGCACAAACGTCTTGCCAAATTATTCAAGTAAGTCTATATTCAAATCTTGTTCCATTCTTTCATTAAATTGCTTGTTAATTAATTGATGACCAGCGCGGTGTTTAGTTGACTTTTTATTGGTTTTTGAATGAGTGCGTAACGGCGCCCATCTGATCTTCTCCCATCACAAGAATGAAGAACAACAAAACAAAACGTCACAGCTCTCGTGACCACTTGCTTGAGATTGATGCGTCCCATCACCTTGAGTGTGAACATTTATGACTGCTCTCCATCTGGCAAGCATCTTGCACAGATTCCTGTTGACTCTGCGCGGAGACAGGGAGGAGGAGAAGACGTCAAACAAGGAGGAGACGGTGGAGAGCTAAGAGAAACCCTGTCATGTTTTCACAGATGGCTCATAAATAGGCAATACCGAAAAAAAGAGGACCTATAATATGACTTGATAGGTCAATGGTAAAAAGATGAGCACCAGCCTCAACAAGAGAGGTGAGCAAGGAAGTGAAGATACGAGCAATTAATCAAAGTAAATTGACTCATGTTGTCACTTGGTATGAAAGTTATCCAACATTGCCCAGCATTTCTGGTTGTGTCTGATCTTGGACTAGAGGTACCAGCAGAGCATACAAAAACACTGCATTTCATAGAATACACTAAATGTAAATAAAAATTAAATCAAGAATGTAGATTGTGTTCAAATGCGTCACACATTAAAGCGGGAGATACACGAGGATAATGGTACTGGACACTCTATCATGCTATACTGCACTAATATTATTAACTTAGTTGTCTGCAGACAGGGAAATAAGGCCTTGTACTGTGCAAACAAGCCTAAAGGAAGAATAAATAGTAGGTAATCAACAGCCCCCCCAAAAGTGTGCAGAGGGCAAAAACAGTGAAAAAGATGGCAAAGTGGAAGCAGGGAACACAGTTAAGCAGCTTGCTAAGAAATGGAAAGATGAATGTTCAAAACAGAACAATCTTCCTTTTGTCCATTTAACGCGCATGCAAGAAATGGTTCACACGGCAGTTTTGTTGACCATCTAATCATTTTGATTAACGGAACTGATGGCGGCAAATGTTTTTATAAATGTACGCAATCAATTCAGCTTGTCAAGGAAGTAAAAATTGCATTTGGAGACAAAACACGGCATGTCACAGTCCAGTCAGATCATATTTGGAAGTGGTTCTGTCTGCAGCGGAAATTCAACAATTCCTGAACTACAACGAACTGTGCCGTCCACACCAAACGTGAAGGGCAAGCAGAACATCATCAGATTGGAATGCAGCGCATTCCAGTAGATTTTTTTTTTTAACCTGTTGAAACATTCACACTATTGTTGCTTTAAGAGAAATCGTAGCAGGATAGCACCTGCGAGGCCGAGGGCGGGGAGCAAAACCTATATGAGAGAGTTGTGACCTCATCTTCATACCGGGAGGATTTCTTCAGGATTCCAGAAAAGCCAGCATGCTCATGTTGCGTGCATGTGTGCGCCGTCCTGTGGTAGTGAAAGAAAACCTTTGTGCGGGTGCACCAAAGCCAACAGATTTGCAGCTGATGAGCCAGACGTCCATCCCATTAAGGCCTCAAAGTCCATAAGAAATTTACATCCCAAAGACAGTGACCATTCCACACTTGAATTCCTTCTAACGCCGAGCAAACTGAAGCAAAGAGTGAAATGTGGAAGACGTGTGAGAGCCAATTCAGCTTTAATTTGCCAGAGCTGAAAAGCTTGGCAGAGGGAGATGTTCTTTAAAAATGCCGCCATGTAAAACTGATGTTTTCAATTTACCTTCTTTTTTTTTCGCCTCTCTTGGCTCCCTTCGCTTTGGCTTTTGGCAGAGAAATTGACCTTGTCGATTTGAAAGCGGCCCCTCAATCGCTCATCGCCATGGGACTGTCAGAAAGACGGGTGCAAACTGCATCTGTCGTTCTCTCATATCTTTCCGCAGAGAATCTCCAAGGTGAATTAAATTGTCTCAAGCAGATAAAGACTTCACATGCAGGATGTGACAGACATCATGCTGATGTTTTAATAGCTCATTGTTTTTTTGTTGTTGTTGTTGTTGTGGATGTCGTTGTCACAATACCGTATTGCAGTTATTCTTCACAGGATTGATGAGGCCGCTCTGATGGCATTGGTTCAGTCAGCGAGCGCTAGGCAGGGAACTGGAAGGTTGTCGATTTAATATTCCAAAAATAAAAAGTAAAACGGAAAAAACAAAAAACACATCAATAAATCAGGAGGCCCAGAATGAGTAGAACATCGACTACCGACTTTGGAAACATGAGAATTAGGACTGGTTGCTGTAAAAATGACTATTGGCTTCCAAAGTGCTCTAGAGCAGGACCTCAAACCCCCAACTCCTCGTGGTTGCAACACAATTTGCGCAGACCCTTCACTCTGCCATTGCATATTCACGTACACTGTTTTGTAATTAACATGTTTTACAATACGGTAGAGCAATGAGTACAATGTTAACGTGTGATTTTAAACACCACCTGTACAGTTAATCAAATGTTTTGTGATGGCAGCATTTTGACCCGAGAACAGATTCAAGTTGTACCATGAATCACATTTGTTCTCAGCTGGACATTCTCAAACAAAGGAAATAAAACAAGGAAAAATAGCCGTGCCTGTGACAGAATAGTAGAGGGGCATCATCCATATATGTATTTCGAAGAACATTCACACTCTTGATGACGTGCAAAGTTCTTAACATCATCAATCTGCCATGCTTCACAGATGAAGTTGTGCTTTTGAAGTCCATTCAAGATGGTAATGTGATTACTTTTGACACTTGAAGAGACTCCAGCGAGCAAATCGGTTTGAACAGCATGGCTACTGCTCATTATATAGCTGCAACAAGATCTTTCTCTCTCTCTCAATGCGTATCAATCTTTCCCAGACGGAAAATCTTTTCAAAATATTGCATCACATTGCACCAAAGTTGCTGTGTGTCATAGTTGTAACTGAAGGAGACTTCAGGAAAGTCAAATGTTAAACTAAAATTACTTGTAATGGACACTGCACCTATAGAATAGCATGTTTGCAATGGGCACTGGACACTTACTTTGGAGTGAAATAAAAAGAATGGTTAAGATTAGGGTTGGGGGGGTAGGGGTAAGAAGGTGAAGGGTGAGTGTTAGGGTTCGAGTTAGAGGGTTCGGGGTAAGGGTTAGGGGGTTAGGGTTAGTGACAGGGTTAGGGTTAGGGTGCAAGGTTAGAGTTATGATTAGGGGTTAGGGTTAGTGTTGGGGTTAGCGTGAGGGTTGGGGGTTAGGATTAGAGTTAGGTTTTAGGGTTAGGTTTTGGAGTTAGGGGTTAGGGTCATGTGTACAGATAGCATTAAAGTTTACGGTTAATGTTAGGGTAGGGAGATAAGGGTTGGGGGGTAAGGTTGGGGTTCGGGGGTTAGAGGTTACTGGGTTAAGGATCAGGGTTAGGCTTTGAGTTAGGGGGTTAGGGTTAGTGTTGGTGGGGTTAGGGTATTATAGTTCATGAAAACTTATAAAATAACTAATCCTAAAATTGACAAAGGGCGGCCTGGTGGTAGCCTGGTTAGCATGTCTACCACACAGTGCAGAGGATGTGCGTTTGAATCCGACCCTGGCCTTCCTGTGTGGAGTTTGCATGTTCTCCCCATGCCTACGTGGGTTTTCTCCAGGTGCTCCGGTTTCCTCCCACATTCCAAAAACATGTATGACATGTTAATGGGACACTCTAAACTGTCCCTCGGTGTGATTGTGAGTGTGAATGGTCCGTCTATCTATGTGTATGCAATTGGCTGCCAACCGGTTCAGGGTGCCCTCCGCCCACTGCCCGAAGACAGCTGGGATAGGCTACAACATGCATGCTCGGATAAGCGGATTCAAAATTTTATATATATATATATATATATATATATATATATATATATATATATATATAAAGAACTGTGAGCTCCCTTGCTTTAACAGACCGCGTCTCACATGCTTGAATGTACCACCAAATACTCAGGCAGCCCTCTCCTTTCTCCCCAATCCTGAACATTATACAGTAAAAACATGTCCTTCTTTTTGCAGGTCCTGAAACCATGACGACAGGGTCAAATGCAAACCGTGTTCTTAACAAATATATGGAAAACGCAGCTAGAATCAATGTGCTTTTCAAGTTGGGTACAAGGACAGATGAAGAGGAGGAGGGTGGCCATTTTCGCTTTTGTTTGGGTAAGCATCCATTGAGTTGCACTTGGTGGGATGCCAGATTCTCTCCTCCACAGGCGGGCACCAGCTAAACTGGATTAGTCAATGAGAAGCCTTTCGAGCAGAAACCACAAACTAGGAGTGCACACCGCATCAAAGACATTCAGGATGTGACAAAATTCGTATTCAGATGGAAATGTCTTCATCATTCCCTCTGGTGCCTTTCATAGCTTTTTAACTATACGTGCAGTACAAAAACTCTATTTTTATATCCTTTGCAATGTAGAGGCTTGTGATGTAGCAAAACTAATTAGCTGTAGTATGATCAGCCACATTCTAAATACCTGTCCACTATTCAAAGACAATTAGATGCATGTATATTATGGGGGGTTTTTCTTCAGAAATTGAATTTGAAAACTGGTACAAATACTGTGCCTTGAAAGAATATTCATACTTACCGGTACATTGAACTATTATTATTTTTTTATGATCAACCAACACCAAATATCCAATAGTTCTAAAGTGGAATGGAAATGATGCCCAGTTTTTAAAAATTTCTGCATGTAGACATTTGACAATTTTGCACTCAGACTCTTTGCATCAACATATTGTAGAGGCTCCTTATGCTGCTATCACAGCTGAAAGTCTTTTGGGGCATGTCTCTACCAACCTTGCACATGTAGACTGATTTTTTTTCCCACATTCTTCTTTGTAAAAAAAGTTCAAACGTAAGATGGAGAGCATCTGTGAACACCAATGTTCAAGCCTGGCCACAGATGCTCGATGGGATGTTGGTCTGGACTCTGACTGTGTCTCTATCAGGTGAATATACTTTGATCTAAAACATTCCCAGAGGGGTTGCTGTGTTCAGGATGATGAGAAGTGCTAATTTTCCGTCATGCATAGGGGTTGCAGTTCAACCAAAAACAACAACAAAAAAATCAACGTTGGTCTATGACCAAAGCACCTTCTTCCACATGTCTGCGGTAACCCCTATATGACAAAAGGGACTTCTTATTCCTGTCTTTCAACAATGCATTCCTTCTTGCCACTTTTCCTTCAAGGCCTGATTTGTGGAGTGAACCACTTAAAGTTGTCCCATGAAGAGATTCTGCCACCTGAGCTGTGGATTTCTGTAGCTCCTCCACTCCAAAATGACCATGGGTCTCTTGGCTGTGCTCTCCTCGCTCACTCTGTCAGTTTAGATGGACAGTCATATCTTGTCATAGGCGGTTTTACAGGGTGGCAAGGGGTGGTCACTGCCACCTCAACCAAATTCCTTGCCACTCCACTTGCCCCCCCTAATGGCGATGAATATCCATCCATCCATCCATTTTCCTATCCGCTTTATCCTCACAAGGGTCGCGGGGGGCGCTGGAGCCTATCCCAGCCTTCATCGGGCTGAACCGGTTGCAGGCCAATTGCAGGGCACACAGAGATGAACAACCATCCACACTCACACTCACACCTAGGGACAATTTTGAGTGTTCAATCAGCCTGGGAAACCGGAGTACCCGGAGAAACCCCACACAGGCCCGGGGCGAACATGCAAACTCCACACAGGGAGGTCGGAGCTGGAATTGAACCCGGTACCTCTGCACTGTGAGGTCGACGAGCTAAACACTGGACCACCAGGCCGCCTGGCAATAAATATAACAACACTATGTATATGTGTTTGTATATGTACATACATATATATACATACATATGTATATACATACATATATATATATATATATATATGTATATATATGTATGTATATATGTATGTATATATATATATAGACAGAGAGAGAGAGAGAGAGAGAGAGAGAGAGAGAGAATTAGATTTCTGTACCTCATTTGTTTTTCATTTATTCCATGTACATATTATTTAAATTTGACAGTTCGCCAGCAGAGACCGACCAAAGTTTTTAATCAACACTTGGCCTTTGTGTGAAAAAAAAAAGAAAAGAAAAAAAACCCTTCAATGTACAACCCTCAGGAGAATTTCCGCATTGATTAATGTGCGTATATATGGCACATTATGTTTTCCCTGTACAGCCCCAAGTGCGATTGTGAACTACTGTTTGTCTTAGCACAGAGGAGGAAAAGCCTTCATCTGCCCGAAAACACAACTCAGAAGCAGACTCAAACACAATAAACCATAGACTGCAGAGCAATCTCCTCACAGAGATCACAACTTTACAGCTGGGATCTGCTGTTGTGTGAGATGACCGAAAAGATTAGTCTGTGTTTATTTGGGTTCATTTTTACATGGAAGGGAATTAATATTGTTTGTGTGAGTCAGCTCTAAGTGCTATTTCATCCACGCTGATGAAAGAAGGTTGTGATGAAAGTCAGCAGTATGTGTATCGTATGATCTTGAGCTAAAAGGGTGTTCGTTTTTCATCAGAACATATGTTATGTTAGTGGACTTTAGTTTATTCTACCAAGATTTTAACGCTAAGGATTAATTTATAAGGCGAGAATACTTCAACCCTGCTAGGCAACTGCATAATGCTCCAACAAAATGGAAATATAAATAGTTGTTCTACTACCGCAGACGTTTTGATGTAACGTTGTGAAGTGATCAGATATCACTTTGTAGCCTTTTAACGGGCTAAGAGCCATATTTAGGAATTTTGCAGTAGTTCCATCAGATACAACCACACATTGAGAAATAGAAACATCCACAAGGCTTGTAATGTGTAATCACTTTCCAAGGTCAAGCTATTACCTGACTTTTAACATTTTATTTACGTAAGATAATGTAGTGAGTGGCATACAGGTGACACAGAGCACTCACCCTGCCCAAAAAGATGTCTGCTCTCGATCATATCCTTCATCAAGGCGGCCAATTGTGCGAGCTCGTCAATCAGGACGGGTCCAGAACAAAGACCAGGCAGTCCAATTGCCTGTAACCCTACACAGGTACATGAAACAGTGAACTCTGACCCCACGTGCAACACAAGTGGCGGAGGGAGAGGTGCCAAACACATTCCCAACCAATGTGTTTACTGCTGTGACATGTTAGTGCTGGGCAGGCTTAAGAGAAGTGTGATTTTTTTTGGGGGGGAAGGGTAACTGCATGAATGCCTCAGAATTTTGGTGATAAGCTTGACAATAATGAGAATTTGGACATTTATCTGATCTTGGTGTCAAATTAAGTGAGGTACTCCCATTACGATATTCGAGGTGAAGTTGAGCCCCCCCCCCTCCTGCTCTGATTGAAGACAACAAAAACCTGATTGCCTGATGTCTTAACGATGATTTTGACTGATTATCCTCTCGTATGTGGTATGTGGAGTGTTACGCCCAATTCTTCCTCGGTAAAGCCCACCAGTGAATCCGGAAAATTTGCTTCCAAAAAAGTAGACCATAGTTCAGTCAGATGTAACTCGAGCCGCAGGTGTTGTAACGAGATTTTGGCAGCCAATCTTGCGCAAAATACCAAAACATCCATGCGCACAATTAGACTGCACTTTGCGCTAAGACTTGAGCTCAAGCACAAAAATAGAGCCCTGAGAGTCAAAGTTGCAAAGAAATAAATAAACAGACAAACCCACACCTCCTTGGCGGAGGTAATGAGTGACGATTGTATTGCGATGGAGGCCTGCAGTCCTAATGGCTTAATGTTGTGTTGTTTCTTTACAGGGACCGTAAAACAGTAAAAATGTGTTGTTTGTATCATTAGAAGAAGTCAGTACCAGTCAACCCATTTACAGTTTGCCTCCATGCAGCGCAGTTTGATCTCTGTGCCCTTGATGGCAGTTTTAGTGCACCCCTCTGGCTCACTGTAAACACCCTCTCATGTTTATGACTTACAACAGGACCCGCCACTGCTCCTTCACCAACAGCAGCACAGGTCTGTAAAGAGGTTTGGTATATGAATCCACAATCACCCTTAAAGCGCTTGGATGGCTTTATTGGGCATGGTGGTGCTGGTGGGGGTTGGCGAAGAGGCGTCATGTTCTGGCATGGAGACTGGTTTCAGTCTCAGGGAATGACATTGATGCATCACAATGTGCATCTGAACGGACATGTAGACACAGACAAAATTCCAAGGTCTGTATGGTATTGTCAACATTTGTTTCTCGTTCCTTCCAGCTTTAATATGTATAGTTTATATATAATTGAAAACTATATATGTTATTTAAGATTTCAACAAAAAATATATTATTAGTTTTTGGGGGTTTTTTGCAATGCTTTTACCAAAAAGGGGTACCAGACTAATGGTGAAAGTAAACAGACTCACTTAAAAAGCAGGATGGCTCTAGCATCTACCAACACATTACCACTTATCATTGAATTTTAGTGCTTCATTTTATTTATTTATTTTTTGTGGGGTTTTTTTTAATTTGCTCGGTCAATTTTTAAAAAAAATGTGTGATAATGAAATATGACTCTCTGCAATACAGTTGATCCTAGATGACATTGTCGCCATTTCTCATAAACGTTAAGCGTGTTATTATTGTTATATGTGCGTTGTTTTTAAGCCGATCAACAGTGGAAAAACATGTACCGGTAACTTCAACATCGCCTGTAGAGTTAATAAAGGATTTATGATGGCGGCCTTTGAGTTTCTGCTGAAAACAAAAAACATGGAAAAGTAGGCCATTGTATTTTCACGCAATGGGTCTCAGTAGCCTCATATAAAGAACTCTTGAGCACAAGAATGAAGCGTAATGGTTTCCAGTTTGCATTTGTTTTTAATCCAACAAGCACACTCGTTAACTCTTTGGTCATTATTATACTCTTAAATAAACCAGAGTTCCAGCATTTGCATTTCAACATGAGTTACATGCAAACTTTCCATTGAGCGAGACAGCGATGGAGGTAGAGGGAGCGGGAGAATCGCTACACTCAGCTGATACGCAGCAATGTTCGTCCAAGAGCAGCGAGCTTAGGAGGGAGCTCACCCAAACGTGTGCGCGGCAGATGGTGAGGAGAGTCAAAGAGGCTTTACAGTATGAAAGGGGTGAAATTAACATGATTCAAGATTAGATAGGGTAAAAAAAAAATCACAGTGGCAAGTAGAGCCCAATAAACATACGTTGAAATGTGATTGGTTAATGAGTGCATGAAAACATGAAATGATAAAAAGGAGAAAGCAGCTCATTAAAGAAAGAGATGCAAGAATCGAAACTTACTCCTTCATTTGGATTCCAAAGATTTGACACGTGACAATCCGATATAAGATAAAATGGGTTAAAGCTACCGGTACCCTAACACAGTGGGATTTTTTTGTGCGTCTTCATCAATATGAAATAGAATGGCTGCGGAGAGCCACTTCCCCTGTTTGTCTTTGACACAATAATGCCCAGCATAGAAATGTTAGATATTTTCCGCTAAAAGAATGTTCAAACTAATGAGCACAGTACATTACCACACACGTATTCTATCACGAAGCAGGATTTTTTTTATTTTTATTCCCGTCTTCATAACCTATACCGAATGTAAGCACAATGTTAGAATAAATACCGCCTTTACCTTTATTTCTATGAATGCAATAAGAAAGTCATTCTTTAAATTGCTGTTTGGTTCTTTGGAGGACCACTTACAAGGACAATATAGATTTGTGATAGTTTGGGCAAGACCGAAAAATGGGGCACAGAGAATAACGCGGTCCTTCAATGTCAGAAAAAACATATTCCCGGAAACTTGGGAATTGGAATTCACATTTTGACATCAACTAACACAACACCTAAAACGTTGACGCACCCGACTGACCTTGTAATTTCAAGGCTTCAAACAGGAAGTTCTCCGAGGGAAGGTTGCAACAAAGACCCAGAAAGACTGGAAGAGTCACAGAAAGGCACAGAAGGAGACGCCGTTTGAGATGTATTGATCGACTCATCGATCAAACGCCTGCCTTTGTGCAAAAAAGTTCGGAAACATTGAACAGTTGGATGTTATACATTCCGAAGGTTGCAGAGGGTCATCTTAAGTTCCTCTGTAAAGGTTGTCGTGCATTTGAGCCTCATTTTGATTTGATAGACTTTTTTGAGTAGGGCATACTGAACCAGAGGAGTTTGACAAATGGAACAAAAGGAAAAAAAAGGAGAAAAAGAATATCCCCCACCCAGACTTTCTACTTGACTCCCTGCCAACATTTTACAAGTAAGGAAGTCTCTCCTAACTTGGCGCGGCTCCCTCCTCCTTCTTCTGGTCCTGCCTGACTCTCACCTCCTCTTCTCCCATGCTGGGACACCCCCTCTGCCCTCCCCCTTCTGAGAAAGTGGGTCTCTGTCCTTCCCCTCACTCTCTCTCTCTTATGTGAGGTTTTAACACAACACAACGCTGGCGGCCTCAGTCGTGCCTTGCACTGTAGCAGACGGAGCAGCTTGAGCGAACACCAACATGGACTTCAAACTGCTGCCGCTGATGCTTCTGTTGGCCGTGGTCACACATGGACCAACATGTACCGGTACGTCTGAATAACTCTTAACTCATGGCGAGCATCATTTTAACTTTTCTATATTTTGAAGACTTTTTCTTTGTTAGTCCTCATGCTGAGGTCTTGACATTTTTTTTCTGGATAATACTGCATTTGTTATTCTCTTAATTATTATTTCTAAATTGCTGGCATGCCTCCATCACGGAATCTCAAAAGTAAAACGTTTTTGTTCATGAAACTTCATCTTGATGGTCATTTGGTCTACTTTTCTAATATGTCTTATTATTATAATAATTATTATTATTATTATTACAAATGCATGATGATTGGTTAAAAATAAATTGAAGCACATGCTGTATATAATATAAGCAATGTGTAAATTTGTACACCAATCAAAAGAATATCTCTCAATTATTTTCTTTTACATTTTTTTGTTTTTCATAAAAAAATATGTATTATAGATTAATTTTTTTTAATGGAACAACAAATGGTTATCTAACAATATTGCATGTTATCAACTTTATGCCCCCTTTAGTGTCACTTTATGTTCCTTGCAAGGTGTCAAGTCAGACTGTTGAGCCGCCTGGCCTGCGCTTATAAGCTTGTTGCTTCTGCCCCACTAGCACCCCCACATTGCATATTAAAGGCTTGTGTGCATTTGGCTTCTCTCTTTGCTTTCTTTTAATTACTTTCTAATTAGGGATAAACAACGCCCCGATGATAGCAGTGGATGCTCGCTTTAGGCGTCAGTTCTGCATGCTGCATAATGATCCCCTAGTTTGCATTAGAATGGGGAATAGTCATTAGGCTGATATTACCTGGGCCTTTGCCATTTGTGGTGTCACATTCGACATCGAATTACATCACTAAGAATATGTGGAAGGTCATAGATTCAATAGGTGCATCTTACCGGGGGAGAAAAGTTGTTGAAGTTTGCTGTATGTTGTTTAAGAACCACGCCAAATGTAAGAATACATTGCTGAAAGTGTCTTTGTGGAGCCTTTTGAGAACCGTCATTTTGGACCATTCCGCAAGCTGTATTATGGAATGCGCTTCCCAGACTTTGATGTTTGCCGTTATCAGCTTGCATCTGCAACAGCGCACGGGGCCCCGCGAGCCTCCATGCCGGTGGTGGCACACGGGTGATTTGTAATCATTTTAAGAATGTACTTAGGGTGATTTCCACCGAGGCTGCGTGAGCTGCAGAAGGCTCTTTTATGAAAGAGGGCAACATTAGAAATTGTTAGCTGAGGACCCTTTAGTGAGGGAGTGGTCAAGCTGAATGCGTTCTGACTGAAAAGCTAAAATGTGGTTGGGGCGGGGGGGGTAAGTGGTCAAAAAGGGAATAATCTCTTTTTAATGAACGTGTTGTGGAGAGCAATAGCAGGTGAACTCATATGTTCCCATGCTTTAGAAAAATGTGACAGTAGATTAAACATGGTTTTAACACATCCAATGAGGGAAGTCAGGGATGTAATCGCGTCCTCTTTCAACAGATTAATTCCTTAAAATTCACCGGTAGATTTTCTGTCGTGTAACTGAGCAGTGGCATGTGAATTTTGTTCATCATTCATTTTTTTGTCATAGCATAATGTCGATGCATCATACTGTTTTTAATCATACATTGTCAAGAACATAAATGTAGTGTATTTCCCTTACTCAGAAGATACCAAACAATTGTGCCTTATTGTCTTTTGTTTTAAGACATTTTTTGTAAATGATCGGTGTGTTTACAGCAAAGCCCATCAGTCTGGTGGAGAGGTGCTGGTGTCGTTCTACTATTAACACGGTTCCCCAGCGCTCCATCAAAGAGCTCAAGTTTCTCCACACACCCAACTGCCCTTTCCAAGTCATGTGAGTACAATGAAAAGATCAGCATATCAAATAAATGTCTGCTCATGGTTTGTCTGTTTTGAGTAGTTCCGTCACATACAGAAACTTTCTTTGTCAAATATTATCGACATTTAAATCTTGTCAAGGTTGTCCGGTCCAGCATCCATTGATCTGTTAGTTTTGGTCTGAGGAAAAGCAGCTACGCAAACAAAACATGTTTTATTCATTACTCTGATTTTCATGTGTGAATGTAAAATAGTTGGCCGGGCTCTGACAAGCTGGGATATATAAATTCCAATACGTTACACGCAAGGGGTAAATCACAAGTTGCCACAGTGGTGCAAAGTTTTTGCAGGGAAATGCAGGACTACTTCTCGTGCACAAATATACTATAGTGTACTACGCTCCCACATCAGCAACTTTCAGGGCTCACATTTTGATTCATGAAATGTGTGAGGAACATTAATTCAAATTGACTCCTGACAAAGAATGTCTGAGATGTGGAAAAACAAGATATGATTGAATACGATGGCGTTATGAAATACTGCAATTGACTGGGGGCCAGACCAAGTTGCAAACCCGCCTCATGCCCAATGTCAACTGAGATCGGCAACACAGCTCAAGCACTATGGAGGATGGATAGAAGGATGGATTGGGTGATTTTCAGAGTAGAAATTGTTGTGCAATGCTTTATGCATTTTTTGTGTGTGTGTGTGAGATGTTAAAATAATCCAAAAAGAGGCCCGACTTTAAAGCGTTGCGTTCCGATTGAGGGAAGAAGTGATGGCCGAGCTCAAGGGTGCAAAGGAAGCAATAATTAAGGGTCAAAGTGATTATCTTTGTGTTTCTGCTGACCCCCTGTGTCCCTTTTCCACTTTTTTTTTTTTTTTTAAATCTGCTGCCTCCGACCACACAGCAAGGCTGAGTATAATGTCACTGGCCTGGAACACATTAACTCAAAAGCCTCATTCATTAGTTGTCTATAGAAAATCAGGTGGCAGAAGCCTCACAGCCAAAAGGCAAAAAGGCTGCCAAATGAGGAGGGGGTGACTTGTGACTGCTTGGAGCGTGAATGAATAGCAAAAGGTCGCAGAGGACACAGAGATGCTACCAGCCCAGAGGAGTCAAGAAGTCATTTAGGCGACGCGACAGGGAAAAATACAGCTCATTTCTCTGATATCTCCATTGAGGCACATGAAAGCATGCTCAAGTAACATTATACTCCTCTGTGACGCCCCCCCCCACTCCCCGCCTGGCAGTGTCCCGCCGTGCTCCCCAGTATGACCCCCACAACTCCTTGCCCACTCATCCCAGCATGCTGTTGGTATTAACTTGCTGTGAAGTAATTACTACCTGCTGCTTGTGGAACTCCAGCCCTCAAATTCTAGCCAAGTCAATTCGAGGTGAAACTGCGAGTTGCCGGGCCAGACAAGCAGACAGATAAACAGGACGAAGGAGGACACATCAAAAACAGGATGGAGGTCCCCAGCGGATGGACCTGCCACCCCTCATAAAAGAAGAGGAGGGGCAGAAGGGAGAGAAAGTAAACACAGACCCAGTTACAGAGCTGCCGACATGTTGGTTTGATGGTGGATTGGATGCTCCTCATCCCTTTAAAGTGGAGATGCCATTTGCTCGTGTGAGGTGAGGAACACAGAAGGTGGCCGGTTAAAGCGAGACGGGATATTTCATTTGTGGAGCAGTGTGATGGAGATATGGAAGGAGGAGAAAGACCCCCCTCATGCTAACTCTCACACATGACCTTTTGCCACAGAAGTGTGACGCACACATGTTAAGAGCCGTGCCGGCTACCCACCCCGACTTGCGTTGCTCCAAATCTTCTATTTAGAATTTTTTCCAACACACCTGAGCACGCACACACACACACACACACACACATGCACCGCACCGCACTTTGTGGCAGAATGTCAATTTAAAAATGTATCTTTATGATGATAGAGATCTTAAATGGGTCTTTTGGATCTTTTAAATGGGAGAAAAGGTCCCTTTGTCTTTTTTTTAAGCTTAAAACGCTTGCGGTTGAGTATTCTCAGACCACACTTTGCAAAATAACCCTAATTTGTATCCGCTAATCATTTGGTTCAATCACCGTTAAATTGAACCACCGATCAGATCAAAAGGACACGGCAAACTAAAGTTTACATCAAACAAATGCGCACAGATGTTTTTGACTCTGTGCAATATCACACAAACAGGCAGGGGGGGATTACTTTTTTTTAAACTACAATTTTTAAATCGCACCTGCAGATCTGAGTACAACTGATGAGAAGCGGCAACCACATTTCTTTAAATAGTAATGCAATGTACGACAATTTAAAAAACAATACATTTGAAACCAATCAAATACTAAGCGAAGTGATAAATGCCTCAGTTACGCACGGATTGCTGCATCGGATTGCTGCATCGGATTGCTGCATCCTTTTAGGGCACAGAAATGTCTCCTTGCGAGATGTGAGTGAGCCACATTTAAAGCGCAGCCAATTTGATTGACAGTGAATGAAGTCAGCTTTGTTCACCCCCACAGCGGCACACACCACCCTTTTTTAACTACGCTGGCTTTCACGTTTCTACGAAATTACCAACACCCAGTCTAACACGCCTCGGCGTAGATTCATGCCAGGAACCGCGCCAGGTTTGTGCCAGTCATGAGGATAGAGCTAGATGAAAATAGTTCTGTCTCTCGCTCTCCTTACTGCAGCTGCTCTCCAGTGGAAACAGAAGAGTGTTAATTTCTCACAGCTGGCCAGGAGTTGACAACCCGTCATGCTCAAGAAGCATCACATTTTTTTTTAGCTCACATGTGTTGGAGGACATGCTGAGATCTTTAGGTCTTCGCTCAGGTGTTTCTGACTTCCACTTTTATTAAATGTGGCTCAGTAATGAGGTGTCTCATTTTTTTTCCCGTCCGGATAAAACCCATTAATTGTCATCAAATGAAGAATCCTTGTTTTGGATTTTTCCCTTTGGAAACATTGAGGTCACAGCGCGCTGGAAGTAGTTTTTACACGATGCGAATTCTTCAAAGATGAAGTGCTGCTATTATTCCATACGCACTAAAAGATATTATTGGGATTTATAAGCTACAGATAAACTAAAAAAGTCCAGAACCAACGGATAATCCTTTGAGTGTTTACACAGCAGTAGGTCATTACTTTGACCTTTTATCGCCACAATATATAATATTTATTCTCCCATTGGGAATCATGAATGTGCATTCAAGTGAAAAAGAGCACGTGCGATATGCAATTTTAACCCTCCACAAAGACAAACTGTCCGTATTGTGCATTTACATACATTTGTCTTCACATTACTGGATTTCAGCATTCTAATTCTTTGAGTTGATCTTGCCAAAAAAGCTTTTAAAATGTTTCTCTTTTGGTTTCACGTGAACTTTATAGGCAAAGGATGCTCCATAGACAATGCAGTGTTGAATTTATGTCAACAAGAATCCTGATTTATAAAGGACATCAAAAACCTATTGCCTCATGCGTGAACTTGAAGAAAGAGAAATTAACTGAAGGAGGCCTTTTTGAGGAACGAAATTGAATCTAGCATATTCGTTCTTCCATGAGCTAACATCACATCAAGAAAGTAGACACTAGAATATAAAGTCGCTCAGTCGAGCACATACAGGCCTGCTTATGGAGCCCACAATATTTATGCTTATTTGTATGTCTATTTTAGTAAGCGGGATAAACGGCTATCCTGGTTCATGGAGGCTAGTCTAAAATGGCAGAGATTTACAGTTTTTTAAATATGGGGCAGGTGGAGGGGATGGCTCAAAACATACAAATGAAATGAATTCTCATTATAATTTGTTTTGCGGTTATTCATACATACTGTACTATATATTTTTTATTATTCTGGGGTCGGGCGAATAGTTCTAAAGAAAACATCATCTCTATTTTTCGAGTCCATTTGTTGATTAGCAGGCTACTACGAAAAAAACATACGTAACATGCGTACTACATGATGAATGACGCCGTAAAATAGCAATCCAGCGTATTCTAGCGCTTCCACCCTGGAGTAATGTTCCATTGTGAGTCAAAAGGAAAGAACAATAAGGGGGGTGGGGGGGGGTTGAAAATAATTAGAAGCATTATTTGGGCTGCCCATCTGGTCATTAGCAGTTACAGTAGCAGGCTGCTCGAGCCGGTTTATGAAGAATAACACAAGCAATAGGCAGGTGGGATCTCTCATTTGATATCGCCTCGCATTCTGACTTCAACAGCAAAATGAGATGAAAAAAAATCTTGTATTTTATTATAGATCAAACAACAACTGCAAACTATCCCATAAACTGCAGTCAAAACTGTCTGAATAAAAGAAAGCAACAGTCAAATAACCAAAATCCTCCTTTTCTTCATCCCGCAGCGCCAAGCTGAAAAGCAACAGGGAAGTTTGCATCAACCCGGAAACCAAGTGGCTGCAGCAGTACTTAAAGAACGCCATAAACAAGTAAGAAAAATGTCAACTCTCTCTTTCTCTCCGAGTGGGCTAGAGCATCACTGACGGACAGACGTGAATAATTACAATTTAGAGCCCGCGTAGTACAAATAAACCTACCGTAACAAATTGCTGGTTCACTGTCTCGCTGATAGTCGCTCAGTGAAAGCAAAGACTTGGTTGATGTAAGCAGCCTGAATTATAATGTGTGAAATGATGCACAGGGAGTTAAGATGGGTGATAAATCTGCCTGCGGCGCGCCGGCTTCCTCCTTTCTCATAACCTTGAGTCGAAGCATCATCATCAGCTCACACGCCACACTCAATACACTTCAGCACAAAACTATGTCCAGCGGACTTTTAAATGCATTGTCCGCACAATTATCACCAGTAATTTCACATTAACGGCAGAGTTGTTGTGGCGGGGGCAAAACTCAGGGGTGGGTGGGCGAGTAAAGGTGTAACAAGATTGGCAGAACATTCACATTTTCACAAGCCGCGTTGTTAAAATGTACACATTCCTCTTAAACAAAACTCTCCCGAAGTGACTGCTGGTGATTCTTGCCAGGCTTCCTGTCCGAGTCTTGAAAGACTGCACGCGCGCTCACGATAGGAAGGCACACAAAGTCATTCATGTGAATGTACAGTATACGATGTTCATTACTGTTCATGCATGAATTACTTGAATAGTCCAGTGTTTCAAACGATGTTCCGCTGTGGTCATGTCAACATTAGGCGTAGAATATGAAACAAATGCACTTACGCACTGAGCCAAAGTTAGTCACCAAGCACTGTTTTTCTTTTCTCGCCTTTTTTTTCTGAACTTGAACCGTAATCGGTTCTTACCTGTGCTCTGATCAACACTGATGTCATTTTCAGTTGACAGCGAGGAGCAAATCAGCTGCTCTCTGAGATGGGGGGGGGGGGAATATGGTCTTAATTTATATTCCACAAATGCAATATTAAAGAGAATGCTGTTTTCATATTATTGAGGGAGGCGCAGATCATATTCCTATGAAGAGTTTTGACTTGACTTCCTCTAAAAGAGCAATATCTCAAAAATTCAGCATTAAATAGTTCTTCATCTTTGCCCGTCTTCAGCACTTATCTTCAAACATGTACAATATAATGGGTTGAGAAACACGTCCCTGAACTCACTTTACACCGTCTCAATGTCAATGTATCCAAATCTGATTCCTTGCCCTCCAAACCAGTCAGAGCAGCGGTTTTTCTCAATTGTTTTGAACTGAAAGAAGAAAATCTGGGGCCAATTTAACAGGAAGAGTTATTGCAGCACAGAATCGTTGAGGGAATTACTGCCGCCGACTTTTATTGTCTCTACATGAGACTCAATGTTTGGCATCACATGTTGCGACTGGCTATCAAACAAAACATTTCCCAGTGTGTCAGATGAGAAGATTGTGCCGCGGCGCGGGAACAGATTTCTATTATTTATTGAAGAAGGGATGTTCTTATTTGCCAGTAAACATGTTTCTAAATGTACAAACAGGGTGAAGAAATCAAGAAGACGCAACAACAAGAAGAACTAAGTCCGCGGGATGTTTTCTATCCGGTCAAAGAAACCTTCAGGTCCAACCTGTGTATCACCTCACCACTGCTATGGATGTATGTAAACACCGCTGTTATGTAACCGTCCACCTCTCCGGACTGCTTGCGCAAGAAGCACTTCATCGCCAATTTGCGCCAACCGCCACAGGCCTCTCCGGATACTCACTGAGCGACACCCCCCACCGCCCAATCCCTCCACCAAGTGCAATTAAAGCCTGCCTTGGGACAATGGATGCAAGAGTTGTAACTTGTGCTTGAGTGACAATGTGTGTGAAAGAGTGTGTGTGAACAAAAAAAATGTCTGAACAGATTTATGGGCAATGAATGTGCCCGCCACTTTATGACAAGTGTCCTTCAAACATTCAAATCACTCAAAGGAATTATGATCTTTAGAGGCAGGTCACACTAATCTCGGAACGCCTTTTGAAATATTTAATTTGTGCTATGATCAAGAATGTGATGAGATATATTCTGTTTTTATGCCTTATGTATGTGAAAGTGTGGCACTATTTTGAAACAATGTTATTTTCGGGATGACCAACGTGCCACTCATCGATGAGCATTGATCATGTGGTGCGACATATTCATTTTAAAAGTCAGAATCATTTGGACTGTTTGGTTCGTGCAAAACCATAATCGGCCGAGGTTATTTTT
Organism: Hippocampus mohnikei; assembly: GCA_026261675.1. Classification (NCBI taxonomy): domain Eukaryota; kingdom Metazoa; phylum Chordata; class Actinopteri; order Syngnathiformes; family Syngnathidae; genus Hippocampus; species Hippocampus mohnikei. Next base: position 866,245 of record JAKGUB010000002.1, on the reverse strand, counting down.
GGGAGCATTTCTTAACGGTCTGGTGTGAAGATGACGTGTCGAGTGTAGAGAAAGGCGATGAAGAAAATGGAACAAATGCAGTTTGGGTGTTTGTATTGTGTGTTAATGCAGCTTTTACTGATTGAACAGAATATAGAAGAGACCAAATATTTATTCAGCGCAACAGGCAACTAGATAAAACCTCAGCAATAAGAACAGAATACAAATAAGTCTTTGGGGGTTTTTTTTGTTTTTTTTTTACATGACTGACTGGAAACATTCGAGCAAGTTGACGGCAGGATTCTCGGATGCGTATTTGTGGGGAAAGTATATCGAACAGCTGAATTGTCAAAAAAGGGAATGTTCATGGTGGAAAAGAGAACGTTTGATGGTATTTTACTCTATACGTGGAAATAAATATGTGTGAGCCACTTTATTATCAAATATGTCTTGTTAATGTCAGTTTTTATTTTTATATTGCGTATATGCTCAATGAATGCCTTTTCAATGCAAGATACCGTACAGTAAATATGAAATGAAGGCTAGAAATGTCACAAGCAAAAACATATTCCGGCTTCATGCATTTGTTTATGAATACAATTTTGTAATCATTAATTGCAAAACAGTTTGAAACCTTGAATATGAATAAGATCCTCTTTTTTAATACGTTAATGTTAAAAGCCAGCCAAGCAAATGAAATTCTGTCCATCCACCTTGTTTTTGTTCTCTCTGCTTTCATTCCTTCAACAGCGGTTGTGTCTCCCGTAAGGATTCTACGGCAACATCTTGTTTGAATCCGTCCGACAAATTGAGAATTAAAGTCGGTATTATTGTGCCACGATCTGAGACATATTTCAGGCCGGCCACACCAAACACTTGATTGGCTTTTTAAAAACCTTTATTATTTATATGAAGCGTCAGCACAGCCTGTGAGGAAAAGCAGAACAAAACCCGCGGCCTGTAGTTCCAAGCAATCAACATGTGCTTTCTATTAGGACACGCCCAGCACCCCCGTCGACTTTCTTCCCTGCCAAACTATTCGCATAATATGGAAGTCGTGGTTGTGGTCTTTGTTAACTTCATTTGTTGTCTTTGACAATTGGCAGGCCGCTTGCTAACAGGCTATAATCCAATTAGGTGGCAGCCAGCAGTGCAACCAGCATATGAGTGTTATAGATATGAATGGTCCATATTTTGTGGTTGTACTAATTCTTCACCATCAATCCGTTAGATCAATGGTTCCACAGCTCAACAACAAAATTAGAGGTGATGTGAGCGGCCCCTTATATTCATATAGGTGCGTATTTTAAAGACAAAAATACTCTTAGATTAAAAACAAATCAGAGTATAGCTGCGCATTGGTCTCGCAAATACTACAAAGAATAATGACCAATATACTGTGTTTGAAAAAAAATTATGCATTTTCTTAAGGATTGCACTGTATCACTATCACAATGTATGGTTGCAACGACACTTTGTGTATTTCTTACTGTATATTTTTTTTAACAGAGTTTCGCATTTACTTATGCAAAAATTATGTTTCTAGATTTTGGACACCAAGAAAATGTGAAATAACTACTCTTTGTAATCTGCTTTTGGACATATTTTAAGATGTCATATATTAGCGTTTTGGGTTTTTTTTGTATGTGAACCAAGAGACAGTATTTTAGCTCTCATATTCAAGTCCCCTTTTTCAATAAAGTCACATGAAATTAAATCAGGTAAATCTTTCTTGTCATGATTTCAGTACTCAGTAAGCTCCCAACGACTAGCAGGATTACCACCTTCCACATTTTCGAACATGTGACACAAACAGTGATAGTTTCGGATGTGTACGAGATGTGCAAAAAAAAACAACACACTGCACTTTTACTCTTCTACAACTCTTGCTTCTCTCTCTGTTATAAATTTAGTGTTATTCCTTGGCAAAATGCTGCTATGAGTCAGCGCCTCGCAAGCTGCAAACCTCACCGCACATCACTGGTCCCAAGTCGGTTTTTATTGGGGGACTGACTGTTCAAATAAAATGCTGTGAAATATTTTACTGACCATCTTGCAGACACAAGTTAACTTAACATCTTTTAGCCACGTTTGTTGTAATGGGATTGTGTTCTTTTAGTTTATTATGAGTGTATACATGCGTTCATAATATTCTAACCCATGAATCAAATATGGATTTTTTTTTTTTCCTTTTTTTGACGATAAGGTTTGGGAATGCCTGCTTAATCTACTGAATACAGAATCTGCTCAACAAATGAGACCAGGGAGTCACCAGCCTCTCACCGAACGTCAGCTGGGATAGGCTCCAGTTTAGATCGCTACGTTACAACTGAATACAAGTCTCGTCGATGTGGTGTCGTGCCATCTTCGGCAAGATTATGCAACTGGACTAAAATCCCTGTCACAAGTCACAATACCAAGAGGATCGACTGGCTTTCTCGCCAAACAACACACTGATGAACAGTTCAGTTCCAAAGGTGCCATTATCCCCATTAGCATACTTGTCTGAGATTTGAACACTTAAATGTGTTCATTTGTGCTGGTTCATTACTCCCGAGGAGCACCAGGGAGCCCAACGGAGCTCCGATGTGTCGGCGCTAATCAAGTGGAGCCATGCTGAGCGGATTCATTTCATGGTGCTGCTCTCTCCTCTGACCTGTGGCCTGCAGTCATATGAGCAACACGAGACACTTTTTGAAGTGGACCAAGTGCTTTCAGGGTCAAGGTTGCATGTTTGGGGCCTTCTGGGCCCATTCAGAAATGATTATTGGATTTTCTATACTGTGCTTACTCAGCTGAGGCCCAGCTATGATGGAGGTGGTGGACACATGTACAGGATGTAATTATTAATATGGCTTTTAGCTGACAAGCCAGACATGCTCCATGCAGGTGACAAATTTGATCGTTTTATTTTAGGATTTGTTTTAACAATGTCAGCGGTTTAAAATGTTCTTATTAAAGCTAGATACAACATGACAAATCAACTGTGAGTCAAAGATTTGGTTTTCACATGCACCCTTAGTCTAATTGAGAATGTTAATCATTAAAACAACTACATTTAAATGGGAATGTATATTTTTTTGGGGGGTTCTTTTGGCTTTGGTTTTGTTTGCTTAGCCAGTCTGGGTTTGTTATGTTTCACATAATAAAAAGAAATATTTTTAAAATTCAGTTGTATTTTACTCATTTAAAATTGATATATTTCTTTGTGTGTCGTTTAAACCCGCAACTAATCTTTTTATACCACTGCACAAGATTAAGGCAATTTGAAATATGGACAAGCAATATAAAACCATAATTAACAAAATATTCAGCAATATCTGTCTCTTTCTTTCAAATATTGGGCAAGCAATTTACTTCAAAATCAGAATTAGCAAAAACAAGTGATCAGGATTATATTGTTCAACTTGCCGCTGTTCCACTTGAACTTTTGCACCTGCAGAGAAGATCACAGTGGGCTAAAATCATGACATGTTTTCTCTGAAAAAAAAAAAAAAAACCTCATTCACATGAAAAAGACAAAAGTGCTTGAGTGAGCGCACAGGAACCTTCAGGTTGAATCACCTGAGCCAGAAAACATAACCATTGTGGACAGCAAATTGCCTGGCCCATTTGCTCTTGGAAGTTGTGTGTAATGCTGCATGAATTGCGGCTCTTGACTGTACATCTTTGAACAACTTAATACCCAACCGGCTGAATGCCCGGTAATAGGAAACATGTTGGCTGCAGAACTGCACTAGACTGTGTATGTGAGTGTGTGTTTACCTGGCATTGCTCATGTTGTGGGTACATAAAACTATATATTATACTGTATGTACAAGTGACCTTGCAGGTCATTGTGCAGACTTGGCTTCATGCAAAGGTCAGATGGAGTCCATATTGGGTGTTGACATGCGTCCTGGGGTGATTTGATGTGGTTAGTTTAGTCAAATGCCATGTCTAAGAAGAATACGCTTTTCATTTGACTTATCAGGAACTAATATAATGGTACCGTCATGAGCGGTTTATGCACATGGACATGGAACTGATGCTGACAGATAGAACAGAGTGATCATGAACACACGTTCTTTCCCTTGTGGGTCTTGTTGTAGAGTCAGTGTACGTCTTCCATGTGGTCACAGCAATGACGGTTCAATTCATCTGCTGCCTGCCTGGTAGGATATTTTGGAACAATATCAATTTAGTAGAAGTACTATAGAGCAGTTACAGCTGCTGTGTACTGAAATTTTATTTTCTGGGGCCTGTAAAGAAAGTTTTGCTCGGTGTAGGAATGGCCAGTGTAATTCTCCAAGTGGTGATATTTTGTAGGTTTTTATTGAAGTCAAATTTGTTTTTTCTTGAGGTTTCTTCATTTTAGTTTGAACACTTCCAGAAAGTTTAGTACGTAGTATAAAGAATATTTGTAATGTCTCTTCAGCTTCTTTAATCTGATGGACACATAGGCGTGAAACTACTGTAATATCTCGACTCAAGTGAAGTTGCATAAAGGCTGTTAATACCCCCTTATATTATGTTAAGGGTCAATTTGACCCATTTCCGTTTTTGCGTTGACCAAAGTACTGGATATCCTTTCTTTTTCTTCATGAAATTTATTGACTTTTCCTCATCTAGGGTCATGAACTGGTGTGTAAAATCTGGACACTCTGATGTGTCGTGGAATGTCTGTGCACAGTTTGAATACAAATATGATGTTGCGGGTCATTTTGACCCAGGTATTTTCATGTGGTCAAGCAACTTTTCAGATATAAAAGAAACATGTTTAATTGACGAACAGTACTTTGTTTTGTGACTGCCAGTGACTGCCAGAGACCCAGGTGTGTGTAGAGCAGGAACTTTCTCTCATTTGACTTGTCACTCTTCTCGTGTCATTTCTTTCAACAACATACCAAAAATGAGCTCCAGAAGATTTACAACTGAAGAAGCTTCATAACAGAGTTTGAAATGGGATAGTGATGCAGAGGAAGAGATTTTAGAGACAAAGGATCTTTCTAGCAAGTATGGCATCAAAATGTGGGCAGCCTGGGATGCAAAATCTAGTTTTGCATGGAATATGCAAGTGCATACTGGAAAGCTACCTGGAGGAGCATCTGAGAAGAATCAGATGATGCGTGTGGTGCTGAAGATGAGTGAAAGACTGCAAAGTCATAACTTGTTTGCAATGTACGGCCTTGGTGATGAAGTTCAGAGAAAGCTGACTATGTTGGCAACAGTCAGAAGAAATAAGACAAGACATTCTGAAGATGCAGGGCAGACCTCTGCATTCCTCAGTATTTGTTTTCACTGAGAAAGCAGCAGTTGTTTCATCCTGCCCAAAGAAAAACTAAAATGTTCTTGTAATGAGCGCAATGCACACAGATGCACCTCTGAGCACAAGAGAAGACATAAAGCCACAAATGATCCTGGACTACAACTCCACCAAAGGGGGGCTTGGCAATCTGACAGCACACATACAACTGCCAGTGCAATACTTTGTAGATAAAACACTGAAAATCTCAGAAAAGTTAAATGAAAAAAAGAAACTTGACATGGAAAAACTTTAACTAAACCATTCTTAAATATATTGTTGGGATTCAAAATCTGTTGTCTGTCTCTTTTCGGAATGTTTACATCATCTTAAACAAAGTTGTTACTGGTGAAACCTGTTTTTTGACGATTTTGTGTGGAGTTTTACAGTATGGGTCAAAATGACCCTCACCATAATAATGTGATTTTTTTTCAACATAAAATGAGGGTTAATACCATTACTATTATTATTATTATTGTTGTTGTTGTTGTTGTTGTTGTTCCCTTGTGTTTTTGATACAGGAAATGCTATGTTTTGAAATGCAAAGTATATTTATGTTTGAAAGTGCCCACGGAAAATGTTCCTCAGCAAGGAAACAGTTTGCTGCTGTGCATAATGCAAATTTAAGAAATACAGTACATGATATTACATGTACGATTGAAATTATTCAAATTGTGGAAGCACGCAATTTTACTTTACTTGTTCATTGGCACACAGTGTCTCTTAAAGTAAGAACCTGTGTCTAAATCTATACATTTATTTTGTTTATTTTTTTCAAAATAGGAATGACAAAACTGTAATGGTGATGTCTACCTTAAGAGTGGAATGTTTTTCTTGAAACGTGTCTTGCAATTTATTTGAGATTTTAAAGCCGCAGTGTTGAGGGTTCTGGTCATGAGTCCACTCTTCTGGCAATGTAGTGCGCATGCAAACACACATATTGACAATGGAATTCTCACAAGCAGAAAAAGGCCACTCTGTGATCCCTCCATCCCGCATCTCCCTGACTGCACGGTGACCCCGCCACATTCACATCAACCATTGGTTACCCCACCACCGGCAACCAATCACCAGGCCTGAACATACAAACTATCCACAATGGCGGTCAACAAACAGTGTCTCTCTGAGGACCATGGACATGTGAAAAGACTGAGAGAACGACAGACGGGGCGAGAAATGAGGATGAAAGGGTTCTCATCTGGAGCTACCGATTCCTTCTCTGTCAAGCCAAAAAGACACATTTACATACGCAGCTCCAGGGGGCTTCAGAATGCCCGCTAGTTCATCACGGCTGAGTATTTAAGGCTCCTGAGGACAGGTTGATCAATACTAGCCAAATATCTTGTGTTTGAACAAGCAACAAAAGGAGGAGAAAGGGCCAAAGTTAGTTGAACGGGAGATAAATATCATCCCTAAATCATGTTTTGTGAGTCCCAGCTCCGCAGAGAATAGCATGCAATGTATCCGTGTTTATTTGCATATTCTGGAAAACATGAGGAGGGAATGTGGCTGGCGGAAAAAAAAAAAAGGACAAAATAGACATCATCATTCACGGCTCATTTTAGAGGGCGTCATTTGGAAACAAGCCTGCTATGATCCCCGTTTAATGAATCGTTGCACTGTGATGCCGGCCTTGCTGGACTGTCTTTGTTGCCTGCTTATCAGAGTGTTCTGTTGCCATTTCGCTGACAAGAATCGTTAACTAAACAGAGAGTTGACTTCCCAGCTATTTCCTCCGCAAAGGCGAACAAGGCCTGCAGGCAATTATCAGTGAAGCCGCAATGTTCCACTGTAAAACCTGTCTTGTGTTAGTGCTTAGCGCACAGATGAGCATCAACAATCATCATATTTCCATGCAAGACATGTCACCCTCACATTAAGGATGAACATGGGACAAGTAGCGCAAGGTCACAGATGGGCGCTGTTCAAATGAGGATTTTATTCAAGGCAGATGAGGAATTTGTACATCGTTATAATAATGCTTGGTTGAATCTCTGCTATGGCACGTTGCTTTACTTTGGAAAACAGCGTGCAAACTTGACAAACTGACCCTGATTTTATACATCTTCTGAATGTACGTGTCTTCCAAATTCGAGCCGGGGAGAAATAAATCAATTCAGGGTAATTGTCTGCACCCTACGACAACATAGCAGAGAGTGCTATTAGTAAAATTGTTTGCAGTTGGTTAATCTCCAAATGTTCATATTTGTTTTTCATTTTACTCGAAAATAATAAATATAAGGGGGTAACCATCCATTCCACGGTCGCTCAGACATGTCATTAAAATCATTATTTACGCTGCAGGTTATCCAATGAAGACACGAATGTGACTTTGCTTGGCCAATGTACCTCACCCTTGTCACTTTTTAACCTTCTTACTCACAAGTGTAAAAAATAAAGAGCATGTGAACAAAATTCTGATACTCTTTTTCTAAATATATTATGTTTGGGGATAATTTGCAATGACTGACGGCTATGCAATATTGAAATGTGCAGTTGAAATGTTAATCTGTTTTCCCCAGTTCCCCAGCGGTCTTGAACTTCTATACTGTAATCTCCAAAATCATCTCACATGCTTATTGAGCAAGACTGGATGTGTTAAGATTATGCCATGAAATAAGAACTTCATGATTCAGAAATTTAAACTTGAGTGTGTAACATGTTTAAGATTTGGAATCCAAGCTATTTTTTGGCAGTATGCGTTCACATTGGAGTACAGTATTAAAAGAGCTGGAAAGATTTCTCTCAAGTGAGCTGAGCCGCGACAAGAAAAGTTTGAGCTTGACTGCCAAGACAGCAGGAGGACAACATCCAACATCCAAGCATGACATGTCGCTGTCCGCAGGTGAGCACATTATGAATGATGAAAAATATTTTTTATGTTATATTTGAAACGCTTACGTGAGTGACAACTAGACCGAGAAAAAAAACAAACAAAAAAAACAAGCTACAATATCCACTCAAGAATGTCTATCATCGGGTTTTACCGCAGTGAAATAGATACTGGAAGAAGTCTCTGGATTAAAGCCAAAGTAAATGAGTGATAAGATGTTATTTCAGATAAAAGCAGCAATTTTAAATAAGCAGCAGTCGACTTTTGCCTTCTGGACAATTTGTAAGTCTCTGGTCAGAGGTAGAACACAAAACGAGCTTCCATCATTTTCCTTTCGGTGTGGTTACAAGATGATATTGACCTGGACTTTCCCTCCCCGACCCAAGAGAGGCCAAGTGTTTCTCATATGCGCTCCAGTTCATAAACTTACATTATTACTTGGGAAAAGGTTAAAGCGAACTCCTGGTATGTGTTTCATAAGTCTTAATGTCTCTAATGGCCTCATTCAATAGGTGTGGTGTTAAACATAAACACCAAAGGACTTGACCAAAGCCATACAAGTACGTTTCAATTAGTTTGGGGATGTTGCAGGTCTTTTTGACAATGCCCAAGGCCTGTTAAAGTTTGTCCCATTTTGTTATAGGCGACCATTTAATCCAATAGCAGTATACAAATATAGCTATACTAACAGCGATTGGATTGTAATAGCGGCCAGTAAGGAATCTAGAATTTGGCAAATTTCCGGGGCATTCTATTGCAGATCTGGAAATTTGGGTGGCAAAAGTAACCTCGATTTTTGACTACCAAAAAGCAGGTCCAAGTTGTGGCAAAGGCGGTGCAATGTATTTTTGGTGGATTTAAAATGAGAGGAGGGCAGACAGATTCTGAGGTCCGTGGAAAGTGTGTGGTGCATTTTATCGTATTTCATTCATAAATATGAATGGGGAGTCTTGAGGTCACAAACGGACGCACGGTTGTCGGTCATGATGCTAATGACGTAAACATTATTCTCCTCATTGCGAGCGAGAGATGATTCAACTGGGAAATACTCTCAAAAACATCACTACAGGCACCAACATTATTGGATCCATAATTTAAATTGTGCTTTTGTCATACCATCGAAATTCTGAGTACAATTATTTGACGTGTACATTATCAATCAAAGGTTCTCTGGTGAAATGATCATCTTTAGGTGCCTGTTTACATGACATTGATGGCATTTAATGTATTCGAGTGACAACAATAAGATATAGCCAACGCACGCTCTTTTGGGCATACTTCAGCACGGAAAGCTTGCATTTCATGCGAGCAAGTATGTCGAAATGCGACGGCGCGTCCGTTCTTAGCTGGTCGTGGGTGGGAGCGTACAATAAAATGCAACACTGAAAAGCACTGAGACGCGACTCCCTCCAACAGCGAGACAGGTCACATGAGGGATGTCACACGGGGTCAAAGGTTGTCGAACTACCTTGGGTGGCATAGTTTGGTTTCGCCTGCCAAATTCTCCCTCGGGGAGCCATGAGGAGACTTTCTCCAAACTTGGACAAACACAAATTGCTCTCTCAGTGCCCCGCTGTGCCTTGACATCGAGACGCTATTCCCATGTTACACATCATGTGTACTGCAAAAGATCTGGGGAAAGATTTCGATGATAAATGTCTTGAGTCAGAAGCACATGACAGCCTGGGTGGGTTATTAAAGGAAAATGTTGTCAGTTATCTCTGCCAGTGAAAATAAAATTTCAATGTGATGAAAATAAACATTCTATTGTAGTCATGAATGGGAAAACTTTTACAAGGTGGCAACATCGTTTATCAGAAACAATCTTGATGTTGAAATTGCTTCATCAATATTATGTAGTGCAGCCTCACACCACCGCAAATTACACCCACAATGATAAAAAAAAAGAGCAATTTTGCTGTCCGTTCATGCATTTTATATCCTGCTTGAGGTCATTGGGGTGGAGGGTGAGGAAAAACAACAATCATTTGATTTAAATTCGCATTGGACTAGAAACACGTCATCCTCAGTGGCTCACAAAAACATTTAAAACAGCCGACTTGATAGATGGACTGCAACATTTAGGGGTTCAGCCAGTTTGTGCGGGGCTCTAAACTTTAGCCTCAGGGCTGACGGCAACCTGTATTCAAATCTGGCAGCGTCATTTCAAATCTTTATGGTGTTTCTGTCGCCATAAGGAAATAATATAATGAAGTTTTGAAAAATAACAATTAAAATGTTTCTGCCAGAATGATGACAAGAAACTTGGCGAGCAACGCTAGCCGCCACATCTTTGTTCAGATGTCATTACAATTTGTAGAATGTTATGAAATGAAGCAATAACCAATCTGAACTTGACAGCGAAAACCCACACAAGCGCAGGGAGAACACGCGCACTCCGCACAGAAAGGTTGGAGAGTGCAACACAGAACACTTTAATATGAGGCATACGTGCTAACCACATGCAGAAGTAGGAGCTGTGGGAATCCACCCAAGGGGTCCAAACACAGCAGATGGTTGATGGGGCATCTGCCTGAGAATTGATGGGCACAAAATGAAGAAAAAAAAGAAAGGAAAAAAAAACCCCCTCTTCGATCCGCCAACCCAACATCAAAAGAAAATTGTTTACCAAAATGTGTTGTTTTCCTTAATTGCGGCGGGTGGAGTCTTGAAAGCCAACTGCTTGTGTCAGATGCGATTTAAGTTGAAAAGCAGTGAACCCTGGCCTGCTTCTACAGTATTTTAGTCCAACATCTTGTGGACTTCAGTCGGAATGAGTGCACATTTGGAGTGGTGAAGTGACCTGAATGCATCACTTCTGCAACCGGTGGGTGCAATGATGAACGTCTCAGGATGTAAGTCTTAGTTAAGGACACACAAGGAGGTTGGACAACTGAGGTTTATGGCTTTTGTGAGGAAATATCAGGACAGAACAATAAAATATACCCGCTTCATACTAAATATCAAAACAGATTTCACATGGGAAAGCTGCATGCTGCATTCAAACCCTCTTGAAAAAGTGAAAGATAACCAGAAGAAACCATTAAGTCGAAAAGAGAAACTTCCTCAACGAAAACATCGTATACTCTGGGCCAAATTCACAAAGACTAAACGGTGGTCGCTGAGAACACCTTCAATACTTAATTTGCACCGGCGGTTTGCTTGTCTTAACTCCTATTCACAAAGGACAGTGATAATGATGTACCAGCGCAAGCACACTCACTATGTTTGACAACTGAGTGCAGTTTGCACCTGATTTGCCTCTGGGTGCAATAAGCCATACATAACAAAGTATACATTTTGGCTTTGTTTCAAGAAGACTATAGTGGAACAATCGCAGTACGGACGAGAAAGATTACATTTTCAGAAAGCGCCACCCCAACAACATTCCGCTTGATAACACGGTTTGTGAAACATTGAATTAGTTGCTGTTTGCTCCATTTTTAATGGTTAGCACCATGCAAAAGCCACACAATCCTGAAGTGAATTCTGCCATCTGTCTTTCGCTCCCCCAACAAATTGCTGCAGTGTGCACACGATGCAACTGGTGCAGCACATTTTTGCACAACGTTAAACACATGGAGCCAATGTTCCCTCGAAATTTCCATGTGTCTAAGCATTCACACAATCTCCCTGAGCATTCTTTGAACCACGGCGAGCAACATCAGACATGCACACGGCAGCCAAACCACTGTCCATAACCTGAGGTCCCAATAAGTTACATGATGTGGGTATCTTTAAAAAATAAAAATAAAAATCCCGCGACCCGGTAGTCCAGTGGTTAGCACGTCGGCTTCACAGTGCAGAGGTACCGAGTTCGATTCCAGTTCCGGCCTCCCTGTGTGGAGTTTGCATGTTCTCCCCGGGCTTGCGTGGGTTTTCTCCGGGTCCTCCGGTTTCCTCCCACATTCCAAAGACATGCACGGCAGGCTGATTGAGCACTCTAAATTGTCCCTAGGTATGAGTGTGAGCGTGGATGGTTGTTCGTCTCTGTGTGCCCTGCGATTGGCTGGCAACCGATTCAGGGTGTCCCCCCGCCTACTGCCCGAAGACAGCTGGGATAGGCTCCAGAACCCCCCGCGACCCTAGTGAGGATCAAGCGGTTCGGAAGATGAATGAATGAATAAAAGTCACATATACTGTATATCAAAATAGAGGATATCACTGGATAGAGATTTGTGAAGCTGAAAAACAAATGTTAAAAAAAAAAAATCTGTATTCATGTGAATAATTTTGAGACAAATCTATCCCCTTACTCATCGAAGTATCGACTTTTACCCCTCCAATGACAGTCATAGCCAATCACGTGTTATGGCAACAACAGGGATGCCTCACTAATATCAACGGGTGGGGCTTTTGCGCAGAAAAGTGGCAGCAATATTTCAAACACGTAGCTATTACAAAAAATGAGATTGGTAGTACGGTCACTTGCAAACTGCAGCTCAAAAATATCAAAAACCAGCGTGCTCGGCCTGGTCAGCTTAGCTGCCAATCATTTTAAAAATTAACGTCAGCCATCAGTAAATGTCACCAAATGCTCTTCTGTAACAGTGAAAACATACTGTCATGGTTGTAGTTAATAATGGCGAACGTCGCCAAAGAAAACATCCAACTAGTGTTTCTCCCACCAATTCTGCCTTAATTCCACAAACAGTAGACGTGCTTGCAATCCTCTTACTCATTCCACTGGGCCAACTCCCAACTCATTCATTTTTGTTTTTTTAATTATATGCTATTATTTTATATGTAACGAGCATCCAACGAGCATCCAACAATCACATTCCAACGAGTGTTGGAATGTGATTGGATGAGTCAGAAACTGTGCTTTGTGCGACTGGGAACTACAGCACAGATTCTGTAAGGAAAAAAAAAATGATAAAGTCATTAATTAGCCACTATCGACCCGACAATCATCACCTTAGCACAGAGCGCCAAAAAAATCTGAAATTATTCAACACCTAGGATTGCCTACAGTGGTGTGTGGTAATTGGGCTACAAACTTTTATTTTTTTTTAACTTTGCACAATACTGTATTGATTTTGAAGTCATTCAGTAGAACAGTAAATAGTAAGTAAGACGTGTAACACAAAACAGAATTAGGAGTGTGAGTGGACTGGAGCCAAAAGCGGTGTCGGTGAGGACAAGCACAATTGAAATTGTAGGGATGGATGATATCAATGAAACTGTCCACCCCACTTTTATTTGTCTTTTGTGTTATGCGAACCAGAAAAGAGCATTCCAGTTATACAAGATATGGAACCATGTTAAAAGAAATGTTAAAATGTAAACGTTAAAGTTATACTTCTCAACATTTGACTCCCATGGAAATGTTACAAACAAGCTTTCTGGTATTGCACAAGTGTCTCCTCCGACTGTTGTGTTGCTGCGCCGTGATATCACAAGCAACAATGATTGTATACCCAGTGGTTGACGTCTGCATCTGGGAAACATCAGTTGTGAATCAAAAGGTAGCACGTTTGCCAAGCTGGATACTATCAAGGGGCAAGAATGTTCTGGAAAATGGAACCAATACTATTTTTAAAAAATGAACGGATGATTTATTCAACAACGTAAATTAAAACCATCTACATGATACATAAGATGAAATGTGATACTTTGCATTGATTATTATTACCAAACTGTTTTCTCTTCTCTTCGAGGTCAAGATTATCCAATGTGACTATGTGAAGCCAATAAACGTGTTTTCCCTAAAAGCCTGACTTTCTGTGAGAAAAGCTTGTATGGTTAGTTTCTGTTCTTTTTTTTCTTGACCTACAATAGTCTTAAAACAAGCACGAGAATTCCTTGTTAAAGCTATATTTGCACAATGCAGAAGCACAGACAAGCTGCTGTCAGTCTTTCTCTTGTTTGTTGAAAGATCCAATTCAGTCACGAGAGTGTTATTTCTGTATGGATTTCTTTGTATTTGGCCTTTGATTCCACGTCGGTACTTTGTGGGAAACATGCGAATAAATCAAATAATTTTAACAGCAGGAACTCATTGGTCAGAGTTCAGTGTCACAGCCTCAAGGTGCATCTGTGTCTATAGTGTGTCTATCAACGTTGACAACTCGAATCTATAAGGCGTAGAAAAAAAAGTAGTGTGTTTCCGGTAACCCGACCGACCGAGAATTTCTACCTCGAACAAAAACGTTCCGGTCGGCATTTTTTTTCAAACCTTCTACATTTTTGTGTAATAATAATAATAATAGTACTGTAATGCCCTTCAATAACGGGGAGAAGGATGCACGCAGTCGCTGATGCAATTCGTCGCTTTTTAATAAACAAAACAAGCAATAAACACACGCATTCAAAGGAGTTGCTGTTAGCCACAACTCACGCTCATGCGCTCCACACTCAGACTAACTACCGGAGCCAATATTCCCCCAACCTCGCCCCTCCCCTTTCTATGACGTCACACAAATATAAGAAACAGATATTACAGTACATTTCATTTATACGCGCCTTTCAAAACACTCAAGGACGCTTTACAATCAAAACAAGAACAATAAAACCACAGACAAAATTATAAATAATAAAAGGAAAGATGTTTACATCGGTGCAAACTCTCGCGATATTCACGTTGAGCATGCGCGTCATTTGCCGTCGTGTGTCAACAACATTGAATCATGGCGGCGGCCGCGATCTCCGAAAATAGTTTAGACCGCGTTTTGTGTGTTGCAGTCTAGCATTACTACACCTTGTGACGAATATTTTATTCATAAAGTTACCATGCTATAACCAGTAAATTATAGAATAACCAATACTTTTTCATAATATTTTTCACAGCGATTAGCCTACAAATCTAATGACCAATTTGCCATGTAATCGTGCCTCGCGTCGTCCGTCTCTCGCTCTCGTGTTTTGTGCATACGTCACAGGTGAGTTTAGTGATACGCCCTTCGGACGATTCATACGAAAAATCAGACTGGCATTGCCATTTCTTAAATGACGTAATTAGTAGACCTTTGTGAGTTTTTTTCGCCGCCATCTCAAACTTTCATCCGCGCGATTCCTCAATTTGCGGACTAAAATAGCAACCCGCATACGCACCTATCTGTTGCGTCCCCCCCCAACACTCAAAACGAAAGTAAATTCGAAGAAACACACCCACACACCACAAACACACAGAGGCACAGTGAAATCGCGTTGATCACACAGTCAAGTCGTGTGCGGTGACTTTAATGGTTAAACTATGTTTCGGTACCGTAAAATGACGCCACGGAAACGACACGCTACCGGTAACTATTGTTACGTGAAATCCTCAGGGTGCCGTAGTTTTTTGTGTTTGTTTGTTTTCCTTCGGCGGCGAGCGGGGGTTTCAATGTCTCCTTGTTTTATGTTTTATGGTTATTTTGTTTACATTTATGATGGGGGCGTGGCAAAAATATTAAAAAAAACATTTGTCCGACCGACCGACCCTATGCCGAAATTTCATGTTACCGGAAACACACTACTATTTTTTCTACGCCTAACCATTCATCCACTGCGAGGTGGTGCATTAAATAGACATTCGTCTTTTTATTATTCATTT
The DNA here is from genome assembly GCA_026261675.1 of Hippocampus mohnikei. Taxonomy (NCBI): domain Eukaryota; kingdom Metazoa; phylum Chordata; class Actinopteri; order Syngnathiformes; family Syngnathidae; genus Hippocampus; species Hippocampus mohnikei. The sequence goes on along the minus strand of JAKGUB010000002.1, from coordinate 850,615 downwards.
TTTTTTGTTTCAAAACCGAATGGGTAAATGAAATGGTGCCATCGAAACAAAACCTAATACACAATGCAAACAGATTTGACCAAGGCATTTGTAAATGTATTCAATGTTTGAATTCATGCTGTGTCCTAAAAGAAAAATCAAGGAGCACAAAGCAAATTGAATGGAAATAAAGAAAGCCAATAAAATGCGTGACATAAAAAGTCTTAAGTCACGCATGTATTTTAGCTGCTTTGTCAAGTGTTGTCCCCGGAGATTAATAATACTGTATAAATGTTTGCTCACATTGCTATTTCATCAAATATAACTAAAAAGAGTGGCTAGGAGAGTGCCAATATAAATCAAAAATTGAACGAATTTATCTTTATCGTTTATGATCCATTTTCAATGGAAATGGGCTGTGAAGCTGGACTGCGAAACGGAGTTGAAAAGTAGCCATAGTCTTGTTCTTAAATCATCAGCTTCCACATAGCGGCTTTTGTTTCTCCTTCCTCCTGTGATGCTGCGCCCAGTGAAACAATACCAAACTTTAACAATCATCTTAAAACCACATGGAGTCACACATAGCCAGCCCCTAGTTCCAGCTTCGAGGTCAGAGTGCTTCAAATGAGATGAGACTGCGTCTCGACAGTTGGATCCGCCACACAAGCGCAAAGCGATGCATATGTTTCTCTCTCTTGTGTTTGCTGAAGGAGCATTAATCATCAGTGGACACCGCTGACAGCAGTATTTGTGATTTTTTCTTGATTGAAACTGGTGATACGCGGTCACCCGAGAATGTTCCTGTTCAATATCAGTCTGTGCGAAGACGGCAAAGTGCTTCAAGGCGTCACTGCAGCACACATCCTGGTTCCAGACCATAACACGCACACGCTCCAGTCAAAGTTGACCTCTTGGAAAGTGAAGGTGTGCCACCCAGGTTTAGGAGTGAAACTAATAGAACAGGCCGACTAATGAAGATCACATGATGAGCACGAGCATAATCTAATGACGAAAGCGAGAGCTGTGTCGAATATGCGTCGGCCTTGACAAAATTCACGGCTGCTCAATTCTAATTGAATGAGAGGTTTCGAGTTCACAACATTTGATGATTGTAGTTTGCTGTTTGCCGTGGTGTAAAACTGAATAAAATCAACACGAGAGCCGTGTCTGATCATCTGGTTACTTCAATTCAAGATTTCATTCGGATGCACAATATAAATGCACTACCATATCTCATGGTAGTATATTACCCAGTCAGCAAAGGCATCTGGGATATTAGTTTTATGCTTGATTCAGCTGTTTGTCATTAACTTCTCAGTGTGGTGTTGACCAGAAACCACCGGTTATGATTATCAAAATACGCTTTTATTTGACGACATCAATTGGATGAGGGCAGACATTAAATGTCCAATGATGATCTCAACCTCCTTCAAAGGAGATAACGTCCTGGAGCTCAGAACTGCAATATCGTAGTCGAGCACAAAACACAACTTATCAAAACTGCAATCTATTACTAACATGCTCTGTTTGGACAATTCAAAGCCTACGCACAGTGAAATAACGTAAGTCACGAAGAGTGTTTCCTTTGCTCATCAAGACCAGATGGCATCAGCTATTAGTTAAGAACTTGATCTTCACTGGAAAATGTTGGATTTCACAGCAAATGTTGTTTCCTTATGTGAGTCAGCTACCTACACTCAATGTCAATGCCTCACACATGCTATTTTATCCAGGGGGAGAAGCCTCATGAGGGGAGACAAGAAATATGCATGCCCTACAGGGTTTATTATCGTATATTAATCAGCTTTGCAGTGCTTCTCATAGAAGGCTCTTAAGAAAGATTTTTTTTTCTTTTAAGAAAATGGAGAATGAAATGAACTCATTCATCGGATGTTTTTAAGTTCTACAGAGAGAGATAGAGATAGAGAGAGAGAGAGAGAGAGAGAGAGAGAGAGAGAGAGAGAGACAGAGTGATAGCCGGCTAGCTAGCCGGCTAGTTGTCATCATGCTGTGATGTAGCTAGCCAGCTAGATAGTGTTTGTGACCAACAGGTGGCACTGCAGGGCTCTCCCTGCAGCTGCACACCTGTTGGTCGTTATGCAATTAGTAGTATAAAAGGACTCCCTCCCGCCCACTCAGTGTCGGGTCATTTGTTGTTGCCGCTTGCAACTGTCATGTTTGTTTCTGTCATGGTTCTGTTCCTGTTAGTTTTTGCCACAGTCATGGTTTTGTTTTGCTACTTTGGATTCGTTTTGTTCTTTGGACTTTGTTTGTTTAGGATTTGGTTTTCTCTGTTTTAATACAATTCATCAAGTACAACCTGCTCCTCTCTTCTGCCTGCTTTTTGGGGTCCACCACCACCTCACAAACGTGACAGATGACAAAATGAATGGGAAAAAGAGTTTGCACCACACAGTTTTTGTTAACAATAAGAGATGAATAAATCTTTGGTTTTTGGAAAGGTGTGTTTTTGTACTGTATTTGCAGAGGATGGACAATAAGACAGGATGTGCTATTTGTATGGATGCATATTAAAATAAATTAAATTTTAACATATATTTTTATCCATGCAACAAATATATCGAGTGTCTTGAGCCCATGTGATCCAGGCACCCATAAATAGTCATATTATGTGATGCGTTTTATTCGAATCCCATTTACGACGGCACATTGAATTTATTTGAAAGGTATACAAATATTGTATTCAAGTCATTGTTTAACTGAGGCCAATTAATCTGGTCAAAAGGAACATATACTTCTGCTACAGGGCTAGTACATAAATGGTTTCCAGATTGAACCTCATGTCCAAGTGTGCATGGTGAGCAGACCTGCCTTGAATAAACAAAAGCACAAATTAATTACAACCTGGTTGAAATAGGACGAGAGTGGTGAACTTTCCTGCTGTCCAGATGATCTACAGCAGCGATGAGTGGTCCAATCACAAAGAGCACTTAACGCTCAATTAACACAGTTGTCATGATGATATCTTTGAAAAAGAAGAACTCGTGGCCCATCGATTACCCCAGCAGATTTATTTTTGGGGTGGATGGATTTAGGGTGCAGGAACTTGTATGCACGCATAGGCCAATGCAAATACGACTCGGACATTTAAATTATAGCAATTTATGATCTGTAAGGTAAAAAGACAGCAAATATACCATCTGGAACTTTCTAAATTGCCCATTGCTCTTTGACATCACAACTTGCAGCTAAATTACACATCATACAAATGTCTTGCAGTTACAATTAGAAAAAGATTTTAATAAGATAAGATGGTAAAAATGTATTCATTCATCCATTTTCTTTACCGGTTGAAGTCATCCGAGTAACTAAAACCAGATCTCCATCGCCCTGGTTGGGGAAAAGTTATATTTTAAGTAAAATGGAAAAAAGATGGGAGCCCTGGAGAGTGTGCAATTATTTTGTAGATCTAAAAGCTGCATGGACATTTATAGTGCAAAGGCTGGACACTTTCCATGGGAATAAGCAGAAATGTGTGTGATTAATGCCAACTGACTGGGAATGTGCAAACAGCTAATGCTAAATGCTGGCCGAATTGTTCATTTGCCCTACTTCCGTGCAGGCAGGGTGGGTGCAGTTCCCACACAGTGATGCAGTAAATGTGGCTGTGACCGGTCGTTTGTCTCTGTGTGTGCCTTGTGTTTGACTGGAGACCAATCCAGGGTGTAATCCATTTTTCACACAAAGTCATCTTAAATGGGCTCCAGCTCACTCGTTCGTGACCATGAACAGGATCATCAGTATAAGGTAGAAAAAGAATATAAATGGATCAATTAATCTATTTTCGGGGAACATCAATGTTTTCAATAAATGTACTTCATATTGCATTACAATCATCAAAACAACGTTTATAAATTGCATTAAATGTTTTGTCTTTCGTTAAATGTTGTGTGTCAGATTCCCAAAACAGAAAATCCAAAATCTAATCTTAAAGATTTACTGTCATTAAAGTGGATTAAAGTGAATCTTTCCAAAATTCCCCTAACAAAACTTCCCATGGTGGGTTACCAGAAATACAGCAGAGTGCGCTCTCTTTTGGAGTGCTCCTGACGTTTTCGTCACAATTTGTTTGTACGTATTTTCTTGTTGACTATGTTCCCAGAGTCGCTTTAGTCCAACAGTCTCCTTGCACAGACAGGGAGTCTACCTGTACACTGTTTACCAGAAAACCTGGAATCCCCCGTCTGAACAACAAAAGGTGGACGTGCATGTGCAAGTGGACCGTGTCTATTTGTGTACACTTAAGTGTGAGGACTCCATGTCCTCTCAGATGTCTCTCCGTACGTCCCACTCACGTACGTAGGTGTAACCCATTCTGCACAGCGCCTCCACTCCTCATCCTTCCCAAGTCGGGGGAGCGAGCGATCGAGGGAGCGGCCGTGATCTCCGGTGCTCGCTACGGAAACAATGGCGACGTGCCTCTGGGTGACAGCAGGGGACAGGAACATGCACAAACACAGGAACCAGCCATTCTGCCACGAGGGCAGGCCACCCTGAGAATCTGGAGGTGGGATTCGCTCTCTCGCTCTCTTATATGCCCTAATATGAGAAAAATGACACACTTGCTGATTGTGTGCCGTTGTTAGCCAACGGGTCCCTATGGGAGCGGCTCTGAGCGCCACACAGTCTTAAGGAATGAGACAGAGATATTTTTAGACACAATGTATGATCACTTGGAGCCAAGAAAACAGTTTAATTAGATTTTCCAAAATTAGAACAAATTATAATATCATACATGGGGTCAGCTCGGTGGAGTCATGGCTTCTTTAGTTGAAAGGTCCTAGGTTTGAATCTCATTTGTGGCACTTTATAGACACTTTGGTGTTAAAATGAACACCCTAGGTGATGAATTAACACCTTCAGATTTTCAGTAGGGCGGCCCGGTGATTCAGTGGTTAGCGCATCGACCTCACAGTGCAGAGGTACTGGGTTCAATTCCAGCTTCGGCCACCCTGTGTGGAGTTTGCATGTACCCGGATAAAACCCACGCCGACCCGGGTGTTCTCCGAGTACTCTGGTTTCCTCCCACATTCCAAAAACATGCATGGCAGGCTGATTGAACACTCAAAATTGTCCCTAGGTGTGAGTGTGAGTGCGGATGGTTGTTCGTCTTTGTGTGCCCTGCGATTGGCTGGCAACCGGTTCAGGGTATGTCCCCTGCATACTGCCCAAAGACAGCTGGGATAGGCTCCAGCACGCCTCACGACCCTTGTGAGGATAAAGTGGATCAGAAAATGCATGGATGGATAGATGTCACATTTCAGGCTTTAAATGTAAAAATATAAAATCGGATGATTTTTTTTTTCTGGGGGGGGGGGGATGAACACCAAGTGGGAAACAATCAAGAAGTGCAATAAAATTCATTCAATAATTTAAACATTTTTTATAATTTAAAAAAAAAAAAAAAAAACCTGGGCGGCCCGGTAGTCCAGTGGTTAGCACGTTGACTTCACAGTGCTGAGGTACCGGGTTCAATTCCAGCTCCGGCCTCCCTGTGTGGAGTTTGCATGTTCTCCCCGGGCCTGCGTGGGTTTTCTCCGGGCACTCCGGTTTCCTCCCACATTCCAAAAACATGCATGGCAGGCCGATTGAACACTCCAAATTGTCCCTGGGTGTGAATGTGAGCGTGGATGGTTGTTCGTCTCTGTGTGCCCTGCGATTGGCTGGCAACCAATTCAGGGTGTCCCCCGCCTACTGCCCGAAGACAGCTGGGATAGGCTCCAGCACCCCCCGCGACCCTAGTGAGGATCAAGCGGTTCGGATAATGGATGGATGGATGGATAAAAAAAAACCTCAAAAGTTAATTAATTTTAATTAAGTATCAAATAGGAAGATTAATCATTGCTTTTACTTTGCATTGGTGGGAGAACGGTGAATGTTTGTATGTTTGAGTGTGTCAGCTGTTTGCGTCTTGAAGCAAAATAACAGTGTAGTTCGAACTAGTAACGTCATTGAAATCCTAAAGACTGGAAGCAGCCATGGACTCGACTCATTGTCGGTGTAGTTCCACCAAGTCAAACGGCTCACATTCTATTCTAACCGCATGTATTGTAGGAGCTCATTAATTATACCTTTCACAATGGACTCACTGATAATAACATAATAGGGCAATAAACCTGCAAATCAGTGATACAGAACAAACCATTGACTTCCACCTTGCTCATTGTTGTGTACTAATGTCAAGTATTGAAAGCCTGCAGCACTACAATAAGTGAGCAGATTACATCGCTCAGCACCCATTGGGCACTGAGCAGCTCACACCACCCTCACAAAGCTCCTGCTGCTTCTTGTAGCATTGTTTGGTATTGATGAGCTTGACCTTGAGGAAATCCTCCGGAGCGCCTGTCAGTCTGTCCTGATGGTGGCTGCCAAAGTAAACAAGACTAATCAGCCACTAAATCACGCTCGGACATACATGACACCTCCCTGATGAGCAACAAGATTGTTGTGAACTTTTTACTTTTAACTTTTGGTGAACTATATTTTTAACTTTTAGTTATGAAACTAAAGCAATGGTGTTAGGAACGCAGGCGACAGAATGTTGGGAGCAAAGCAGTTCTCCCTCTGTCCTGTATTGGTCCCACAGCCTGCTTTTCTTTCTGCAGGAACCCCCCACTGAGTGAGGCTTCACTTTCTAACAATCCAGATTTAAAGTAGGGCTACCAGGCTTTTTCTACAGGTCCAGTGTGAGAACCTGTATTCAATGTTGCTTGTTTGTGTAATAAACATTTCGTGGACTGAGGGCAACTACTGCAAGTGGTTCAAAACAGTTTCAGATGTTTGACATGATGCATGGCCTTCGCCCTCAAAGGATATTACGTGCAACATTGAGCTGTCAAAAAAAATGTCAGCCTGCTGGAAGTGGACATATGGAAAAGGTACTTTTCTAATTGCTTGGCTACAAATAGTTATGTGTCTGGTGTGCCGACCAACCCATCAAGTGTGAAATTAAACAACCATTAAATCGCTTCTCTGCCTGTTTCTGAAAATGTGTCTGTGTCTAACTTTCCACCTGACTGTTCGTTAACAGTGGGGCTAATTGACATATCGCTGGCATTGGGCCTCCTATGTCACAATTTGATGCATTTCTTTTTTTTTTAATCTATACTATTGGTGTTTACACACATGGGTGTTATTTCTTACAAATGTTTGACCAACCTAAAGTGTTGAAAATGGCTTGCGCTCTTTGACAATGCAATGTTGATGGCCGAACAAACATGCCGTTTTGGGGCGTCTCCTGAAAAGTGATGATTTTGGAGGAACAAGGATTTCGCCCAGAGATATTAACCACGGCCACATCAACTTTCGCCACCGCTAACATGGCTGAAACACTTTCAAGACCTGGCCGATGTCGAAGTCTACAGGCAAAGAGAGCCGCAACACTTTCTTAAATTCAAATAATATGACAACGTTAGCCTCTGAAAAGGTCCACATACTTGATTGCTCAGGGGTCAATAATGTGTCACAAATTCCCAGATGTGCTCACCAATTCACAAGTGCAATTAGGTGACCAATGGAATCTTATTTTATCAGCGTCATTTAGGAATAGAAGCTACCTGTAGATGTCTTAAACTTGCTGCACATTTTGTCTTTATTTTTTTTAAGAAAATAATTTCACTGCCTTTCTCTGAGACTTAAAAATGTTGAATTTGTCTTGTGAATTCCCTGGTGAAGGAATGTGTCTCCTTGGAAAAAAAAAAAGACACATTTGGGGGCAGTTCAAAGGCGAGAATCCTTGGACTCCGTCAAGCAAACTCTGAGACGTTTCACCCAAGAACACAATAGATGTTGTGATAAATACAGTTCTTTGTCTATTGTCAGATTCTCCCAGCCTCACCCTGTGTTACCCACAATATGTCCCCTTGACTATTACTGGAAAAAACATAGATTAGACAAGTGAATCCTGAACTCCTTTTGTTTTCAAATACAGCCCAATAGCGAGAACTTTGTCTGGCCTAAACCCAGATTTACATGGTGACAGGATACATGTCTGCATAAAACAGAGGTTGGAAATGTGAAACATGTCCTACAACACAGCCTTTTTTTCTCATGTCCTTTTTCATCTCCACCCCAAAAAAGTCAATATTTTGTTCTTCTTTTCTGCATTCTTACTTTCAATTAGAATTGAAAATGTTTGCTTCTAACCAGATGTTATTGTTCAATCAGTTGGTGTATTTAACAGCAATTCTATTGTCACAGGAACGTGTCACATTTCTGCATACTTACTCTACTGTAAACAGATTGGGGGGGGGGGGGGTGTTCGTTGAAGCATCCCATGAAAGATTCGAATGGTAGACTGAGATCAGCAGAATTTCCTGTCCTTTTTGGCTTATCCACCACTCGTAATCATTTTCTCTTGCAAAGTGGAACTTCCCCTCAACAATACATTTAGGGTAGTGATCGGGCTTAGGGTTCTTCTCTGCTCCATATGTTTCGGATTTTCTTGGAGACATAGCGGTTCATACACACTGTACATTGTTGGGACAGGAGATTGTTGAGGGCGGGAAAAAGTAAAATATGTCACAATATGGAGCTTTAACTTTCAGGAAAGCATTTGCAGAATGAGCAGCAGGGTAATTTAAACAACTTTTAAAAGAAAATCAATATACTGGATAGCGCAAGGAACTACTGAAAGTATTAAGTGAATCACAGATAAGAGGGAAAAAAAATCTTCAATGAGTACTGTCTTATGATATTGTTGCAACAGTGAAATCCCCCTGGTTTCAACCTGTGGCATTCTTCCCACACAATATGTCAGATACAATGAATGTCAAGCCAAGAGTGAATGCAGAGTACGTTAAACTATCATTAGCTTTCCTCCATCCCAGCTTCCCATCCACCTGCACTTTATAATGAGGCTATTGCAACACACTCAGCGAGAAAACTGTGATCAAATCTGCCTGGCTAATGTGTACACTTTCCTTTCTTTGTTAGCCCACAGCCTTTCACACACGGAGCTCCAGCATGTTTTCTGTCATGGATCCAAAGAAAAGTGTGTTTCTAATTATACACTGGGCCCGAGGTTAAGCACACTCTCTGCAGGCCACCAATAGCCACAGGGATTTATGGTACCAAGTTCCAAACTCCCACCCGAGACACAAAGCTGCCCACTTTCTTCTGGCCATAAATCAAACCGGTAGCTGCACTTCTGTTTCTAACTGAGATGTATAGCTGCATGAGAGAGAGAGAGAAAAAAAAAATCTACATTTCTGCGTGTCCTCTTCCAATCACCTGAAATGTATACTCAGGCTCAGTAATTCATCTTGTTTCCCGACATTTAAAAAAAGAATAATAATAATCACCCTTGGATCTTAACAAAGAGCCTAAGCAAGGATAAAGTAGAATTATCTCAACCAACATGTCCATCAACCTTCATGATGCCAAATAAATTCAAGTCAATATCCTTCAAGTCAATATCCTTTATGGCTTTATATACTCCTACAACTTCTCCAGGAAATAAATTGTGCAATTACAAAAAAATAATTTATTTGCAACCTTTCCCAGTGCTAGAGCAAATTCTTCTTCGAAAGACCATAAGACCTCCACTGACACATAAACCTATTTCTTGTCAAATACAAAGAATTTGGATCAAACTTGGTTTCTGACTCTCCTTGCACACGTTAAAATTTCAAAACTATTAGGTTAGGTTTTATACAATATAAATGATGTCCTCCATGTCTCCGTTTTCACCATAATTTAGCCAATCATTAAAAAAAGTGTGATTAATAAAATAATAATAATAATAATAATAATAATAATTTTGTCAGGAGATCAGTATCCTTAAACAAACATGAAATAGTGGCATATCCATACTAACGTCAACATAACCTCCTTGATTAAGATAATGAGCTGAAATGAATAATAAAAACACGATTTAATATAAGATTTTAAAAAATGGCTTTCAGGGCCAGCCTGACATAAGTTTGGGTGACAGAGTGAGTTTCCTTTTAAACTCTGCTGCTTCAGCTTTGATATTTCAGATATGAAAATACAAAAATACATATGTGTTAAGATGTCTAGATACATCAAAGTTGAGCAAAAATAGACATATTTACGATGTTGACCTTTTTTTATTTATTTTTTTATAATTTCTGCAATATGCCTACGTGTAAATTCAAAGTGAAATATAAAAAAATAAGCAATGGAAATCACAAAGGTGAAAACTGAAGGATCAACGTGATTGAAACTTTTACTTCATTGGCAAATATTTTGGCCACAATTACAGAAATTTACAACAGACAATCAAACCATGAGGCAGTCATAATTTTGACTTCTCATCATCAAGTTCTGCCTTCTTTTGCAACTTTAAGATACAAGCACGGACGGCACTTGGTAGCACTGTCCACTGTCCAGTGACAGTTTTTTCACAATTCCAGCATTTATTGCCATCCCCTCTGACAGAGATTCATGTGAACCTGGTTTGACATGAAAATCATGAAACAATGAATGAGAATTACTTCAGGATGAGACAGATGACAGAAAACAAGAGGAAATGCTCTGCAGGCAGGAAAGTATCCCTTTTGTGTAATAAAGATTCAAAAAGTAATGACCAAAACAATGCACCTTATAACAATGAAATGGAATAACCTGCTCTCCTGAAACATGTTTGATCACAATGATCTGGCATGACTGCACACTCCATCATAGAGTCATTGAAGAATTTACTGTATGAGCGGTGATTAAACATGATGGAATTCCGGAACGTTTTTCTTAGGAAAACACCAACAGCCGCCGTACAAACCAGCTTTTCATGTGCATTCCAACATACAGTGTAGCTAATGACTAAGGAGACCAAGAAAAGCAGCATTGCTGTTCATAAACACAGGAAATTGGGCTGAACATTAAAAGCTAAATCGCCTGTGCTGCTATCGACTCAAGTTCAATGCAATATTGTTGATCGGAGGAAGCTTGTCTTAGTGATTAACAATGAGCAAACAAACAAAGGTGGGTCTGTCGTCACTCTGTTTATTCGGAACAAGACTGCAACAAGGGGCTGTGGGGCTTTCCTACAGTGGAACATAGCTCTCTTGGGCCCTTCAAGAAAGCGCTGCCTGAGACCACTTTAATACATGGAGGTTTGGCAAGGAAGAAGAAAAAAACACAAAACTTGAGTCCAGGATCAGTCTTTGTTCTTGTTTTCAAGTGCTCTGGGATCCCATAAGTGAACTGACGGTGGCCAACAAGTTTCTAGAGGGATTGCAACTACATTATACACAATAACTGAATGTTTATTCCCTGTCCAGGATGTTTGAATGTATTTATAATTAACAGTACTGTAAATAGCAGGCTACAAGAGGTCTGTTCCTCTGTCACGATAGATGGTCCTGATTGCACTGTGTTTTTTCATTTGAAGTATCATGCAGAGAAAATCAGTTGGATACAAAGACAAGTGCAGTGTCCATGAAAAAATATTATTGGATCATGATTAATTAATATGATAGCCTAAGGACTAGGACGAGACAAATTTAATGTACTCCATTTGAAGATGTAAACTGTACTGAATAATGTAATGTATTGATTATTTTGTTTCTGAGTTTCTGGGGGGGGGGGGGAGTTCTCTCTCTCTGGTTATATAAAGCAATCAGTCAAAATGAAAAAAAAAAATACAAATATATTCAAATGAGAATAGTGGTAGTTATACAGTGAAATGTGTGGCTAGAGCGTAATCACAAACGAAATTCAACTCAACTGTATTCATAGAGCACTTTAAAACTACCACCGCTGTATACAGTGCTGTACATGGAGCAAATATCATATATACAGCAACCTGAAATAAGTCAAGAACAACTCCATCTCTATGAATTTTATGACTCACTGCCTACTTTGCTTGATGACCTTGCAGCCGATGGAAAATAAATGACAAGGCTTTGAATGACATCTACAGGATAATCTGAGATATTACAACTACGTTGATTTGCAACGAAGCCATCATTGTATAGTCGAAACCAATTTTATTTTGTCCACAATTTCACAATCCAAAAACTTTAATATTGATAATTTCGCCTGCAAGTGCTGCAACTTTGTCGTAACTAGCATGATTTCAAGCGTGAAACACGATTGGCTACAAGCTTTGCCCCTGAGCCAATCGTCTCTTGTTTTAAGATGTATTCTGATTGGCTATTTGGAACAAGAGGCGGGTCTCCTGAATATTGTGTCCTTGTCAAACGAGGAGCGACGGTCCCTAAGGTAAACCCCTCTCCCTAACGTTCTTTTTTTTTCTTTTGCGGTGATAAAACAAAGCTTGCTTATGTTTTGTTCAGGTTTACGCAATCGTGTGGCTCGTTGATAGTTGCGAGCTGAAAACACTTGCTGTGTCCCTTTTGTAACTGTCCATGAGAATGTCATCGGGACTGTTCAACTACACATTCAGACCAAGAAAACACAACACGGACGCACTTGCAGTCGTCTTTCATGGAGGACTAAAGAACTCTTTTGTGTTGCGAGGCTGATTAATTAATTAAGGTATCTAAAAATTTAAATACATCTCTATTCGAGATTCACCGTCGTTCATCATCATGTTGAAGTACAGTATTGGATTGTAAACATTTTAAATTAAGTGTATATGAATAACTCTAATCTCCTAATAAGGTCAATCGAGTCAACCAAAACGATGAACACCGAACAAGAAACAAATGGAGTGATTGTTGATGATGGTGAGGATGAAGTTCTAAGGTAAGGAAATAAATCTGTGGTAGTGAATGTGTTGTTTATTAATCTCCCAAGAAAATGTGTAAGTGTTTTATCGTAAGCATTTCCGCTTCCATATACTGTAGTCCAAGCGACTTGTCTGAGATGCTGGCTGAGGGCACCAAAGAAGCCCACGACCGAGCTGAGAACTGCCAGTTTGTCAAAGACTTCCTCAGAGGACACATTCCAAGAGAGCTGTTTAAGGTAAGTGCTGATCAACATTATGATATGATTATACACACACGGTGTAATGAGATCCAGTTCTTCACAAACACATGCTTTATCCATTGTTTTATTAAATGATAGTATTACTCCGCCACAAACATAATTGCACGTTCCATAATTTGATTATTATTATTATTTGTGTCCTTCATAGGATTATTACAGTTTGTTTGATATTTAATGTGATGGATATAACGTGCTTCTGTAAACGCAACTCAAATGTTGTTCTTTCACTGTCAGAGAGGCACAGCAGCTCTGTACTTTGTCTATTTGGCCATGGAGGAAGAGATTGAGAAGAACATAGACCATCCTCAAGTTGCTCCAATCTACTTCCCTGCAGAGTTGCACCGGTGCGAGGCACTGGCCCGGGATCTCGAGTATTTCTATGGAGCCGAATGGCAGACTCAGGTCAGCTGAAAACCCCATCAAAGCTTTGCTCGCTGGCATCATCATTTGATGTTCATCAGCAATTTTCTCTGCAACTAGATCAGCCTTTCTGCATGCACCAAGCCTTATGTGGACCGCATCCACAATGTGGGCGCACAGGACCCCGCGTTGTTGGTGGCCCACGCGTACACCCGCTATATGGGGGATCTCTCAGGTGGACAGATCCTCAAGAAAGTGGCCCAGAGGGCACTTAAGCTACCCTCATCTGGAGAGGGCCTCAACTTCTACATGTTTGAGGGCATCCACAGTCACAGTGGCTTCAAGCGGCTTTACAGGAGTAGGGTGAACGAGATCGAGCTGGACACTGACACTAAGCGGAAGATCGTGGAAGAGTCCAACAGAGCTTTTGGCTTCAACATGATGGTGAGGAAGTAGTGAGATGGCAAAATTCAGAAGACAACATTCTAACAGTGATCTGAAAACAGGTGTTCACAGAGCTTGAAGAGATTGGGAAAAAAATCCCAGAGCAAGCACAAGAGGAAGCTTTTGGACATGGTCATGCTGAAATCATGCAAGGGGAAGATATCAATAAGTGCCCATACTACGTGGCTAAAATGGGTAAGATGTCAACTGACGTGGGAACCACGCAAAACTAGACACGTCCTCTGGTCACGTTACTGATGTCTAATCCTATTTCTTTGTTTGACCTCTCCATCCTCCTCATGCTTCCATAACCGGTGTCTAGCCGCCAGCGGAAATCCCACATACGCTTGCCAGTTTGCCAAGGCTCTCCTGCAACACATGCCCTCTCAGGTAGTGCTGGCCGCTTGGATCGCTCTCTTTGCCGGCTTCACAGCCTGGTACCTTCTGTAAACGTTAACAATTCACTGCATGCCATATACAGGTAAATGTTGTATTTTACGACAATACTTGAATACTGTATTTATAATCTAATAATTGCGTGCCAGGATGTGGAGGAGAAAGCAAAGTGGGGAAGGGAATACATGTGTACAGTCAATGAATGGAACAAACTGCCTCTGAAATCCTCTTTCTGTATTATAGAAGCAGCAGTCAGAACAAATTGCCACTGCCCTGACAAATGCAATATTTTGTTTGCGGTTCAATTAAAAAAAAAAGAAACAAGAGTTGATGTGCTAAATCCTTCCCACCCCCAAAATAAATAAAGGGCACACATCTATTGTGATACAAGTTTAATGTCACAAGTGTTTGAAACTTGTTCCAGTATTTATGCAATTATTAGATGCATGAGAATCTGAAAATTGTAGAAAGACTCTTCTCCAGAACAACTTTAACCAAATTGTAAATTAATTCAAGGACTCACTTGTATAATGTTATCCAATGCAAAAGCTTTGTCAATTACAGTAGATTGTACTTAACTGTACTAAAACTCACTCTTCCATAATTTTTGGGGTTACTCTGACTGAGGTTTGAAACGTTAATAATTCAGTCTTTGCATCATCTAACATTATCATATCACACATAAAACGTCAACTTGAACATCCAAAAACCTTCTCAAAACGCTGTTTGTCCACCACCTGTCCAAAACGTGGGGAGTAGTACAAAGTCTGAGGAGTGCTGTACCGCTTCAGTTTCAGTATGGTCTCATATGAAGAGTCCCCAGTGTCTCCTATAGTCATTACATCTGACACAGGCATGTAGATGTCATGGCGTCTACCCCAGAATGTCAGGTGGGAAACTTTCAGCGTGTTGTGGGATGAATCCAAGTACATCATTCCCACAACCCTCCTGAAGAAGTGGCTGGCCGTGTACAACATGACACCAGCAAACAGAGCCATTCCCGTCGAGTAGTTGACAAGAAAGAGCGGGGCATCTCCCATTAGATACAGAATGTATACAGGTGGGAGGATAATCACAGTGAGCCCAGTTTGGAGTAATTTTAGCCTGGACACGGCTCTGAAGAGCTTAATGTGTGGGAATTTATAAATCACGTCGTATTTCTGTGTGGACAAATCTGAGCACCTGACGCAGGCTGTGATATGGGGAGTAAGGATTCCACGGCAGCCTTGATGGAGATTTATGAGCTTGGATGCAGAAGGTCGCACCCCAGAACACAAAGGAAGTGAGAATTGCTGGCATGACCCTCTTATGCAGGACAGGAGGTGGGACCTCAACCTGCCTGGTAACGCTGAACAGATCTGGTTGGTGAAACATAACAAAATATTTGATACATCCCTCCATATAAACTGAGCTGAGTAATAAAGAGTAGTACAATACTAACCGCTGTAATCTAAAAACGATGACATTATCATATCAACATCTAAGTATGTCAGCCTGTTGTAGCAAGTCCATTAATTTTTAACACCACGTTTGTGACAAACATACAATAGTTGTCATCTCATTATCATTGTACATCACAACAAAACATTATTGTCCTTGTAATGCTAAGAGTAAATGCTTGTCATGCAAAGCAAAAACACACAAAGGCTGAGTTGAAGCGAAAATAAATGCTAGACTACATAATTGTGGATTTGTGCTGAGATTCATCCATAATTAGTCATCTTACAAATAAGAGGCTGAATCGAAAATAAATGCTAGACTAAATCATAATGGATTTGTGCTGCGATTAACCCTTCATTTGTTATGTTACAAAAGAGGAGGTTTCTCACCAAGCCAGGCATCAGGACCTACAGTAACAGAATAAATAAATGTTGTCCAGGAATATGAGAGGCTCGTGACTGAAGGTACAGGAGGACATGAGAAACCCCCCGGAAGTACTTCTTCATCTTCCTTCATTGGACTCGAAAGCAGCTCGCAAAGCAATGCAAAGGGTAACTGCCACCATCTAGTGGGTAATATAACAACCTGCATCGTTTTTTTTTTATTTCTTTGCTTTCCGGACACAGTGCTCCTTAATGCCCCGAAACGATTGACATCAATCTGATTATCTGATCACGCAGGCGTGTGTATTCCCAAGGGCAGGCAATCTCTATACCAATCAGCATATTGATATAGGGGCATGGAGGGGGAGCTAGGGGTCTGATACGAGATCATTTCCGTCATGATTGGGATGTACAAGAGAAATGAATGCATCTGGATTTTGATGGGGGGGTTTTGCGTGGATTTGGCCATACAGCAGGGGGCGCGAATGGCATTGACCATTGCGCTAGATCATACATTTATAAAAAACAAAAAAATTAAAAATCACGAAAACGACACCACATCCTCGTTAGTATAGTGGACAGTATCTCCGCCTGTCACGCGGAAGACCGGGGTTCGATTCCCCGACGGGGAGGACTAAATTATTTTTGTTATTTTACTGTACTTTAATGATTTTGTTCAATTCAGTTTCTCAAATATTATTAATTGCTGAATGTGTAAATCTATTGGACTGATACCAGCCTTTTTTCAAGGCATCGAAAAACTCAAACCCCTCCATCTGTAAACTGTTCAGATCATTCCAATTAATTTTTTTTAAATCTCAAAATAAACTATGCAAATTTTGGGAGGTTTACTCCAAATCAAACCAAATACAGTACTTCCAAAAAATGACAAATCTTGCGTATTAAAAAAGCAGCAACAGCCATTTTCTTATAATGTTACTGTCACAACTAATAATAATAAGAGGAAGAAGAAGAACACAAACTACAAAAATAAGAACGAAATTTTTATGCTGTTTTATGGTTTGCATTGCGTATCTAGTCTCAATAAAAACGTTTACTTCAGTCAACAATATTGTCCTTTCCTCGTTAGTATAGTGGACAGTATCTCCGCCTGTCACGCGGAAGACCGGGGTTCGATTCCCCGACGGGGAGGTTGATTTCTTTTTCATATTTATTATACATGCTACCACAAATTTCTACAGATCAGCTTTGGTATGGTGGAACGGTGGACAACTGGTTAGCACCGTGCTAACCAGCTAATAGCACGTCGGCTTCACAGTGCAGAGGTGCAGGGTTCGATTCCAGCCTTCCTGTGTGGAGTTTGCATGTTCTCACCATACCTTCGTGGGTTTTCTCATGGTACTCTGGTTTCCTTCCACATTCCAAAAACATGCGTGGCAGGTTGATTGGGCACTCCAAATTGTCCCGAGGTGTCATTGTGGGCGTGAATGATTGTTTGTCTCTGTGTGCCCTGCAGTTGGCTGGCAGCCAGTTCAGGGTGTACCCCGAAGACTGCTGGGATCGGGTCCAGCACGTCCGCAACCCTTGTGAGGATAAACAGATTAGAAAAATTGAGCTTTCCTCGGACGCTTCCAATTTAAGTGCGTCAAGACGTCACTGTGCATTTACGTCAGACAGAGCATGCGCAAACCAGACTCAACGGTCATGATTTTTCTGGGAAGCTGCTGTGTAACAAGACGTGTTTGGCATTATTTTGAGGTCGATGTCGTTTACTGGATTTTAAGGTGAACGTTTTAAAAAAAAATGTGACACCTTTCTTTGCAAATACCCCATGTTTTAATATGAAGACCCGCAGCTAATAATATATTGGCTTTAAAGCAAAGTGGAATACACATTTTTACTGACTAAATTTAGCTGTCGTAGCTTTAAATCAGGTGTGCTTTGTAATCCTGAAAGTAGTGAACTCCAATTCAGGAGGTTAGTTCATTTTGCACTTTTAAAGTTTTAGTACGAATCAACCCTGAATTTAGAGAGAGGTGTTTGTGTTTTATTTTGACTTCCGTTCTCTATTGCTCTCTAATTCAACAAGACCATTCACAGAACCATTAAGGGTGGAGGTTACCGATACTGTGGTCTTTCATCGGTCAGCCCCGGGGCCATTGAGTAACGGGGCTTGGCACCCATGCCAATGATACGCTATTTATAAGAGAGAATTCATATTATTCAGTTGATCCATTTTTTTACACAAGAATCCACATACAAACATGGCAGACGGGTTCGAGCCCTTCACACAGGGATCATTTTATTCCATTCATCTCAAATTTGGTGCTGCAACAAAAACATAGTGACCAAGAATAATAAAATGGAAATTGTCACCAAAAACGTCGTGTATACAACCAATCAATGTCACAGTAAACTGCATCGATCTGGCAAAGGTGCCCCCGACAAGCAAAATCTGTGTCACATTCATAAATTGTTCTGTTCTGTCCTCCCTGTTCTGACCAGTAGAGAGCAATGTCTGCCGTTGCACTGCACCTTTGTGGAGCTCACGTCCGACAAAATGTCTACAATACAATACAATACATGCTGATTTATATAGCGCTTTCACAACAGCGGAGCTGGAACAAAGCGCTGAACAAAACAGTTAACGTAAAGTAAAATAATAAACACAACACATAACATAAACCACGGACAGTCGTGCAGTCCTGACCACTTTTCCCTCACATGCTTTCTAAGTGAAATGACCGCTCCGGTTGTTTAGATAAGGTCACCGAATTGATCATTCCAGAATATTTTATATCATTTGCATTCCAAAAGTCAATTTGCGTTATATTTTTTTTTGCTCGTTTGCACAACACATCACAAGTGCTGTTCGGAAAAGAACCAGAAAGCACATGGGCGCTGACTTGTTTTAATCACGTTCTTAAATTATTACTTATTTGTGAATGAACGTCAAGTCAAAGCAATAATTCCTATCCACGTTCTTAAATTATTACTTATTTGCGAATGAACGTTAAGTCGAAGCAATAATTCCTCGACGTCCATCCCACAGTTATGAAACTTGACGAAGGCAAGGTTTTGTAACTCAGCCGCGCCGGCCAACCACAGGCGAGTTTGTGCTCACGTGACATGAGTTTTTATGTAACCAAACGTTGGTCCACAGGGAAAGTCAGTGGACTACCCACTTAAGGAGAGATGAATAGTCGAGTTAACAGAAGAAACGCCAGTTACTCCTAACGTTGTATTTTTCTAAATCAACATGTCGCTCCAGAAGCCATCTGAGGAAGCGACTGGGCAGAGGAGCGCTTTCTTCATAGGCACCGAAAAGGACGACGTCCCTGAGCAGGAAAAGGGAGACCACCAGCAGCTCATCCTGCTAAAAGCCAACGCTCTAGCCTCGGAGAACTCCCTTAAAGAGGCCATTTATTGGTTCTCGGTGGCCTTGCGCTACGGGCCCATCAGACCCGAACAGCTAAGCACTTTTGTGGACTGTATAGTGCGGAACCAAAGAGAAAATGCATCCTGCGGCTCGGACTCGTCGTCGAAGCGGGACTCGGAGGAGCAGGGTAGTCACTGGGATAAAGTGTTCGACTGCCCCAATTGCCATAGCTTTTTATGGGAACCCGTAACGTTAGCGTGTGGACACTCATTCTGCAAGAGGTGTTTGCAGCGAGGGCTATTCTCCAGGTGCAAGTTATGCCACGAAGCAGTGAGACTCGAAGGCAAGCCCAACGTGATTTTGTGCGGACTTTTAGCCAAATGGTTACCTGTCGAGGTAAAACGCTCCAAAAGACTAAGAGAAGTGGATGAACTGTATCGGCGCAAACTCTGCCTTGAAGCCATTCGCCAAGCGAGCGATCTGATCCAAGAAGGTGAGTTGTTGTACACATAACGACTGAGAGTCATGTTGACAGCGGATGTGTTTGTGTTTCCTGGTATTGAGCATGAGCATAGAGATGGCTTGAGTGGTTGCAGGGATACGCGATTGCGTCCGCCATTTTGAATGTGGCAGATGTGCCCCTTTAACTCCTGCAAGTCAATTGACTCAACTTAATAAACTGATTATCAGTAAAATTACACAACATGAATACATATCATTACCTCACAGACAATAGCAAACGCGAATACCGTGAAGGCGTCACTTAAGCTAAAATTAGTTTCTTCGCCAATGTTGCATAAAGGAAGGACGTACTACACATCGTGTAGTACAGTACTATACAGTACTTCATTTTCTTCTGTGCGTTACTACAGCGACGCGATGTACTATCAGCGCCGAGCTGCTGGTCCGAGCTTACGAAATGTTCACTCGCAGCGCATGCGCTTCGGGGTCAGCTTGTATAAGTTAGGTCGTGACACAATTGCAGGTTTTGTAACTTGCAGTGGGGTGGGGCTTACTTGTTATATGTGCTGCAGTGCACCCAATCGCTTTTTGTCAGAGAAAATGGTCATATGCATCAGTTGTGACTCTCAGTATTAGTCCTCCCGCAGCAGCTTGAAAGTAGCAGGTATGCTGTTTGAGTAAATGTACTTGGACATACTGTAGTTGACTAATGTTCAGGGCAAAGAAACGAAGAAAGTCACCGAATACCATTGTTGTTGCAAGGTTAATAGATCATCACGATATGACATTATGCAAATAGTCCTTGAATGTTCATATCATTGCAGAAACTATTGTAATCATTTTCATCTGTAAAATGCCACCCGCCCCAAATAAATGACCTTGTGCATGCATTTGTTCCTAAAACATGCATGCATACCCAAGTTTGGGCAAAAGGTAGATGGTACCCTTGACTGTTTGCCAGTCAATCCCAAGATCCCAAAATATTGTATCGATTGTATCACCGTTATTGAATTGAATAATTCAATAAAGCTCAGAATCTCTTTGTGTGGAATCACTAGGCCTTATATCGATGCGTATTGTATCAATCATAAAACGTATCATTACACCCCAAGTGTACATGTATCTGTTAGGGTGTTATTCAGAAAACCTAGGTAGGGTGGTTCTGAGAAAATCTGGACAACCTGACTGAGATTTGAGCTGTTTTTTGTGTGTGAATGTGTTTTGAACCACTCCCTGTTTGTGACATGCCAACACACCCATGTAATCAAGAGTCCTTTATACCGTTAAAATGCATCACTATCAAAAACAGTTCTTACCAGTAAACTGGCAGGATGTCAATTAAATCGAGTGTTACGCTGTCCACAATGTGCAGGGAAAAAAATGCCATGATGTAACCCCGATGATTTACAACTGTACTTGCATTGTATACTGTACCTCCACCGGAACAACTTTGATATTTTCAAGTGGAAGTTCACTGGTTGCACTTTAAAACCGCAATGTTAACATGTTAAGAAACAACAACTTTTATTTTATTCTACAATGACTGAGTACGCGACTGGTGTCCAGTTTTATTGGTAATGACCAAGAAATAAAATAGATTGATAATTTTTTTTTTCACACTAGTTGTACGCACTGTTTCTTTAGTGTTGTCTTACGTGTGCATAAGCAGCATTTTAAAGGCGCACAGTTCAGCTACAGTCATTTCGAATGTTAGGACCGTATGTGACGGCCATTTCTGTTCACCATTCAGACACAATTATAATTATTTATACTGTATGTGTAATTGGTGATTTGTACCAGTTTTTCAACTGAGTACCTTTGTATGAATATAGTGAAACTGTTGAAGTATAAAATTAATAAAAAATTAAAATAGTTTGGTCCATAACTTTGCCCAGCGTTTGATATCACTGTAACGACTATACCAGCATGTAACAACAATGAGTAGACCACAACATTCAGCACCCTCCTGCGAATAAAGTTAACATCTGAGTGACTGTTGTTGCCATCATGTCCTCAACAAAAGAGGCCCCATTTAATTGATAATGACAAAAAATGTTGGTTTGCTGCCATCAGATTTTGTGGTGCTCTCACTGCCTTACGCAACATGTTTTGGGGGTTTTTTCAATCATGACAGTAACAATAAAACAATAGCGACAGTTGCTCAATTTTCCTTAAGCTTGAATAGAGGAAGTTTGCAAATCATTTCTCTTGCCTCTCTTTTCTCTCTCTCCTTTGTCTTTAAAGAGCCCGAAACAACAGCAGAAGCGCGTCTCTCAAGGGCAGAAGTATATATGTCCTTAAAAGAGTTTGATCTTGCTTTGGAGGACATTGAATTTTGTCTTGCATCTAGCTGTTCTGCTGAGGTAGGTCAGTCTCCTGTTGTTCAATCTATATATATATATATATATATATATATATATATATATATATATATATATATATATATATATATATATAAAAATACGGCTAAAAATACAGGAAAAAATACGGGTTGGATGTTAACACATGGTTTGAAATCAATATAATTTTTTTCATTGGTGCAATGTATATTCCGATTTTCAAACATAGTCCCATTTTGCAAGCTATAAACTCAGTGATTGTAATAGCATGCTCAGTTCGATGTTGTGTCCTTGGAGGCTTTGTTTAGGAAAGCCACGGTGCTTCACGAGATGGGCGAAGTGGACGAGTCTCTGCAAGTCTTTCTCAACTGCCTTGCTGTGGACGAAGACTTCCCGTGCGCAAAAAGACAAATAGAAAAGGTGAGCTCACTGACAAATAATTGTGGGTTATTGCCTGCCTGTCAGTATGTGGAGTTGCGGCTGTTGTGTGTTAATGGAAGTAGGAATCAAGGTCTAATTTTCTGGCATTTTATGACTATTAGTCGTGAACCTTATAATCTTTGGTGAGAGGTGCATGATAGCCACCATGAACACAAGCCGAGCATCCTACAATCAGGTAAATCTAGCGTTTTGGAGGTATACAAATGCCAACATATGATGGGTGGGGATAGAAGTCCACAGTTAGATATTTTTTGAAGAGCTCTTTTTTCACAAAAACGTGTGGGGAAAATGCATGGACTGTGTACTGTGAACCTTCCAGAAATAATGTAAACTTCTGCACAATATCGTAATAATGTACTGTGAGATAAATACCATGTGATAACTGAACCGTGATCTGTGAGCTTTAGATATCTTGTTAAGTGTCTGTGAGACTGGTTATTTGCAGCAAGAAACAGATAAAGAATAAAACGCGAGTCATGAGCCAAGAATTTAAAAGAGGGCACAATGTCAGAAACATACAGGTATGGTAACCCTCTTATGGTACTACAAAACGCGGCAGAAGGAAGCCCAGATGGTGGCAAAATGTGTATATTGAAAAAAAAGCGCATGCTAACATTAGCTTAACTTATTTGTATGCCTTAGCTCTGGCCACTTCAGTTACGTATAATATGCTTGAGTCTCCAGTCTCATCCCAAAAAACTGTCTGCTGTTGACGAGACCCACATGCTGAGAAGTTATCTAACCAATTTATTCAATGTCTGGTTTTAAGTGGAACAGTAACCTCCCCAAACAAAGGATTAGAGTCAACATGTGTATTCGAAAAGTCATACAGTGGACCCTTGACTCATGAATTTTGTTCAGAGTCTCTGTTCGCAAACGGAAGCAATATCCAACATTCCATCTATTTTCCGAACCGCTTGATCCTCACTAGGGTCGCGGGGGGGTTCTGGAGCCTATCCCAGCTGTCTTCGGGCAGTAGGCGGGGGACACCCTGAATCAGTTGCCAGCCAATCGCAGGGCACACAGAAACGAACAACCGACCACGCCCACACTCACACCTAGGGACAATTTAGAGTGTCCAATCAGCCTGCCATGCATGTTTTTGGAATGTGGGAGGAAACCGGAGCACCCGGAGAAAACCCACGCAGGCCCGGGGAGAACATGCAAACTCCACACAGTTAGGCCGGAGCTGGAATCAAACCCGGTACCTCTGCACTGTGAAGCCGACGCACTAACCACTGGGCTACCGGGCCGCCCAGAAGCAATATTTCCCATTGAAATGAAGCGAAATATAATTGTTAAACTGTGGATAAAGCAGAATGTTAGTGCATGGTATTTAACCATTTAGCATATTTTTAAATCAATCGATTCCAGATCATAGAAGGTATGATTACCTTGTTTCTATTTGTGTGTAACAGTAAAAACTGTACAACAGAAATACTGTTTGTGAAATAACACTTCATAGTGAGTGAAGAAATAATGCAGTACATTTGCTAGCCAATCATTGTACGTCTTAGCTTAGAATTTTCATATCTAATATTGTAACCTTGCTAAGGTTTTCCACAACAAGCCCTTTTGTATTTATCCATACACAACAAGCGATGTTTGCCATCCATGTGGCTTATTCTTCCGTGAACTTCTGTGGAAGACGTTTCTGGACTTCGTCTTTGCTGCATCAAGGCTTTTTTTTTTCTTTGTACTTGTATCATTATCCTAATAAACTTTACACATTGCACGTAGCCTTGAAGGTGGTGTCGCAATATCAAAGTTGTAGGGCAGCCAAGGCACCAATTAAAAGAACAAAGGTGTGGCATTCTAGGCTGGTCTTGACGCCAGATGTCTCATCTTAACCGGGTCAATAAGCTGTTGTGGATGAAATCACATCCCAGATAGAAATACAGAAACGAATGATCACTGCTCAACATTCTAAAATTGACAATACACAATAGTGATAGTATTACATTTACTTGAGAAATAAGCCATGATAAACAAATGACACGTTCGCTTGTCTCAGCTGGATCATCTTGCTTTTGCTTGTGATAAAGGTTAGCTCTTGTGACTTCATGTAATGACTTTAGCTCCACTCAACAAAACCAGCACTGTGTCGCAGTTATGCAAGAGGCGAAAAGTGTGTGTAGTTGAACCTGCATTTTCACAGCACCATTATCTGCTCACGATATTTTAGTCCGAAACTGCCACTGTTGCATAATTTTTGTGCGATTCTCCACATGCGTCATGGACACTCCATTAGGCTACCCCATTTGTATCAAATTGTATGTGCACTTTTTGATAATGATCATGAAAACATATTTTCTTATTTTCTCTGTAACGAGCATGTTAGTTGGATGACTTCATACAGTCACATGTGAAAATGTTTTTTTCCCTCCTCCATTGGGCGCATGTCAGGAAAAAGAACCTGCTAAATGATGATATTCTGCATCAATGTAAGTAATGTGTTTGTTTGCAAATTAGTTTGAATCTGAATTGTGGCAGTCACAAACAAATCCTTTTAAAATCGATTATCTTATCGATCACATTCCCGTGTTTAAGTCTCCAAGCTCTGCCTGCTCCGTTTCGCAGTAATACACAAACCGTTGATTTGTCTGGACCAATTTTTGTGGTTGACTCAACCAAGTTGGCCGACGTTTTCCCAGCCCAAATCTGAATCAATGGTCTGTGCAGGTTGCAGCAAAGTAGTGGTTTAGATATTTTTTGAATGTTTTCCATGTGAGGTCTTCATTGATAGTCCGAAGAACACCCTTCCTTATCAAAATGCGGCTCACATTAGGAAAGAAACATTTTGGGATTTCTGCAGTTCTTAAGACCTACATCATTGACATGCTATGTGCTGGTTTCTCTTTATTTTTTTCCAAAAACAGATTCTATGTGACCTACTTTCTTCGGCTAACGACAACGTGAAGGTGGGCCTAAGGGAAACAGCGCAGAATACGTCGCACCACTTGCGCAATAAAACCCTTGTGGCCGGCGCACAAGTCAAGTCACATGTTTCAATCCAAAGACAAAGCCAACACCAGGTCCGCGCTGTGTCGGCACACCACCCAAAAGACAAGCAGGGGGTCAGAATAGTCATCCATCCTAATCATTTCAACCATATTTCATTGCTTTCATTGATATCACATGTATTAACTTTAATTGTTGCCTCTGTGCCACAGAAACGCCGGGAGAGTCTTGAGCGTCCCAGTCTGAGTAGAGCTCAGTCGTTGCGTTCTCATGGCTCCGCCTCTGGCGAGCAGGGTCTGAAGAGGGTCCGCTCCGCCCCTCAGCTTGGGGACCAGGAGAAGGCGAGTCTGCTGAAGCGGAAGTTGTCAGTTTCTGACGTTGGGCCTTGCATTGTGGCCAATGGAAGCAGCAAGTATAAAAAACAAGGTATTTTTCAGCACTTTTCTCCCCCTCCCTGTTTTGTATTGTAATTGCCAACTGTTTTCATTACAAGCACATGAATCATAGAGCGTGTGTAACGTGATGTTCTCTGTTTCCTTCAAGGTGTGAAAATTTGCCAAAAAACAGCAGTCGCAGCTAAAACTTACAGAAGTGTTCGAAAGGATCTCATTGAAACCAATGACCTTGAGTGCTCTCTCTGCATGAGGTGAGCCTAATTATAGCATTAGTCGTAGTACAGCTTGGGTAACAATAATTTGGGGCGTATACAATTTTGTTGATGTGATAATACATTTGGTGCTGATGTGATCAAGTAAAACTGTACTTTAAAAATCAACTTTGTAAGAGATGTCTGACCTGATCTACGCTCCATCTAAATTAGGCTATTTTACGAGCCTGTGACGACGCCGTGCGGCCACACCTTTTGTAAAATCTGTCTGGAACGCTGTTTGGACTACACGCCACATTGTCCACTGTGCAAAGAGAGCCTAAAAGAGGTCAGGGGCCCCACAGGGTGACTGCTCTTTGGTCTATTAAGGTTTGTATCGTGTGATTAATCATAAACCTCTCCTCGACAGTATCTAGCCTGTAGAAAGTACAGCGTGACAAGCGTGCTGGATGTGCTGATCAAACAGTATTTTGGTCAGGAGTATGAGGAGAGGACCAAAACTCACCTGGAGGAGACCAGAGAGCTTTCTGAGTAAGTTAGCTCTTGCTCTCCCTGCCTTAAGTTTATTTCAGAGGAAGATTCTAATGATCTTCTGTCTTTCTGTCCTGGGTACAGCTTGACAAAGAACGTGCCTATCTTTGTATGTACCATGGCGTACCCCACGGTGCCTTGCCCGCTGCATGTATTCGAGCCACGTTATCGCCTCATGATCCGCCGCTGCATGGACACTGGCACGCGGCAGTTTGGGATGTGTATTAACGACCCCCAGAAAGGGTAAGCGTGGAGACACGGGGTGCTTGGATTTTGTGCACATCGCACTTTTAAGAGACGTCAACACTGGATGGATTGGCACACAATTAATCGTGTTCATGTGACTGATCGTATCCAGTCATTAGTTGCATAAGAGGTTACTGTGCCAAATATTTTTTACACAATTAAAACTGTGGCATCCACCCTGGCAGGTTTGTCGACCATGGATGTATGCTCATCATCCGCAGTGTTCACTTCCTGCCTGATGGTCGATCCGTGGTGGACACTATTGGAGGCAAGCGCTTCAGAGTCCTGTCCCGAGGAATGAAGGACGGTTATAGTATTGCTGACATTGAGCATTTGGAAGACACTCGGGTACGAAGCATGCGCTGAAATATTACCCTGTCCTACTGTAATCATGTCATTTCCTCTTTCACTCGGCACCTCAGAGAACCCAGAAGTCACCGGTGTGTTCAATATTGGCTTTTAGGTGGAGACCAGAGAAGAGCTCGAGAGCCTACAAGAGCTTCATGATGCTGTATACAATCAAGCCCGTGTCTGGTTCCAGAACCTCAAGATCCGATTCCACAACCAGATCCTTCAGCATTTTGGACCAATGCCCGAGAGGGAAGCTGATATCCAGGTACACCTCTTTGCCTCCTCGTTCTTAAGCAGGTTCTGGCCAATGTCTTGGAGTCACTGCACAGTGAACCCTCAGAACACAAATGCAAGCCTTCCCAGCACTGGTTCAATTTTGAATTTGCTCATTCATTGAACATTCGTTTATGACAGGGAATAAGTCTCAGACCCAAGCACAATAGGTGAAAATCCGCGAGATAAAACGACCATGAGGGGGAAAAAGCTGTTTTATTCCTCCCCTATGCTTCAAACACATGAAGTGTGAGAATTGTGGCAGGACAATTCGTGGCTAGTTTACCATGACCCTGTGCCTGCTCACAATGCTGAGGTCAACATTGCTGTGCTCAGCTGGTCTGGGTCCATGGGATTCTCCCCAAGGAGACTCCTTTCATAGAATGGCATGATATCAAGATAAACGTGACGACATAACTGTTGAAGATCCTGGTAGAATTCTTCCAGGAGTGGCTGAAGGCGTGAGATAGAAGACTGGAAAAAGTCCAATACAGTAAACAGTAGGAAAGTCTAAATGAGCCATGGTTGGTTAATTTTGTTAACACACAGAGAGCACACCTACCTGAGACATTTTGTAAATAGGGGCGCGCACCTAAAATTTAAAACCGAAGCAGCCTTTTAATGAAAGGTGAACAGTCTTCAACATCCAAGAGACCAGTTGCCTCCATTCTTCTGCGGATTACCATGACCTAGTTGATTGAGAATCCACACGGCCATATCCTCTAGATAAATTCATTTCGTCATGCTTATTTTTATGTAACTCTCTGATCAAATGTCTCATGATGGGCCTCCTCTCCATGACTCAAACAAATCTCATGTTTGGGATTTACTGCAGATTTTATCTTTAAACTGCCACATCCGGAAAAATCCATGATCAATAGTGCTCTCTCACAATGACAAAAACTGTCTTTTGCCTTTATTGAAAAGTTGCATTATTCGACACACTGTTACCAGGGATTTCCCAAACTACCCTTCACAAACATCTTTGTCAAGCCGCAATCTAGGGAAAGGCTTTAAGAGTTAGGCCTCCTCTTACAGGGTTCTACATTAACAGTGGCCACGACATGACAACGTTGGGCTACCCAAAGTTCAGTGATGCTGGCCGAAAGTGGTCCAGAACAGATTTCATAAATACATATAATGAAATCAAGTTGTTCCTGCTTTTTAAATACAGTATTCAATATTTTTTTTATGTATCTGCTTAAATTAATCAATTATCATTGATCATTTTAATGGGCTACACACTTTTTTTTTTTTGCACATTAGATTAAATCCTTCCATGAGGAATGGCTTCAACAAGAGGAAAAATGTTAAGTGTTAAATATTCAGTGTGATTTTATAATGCAAAAAAAATAAAAAAAAGCTAAATAGGAAATAAGTATCCAAAACTCTCGTCTTACGTCATGAATATACAGGGTCAGTGTCAGTTTCGCTGGGCCACCACAGCATGGCTTCCCCAAAAAGTCTTAATGTAGGACCCTGTCTTACATCCACGGATAGGACAGTATTTAGTCAATATTCTATCTAACATGGTGGTTTTATGTATATATTCACTAAATTGTCCATATGCTGATAAACAATCCCGGTTATGGTGAGTTATTGAATATGCATGCGGCCTTGTCTTAATCTTACTAGAAACTTTTCTAATTGTTTAAGTACAAAATATCGAAAATGTTCTCATATGCGTATTTAATTGAAATCTTTTCCAAAATTTGTGGTTGGCATTGCAATGCTCGTCAAATAAAGTCCCGACAGGCATCTAAATTGTGCAGATTATTTGCTTCGGGTCCATAAAGAAGCATGGAAAAAAAAAAGGCTCACAGTGTGAATGTAGTGCTGCCTTAAGCCCCTGTCACACCTTGACGATTTAGCCTGCGTATGCCGACGTATGAAAAATTTGGCAAATACGCTGGCGTACGTCGAATAAGTTATGGGTAAGTTTTGTATACGTAACAGCACGCTGAAGCACGTTGGTATACGTCGAAGTACGTCGAGGTCGTCGAAAAATTTTAAGCATGCTAAAAATTCTCTCGTATGTCAGCGTATGGCTATCGTCCGATATCACGCAGGCCATAAGTAATAGGCAAGTTATGCGATCGTTGCACACGTTCAAACACGTTAAGTGTCGGTTACTCATAAGTCCAAATACGTCGAGAATACCTACTAGCTGTTCTCCAACATCCGTGCCTTTCAGAACTTGCGCTTGGACATGCTGACCAGGCTGTCACGCACGTAGTTGGCGAAGGCTGCAGTGGCTGTGATGGGCTGAGGCTGTGCGAGACCTTTGATGAGCTCCCCAGACTTTTCTTTGGCATGACGCTGATGTTGTTTGGTTTATTAATGACACAAGTCATAATGGCGTTTGATTGCTGCTTTAATAGCGTGAATAGCAACTCACAGTAACGACGGCAAGCCGCACCTTGCCTCTTGGGTTATACCATTTTAACTAGACCGGGGGGGGGGGGGGATAGTCCCCAAACAGATGTTGGTACTGCGATGTCCAGTGCAGTTGTGATTTGAAACGTCGAGCGCCAGCCTTTTTATAGACTACGTCACATGATCGTCGGCAATACGCTGCTGCACGCTATGCATAAATTAGACTATCGTTGGGCATAAGTTGTGTACGCCGGCAACACGCTAGGCATTCGTTGGAATAAGTTATCTATAAGTTATCGAAACGTTCTATATAATTTACTGATGCGTTATGTATACGTCCAACCCGTTATGAATACGCTATGTATACGCCCAAAATTGAATTTTTTTTCGATAATTCAGCGTATGCCAGCGTTTTGGGAAATTCTGAGACGTCAGCATACGCTGGCTGAATCGTCAAGGTGTGACAGGGCCTTAACATGGACATAATGGGTAAGTTTACCTCATTTTTACCTTAAAAGAACCAATATTGTCAGCAGATCCGAACACTGATGAATCTTTGTAATCCAAATGTGCAAAGAGCCCAAAGGTGATGAATCGTGGGTGCGAGTAGGCGAGACAAAAGGGCACCGGTTAGAGTCTTGTCCAGGAGAGGGTGCCATTTATTCATTCTTATTTAACTTGACCCCTGGAAATGAGTGGGCACCATGCCAGCCCTCGGAGAATGCTGCCTTGAGTCACTGCCCAAATCGCCAGTATAAAAAACCGCCACTGGTCCTCGCACCACAATTGTTTGTTTTCCATGTAGACATGTATAATCTGAGGAGAATCAAGACGAAGATCACTCATGTCGCAAACACTTTCTTCACAACTACCTGTAATCTCTGTGCTTGCTCAGCTCCCGACTGAACGACTGACATGATGTGACTAAGAGGAACCATGAGTACTGCTTTTCACTGCTGAGCATTAGCCCTGTTCACACGGGCAGATTTATTTCAGCTGCACGGAGTATTTTGTTGGGATATAATTTTGCACCAGAGCAAATTTTGTGGAGCGTTCACACGTACAAAGTCGCTGAGCGTAACAGCATCGACGCAGCTCCACTTGCTTTCACACGGGCAGTTCCTGTTGCGGAACAAAACGACAGGAATGCGGAAGTAAAACATGCGCATGCGTAAAGAAAGAAGAAGGCGGGGAAAAGGAAGTACCATTTCCCCTCCTTCTTTGTGACAAAATGGCTTCTTCTCCGGAGAAATCAACGATGTGTTCGATAATCAGACGCCACAGGAGAGAGAGAAAAGACCCGCCATGTTTTAAAGTGCAAAATACCCAGGATGCATGTTGGCAAGTACCCGGATGGACTCCTCTGACGCGTAGCGAGGCCACTCCCCCGCAAGCGAGCATTTGCTCTGGAGCAAATTTAATCCAGTTGCGTTCATACGTGCACATTTGCATCGGTGCTGCTTTGCAAACGAGCATTTGTTCCGGAGCAAATTTTCAAACCACCTCCCTGAGGTGGTTTAAATTTGATCCGAAACAAGCTGTTTTCAGGCGGTATGCCGGAACAAAGTTGCACGTATGAACGCTCGAGGGGAGCAGTTGAGGAGTAAGTCCGAAATAAATCTGCCCGTGTGAACGGCCCTAATTATGTCTGAAAATAACAACCAGGTCATGAATAACGCTCTCTACTGCTCAGAAAACTGGCATTGAGGTGTGTTTTTTTTGACACAGTCAATTGCTTGTGTGCTTCCGTTTGGGAAAGCCTACATTAGTGGGGACTTAGGTCCATCATAGAAGATTGCAGTTGTGTGCTCTTTAGGCCAAAGAGGATTAGCGCTCAGCCCCGCTAGGACCTGAGGGGCGGAGCCTTTTGACAGTCTTGGCTCAAGAGCTTTATAGGTGCTTCATAGCTAATCCTTCCGCTACTATTGCATCACAGGTGTCATGAAGAGAATTCCTCTTGTCCGCGTAGCACACGGTAGAGGCTTTTTTTTGTTCCTGAAGTCCAGCTATGATCACATTCATAATTGCTACCGATGGCCATAGTGGATACATTTAGCAAATAGTCATGCATGCTCAGGTGATTAGTCTTGTCCCTTTTCCAATGCACTGTACTGGTTTGGCTATATGTATTTATGAGTCCACGGTGAGGAATGACAAGAATAAACACTCAAGCTAACATTAATTACCCTAATGTCATGTACTTGTTGCTGTAGTATTACTGGTGCGACAACAAATGATAATATTGTGTTGAAAAATAAATAATCTTTTGCTCAATTTAAAATATGAAACTCATGTTTTTAGCTTTATTAATGCATTAACACATGGGGGAAATTAAAGATACAGTACTGAAATGACAGTCATTTTTCTACAATATTCACATTCATTTAGATCACAGGGGCGGCCCGGTAGTCCAGTGGTTAGCACGTCGACTTCACAGTGCAGAGGTGCCGGGTTCAATTCCAGCTCCGGCCTCCCTGTGTGGAGTTTGCATGTTCTCCCCGGGCTTGCGTGGGTTTTCTCCGGGCACTCCGGTTTCCTCCCACATTCCAAAAACATGCATGGCAGGCTGATTGAGCACTCTAAATTGTCCCTAGGTGTGAATGTGGTCATGGATGGTTGTTCGTCTCTGTGTGCCCTGCGATTGGCTGGCAACCGATTCAGGGTGTCCCCTGCCTACTGCCCGGAGACAGCTGGGATGGGCTCCAGCACCCCCCGCGACCCTAGTGAGGATCAAGCGGTTCGGAAAATGGACCCGCCACATCTTGTGGCACGCGAAAGCAAATCAAACATGTTAACTTCTCTAATGCTTACTAAAATTTTTACAAAAATTTCAAATTCCCGTATGTTATATATAAGAGAGCTAGTGTATGTTTTCTTGTTCCCAAAACCCTCATTACAGTAACTTAAACTATAGTTGAATAAACCATTATTCTTGACTTCCTTATATGGTTTCACAGTCATAACGGCCCTCCAAGGGAACTATAACGTGGCCCGCGACAAAAATTAGTTTGATACCCCTGATTTAGATGTACCTCTATACTGCACAGGTTCCACTTTGTCCTTCGCCTTCTTTTGAAATTTTGGATAAATTATTTTATTTATTTATTTTGATTGTTTTATAACCCTGTTTCATATGCAATTTAAATTAGATTATGGATTAAATGATGGAGTATGTCAGCGATTACAGTGGAAACATTTCTTGTGTGCCCTGCATTCCAGGCGACTCCTAACGGTCCTGCATGCTGCTGGTGGCTGCTGGCCGTGCTGCCCATTGACCCACGCTACCAGCTCTCTGTCCTCTCCATGACCAGCCTCAAAGAGCGCCTGGTGAAAATCCAGCACATTCTCACCTATCTGCAGAGCATCCCCAACAGTTAAGAGCTTCCGCTTCTCGTCCTCGCCACTCCGCCGATTGGACGCTTTAAAGCGCACTCACCCGAACTTGACACTCGCAGCTCCAAACCCACTATGCTAAAAACATTCTTGAGCATGCCGAGACGTGGCCAACCCGCCTCAGGGATTCTTCCGGTGACGCACATTGTTTGTCACGTCAAACACGAGTCACCTCGTCGGCTCTCGCCTTTCCAGAATTATGCAGAGGAACTTCCTGATGTACGGTGACAGCGTCAAGCCTTGTGTACACAATGAAGTGGCCATCATTGAGATGGATTGAGAATGTTGGTTTGGGTCAAATTTCACCTGTTGAAAGTGGTGGGGCGAGGGGGGAGGAAGGTGGACGAGATGTCATCGGGCAAATCCAGAATGTTGCATTTAAAAAAAATAAAATAAAAAAAAGGAAAAAAGGTCTACATAATGCCCAAGTGCAACCAACCACGCTGTCCTACTAAAGGACAATAACCAGACTGCCCACATTTCTGTTTTGTTTTCCTCCCCCGCGTCAAGTGCGCTAAACTTCCATCATCAGAATCAGAATCATCTTTATTGGCCAAGTATGTAGAACACACAAGGAATTTGTTTCCGGTATAACACGCTGCATTAGTATCATCATAAATGTCCCGGACTTCCTGACATCTTGTGTGTTGTTTCCATGTGGTCATGCTGAAAAACACTCATGACAACAAATCGTCATCCTGAATGTGTACTTGTCAAAATCTTCCTCCCACAGTGGACTATTAGCTCCAAAAATCTTCCAAAGTTCGTCACCTAAAACGGGAGATATTTATGTGTCGAACTACTTCTCAATACAACACTCAGCTACTCCCAATTAATTAAGTGCATGGAATACATATGGTTTGTACATTCTGACCTTATTTTTGTGTAGACGTTTTCAGTAGGGGATATTGCAATATGAAATCACAGAATCAGTATATGCTGTATGCATCTACAAGGCATCCATCCATCCATTTTCCGAACCGCTTGATCCTCACTAGGGTCGCGGGGGGTGCTGGAGCCTATCCCAGCCGTCTTCGGGCAGTAGGCGGGGGACACCCTGAATTGGTTGCCAGTCAATCACAGGGCACACAGAGACGAACAATCATCCACGCTCACCCTCACACCTAAGGACAATTTAGAGTGTTCAATCAGCCTGCCGTGCATGTTTTTGGAATGTGGGAGGAAACCGGAGGGCCCGGAGAAAACCCACGCAAGTCCGGGGAGAACATGCAAACTCCACACAGGGAGGCCGGAGCTGGCATTGAACACGGCACCTCTGCACTGTGAAGTCGACGTGCTAACCACTAGACTACCGGGCCGATCTACAAGGCAGACCTTTAATATTATTCCGAATATTCAGCACCCATTCATCTCGCTCTGCTTGGCGGGCAGAACCTGTTGCCTTACAGCATTTGACTTTGTGGTTTCAAGTTACACTAAACTTGGTTTACCAGTCTTTCCCATCTTGATATGAAGTATGTTGTGATTGTATTTTTCCAGCAGTCTCAAGTTCACTATATTGGAAAGATACAAATTCATGGCTGGTTTACTTAAATGATTTGTGAAAAGGTATTTTTTTGTTTGTTTAAGGTATTGCTTTTTGCTCTGTTTTAAGTTAATGATTTTCAGTAATAAAAAAAAAGCATTCGTTTTTTGTTTAATTTTGTTTTCTTTCAACTTTGCTCATTTTAGTACACACTTCAAAAAACTAAAGGTTGAGAGTAAGGTGAATGGAATGTATTTTTTATTAGTCATCTGAGGGCCATACTGGATTTAATATACTGTACCTGTACTGTATACACACATGGGGGGGGGGACATGAAACATATGATTCAAATCTCCAAACCCTTTGCAAGTTGTAAGACTTGCAACAACGGTCGGAAAAAGAGTGCCTGAAATCGAATTATCCAGGATATTTTTGATTTATTAAAACAGATCTATGAACCATTTTCTCAGCCCCCGTGTATTGGTCAAGCCCTTAGCACCGGCAGAGAAAAAAATCCTGAAGCTGTACCTGTCTTTTCACCGCAGCACCAGCCTATTTAGTTTCTGGCCCTGGCAAGTCCTGTACCGTACTGACATGACGAAATGTCTTAGGTTACACGTACGCTTTAGTATGTACCCTGTGTAGCCACAAGGGGACGACAACGTAGCATCAATGTTTTACTCACGCTTCATCGAAACCTACATTAGCGCTAATTACCCATTTATTATGAAAAAAAAATCCATCCATCCATTTTCTAATCCGTTTATCCTCGCGGGCATGCTGCAGCCTATCCCAGGCGTATTTGGGCAGAAGGCGGAGTACAACCTGAACTGGTTGCCAGCCAATCGCAGGGCACACATCTACGAACAAACAACCATTCAACGCTCACAATCACAAATAAGGTACAATTTAGAATGTTCCATTAGCCTGCCATGCATGTTTTTGGAATGTGGGAGGAAACCGGAGCACCCGGAGAAAACCCACGCAAGCCCGGGGAGAACATGCCATCGTCACACAGGAAGACTGGAGCCCTTTGCACTGTGGGGCGGATGTGCAAACTAGTCGAACACCGTGCCGCCCTTATGAAAACAAAAATTATTGACTATTTCTTTTTCAGACGTCATAAGTAATGTACATACAGTAGTTTCACAGGACACAATGAAGGAAATCAGAGGAGCAGTGAGTGGTTGTAGTGCCATCATCACCCTCCATCAGAGGTCACCGAGCTGAGAGCATCATCACGAACTCTGCGGAAGGAGACAGCAGGTGATAATGATCACAAAAGGATGCTGCTGTACATCATCATCAGCCCATACTGAGTTCACTCATACACTCAAAACTTTCACATTGATGCGATGACAACATCAGCAAGTTAATGAAGCTCACAAGAGGCAATCTGGTTGAAAGAATAAAAATACGGTACATGGATGCAAGGCTATTTCATATCGTGACCTTCCTAAACTAATGGCCTAAGTCACGAAGAACTGATCTAACTCCTTATTTTATTGAGTAATGGCTTCATTTCAGGGGTAGAATTGAATGATTTGTTTCACGAAGAGTTTTTGCAGCGGTGGCCAGTATCATGAGATGTTTATGGCATTTGGGGGGGGGGGGGTCAAAATATAACATAGGCCATTATTTTAAGACTGTAATGAGATTTTGAAAATTCATCAATATTCCTTGCATATAACAATTGTAGACAGCCATCTTTGACAATGTCGCAATGTTATAATTGCCACGCTATCGTTGTCGTCATGTTACGATATTAGCACATCTCCATGAACAAATAAACCATTACTTTTCACCCGCTTCAGTGGAACTCAGCATTGTGAACTACAATAGCCCATGATACACCTCCGAAACAATAGGAATATATGACAAAAAAAATTACTGGCCAAGCCCATTTCTTTGTTACAATTGTTATTGTGCACAAGAACAAAACATGGAGCTCCGGCCGTCACGTGACTGATCCCTGCGTGTATTTGTTTACGCAGCCGTGCTGCCAGTATCGCAGCGGTGACAGTGAAAGGGTTTACAAAGGAGAGCAGTGATCAAATTAGCGTTAATCAGTCAACATTCTATTCATTTTCTGAACCACTCCATTTTTACTTCGCTTCGTTTGTTTTTTTCATTTGGTCACCTGTCGAATGCTCGTCCCTGCACAACATGTGTCTACCATATTGTCAAAGTGTGGCATTTGCGTTTACTCAAAGCAGCAACACTTTTTCTATTCTGCCAAAATAGCGTTGTTTAAGGTGGCTCGGTGCATTGTGGGTTGCGTGACATCAACGTCCAGAGCTCCATTGTACTTTGTTTTTTTTGTTTTTTTTTAATGCATTCATGCTTGTGTTTAAAACTGTGCCCCTCTGACAAAACGCCTGGGCGTCAACCTGGCACTCCCAGGCAAAATTGATCAAGGACCGCCCAATAATTTACTTATTGTAGATTTGCAAACAGAGATGTCAGCAAGTCTTTAACTGACAATGTGCAATCATTTTTAGAGGACAGCAACTCTGAGGGAGTCGAGCAGGTTCGCTGAATTATTTCCTATAATAGACACTGTCTCACCGCGGACTGATGAACAGTGACATTTTTCATGTAATCTTTCCATCTTCATGCAAGCGGAGACTTCTTGTTTAATTAAAGAGTCGTTGAGAGCGCGCTTTTGTGCGAGGCTTGGCTAACATCAGTCAGTGCTTTTTTTTTTTTTGAGTGGGTGACATGCGCGAGATTGATCGCAGGAGTTGTTCACACACGAATGTGAATTTGCTTCATTCGTGGCACTCTTTCACAAAAAAAGTGTGAACTAAGGCCCAACTGATTTGCCTTTTTTAGGTCGATTCTGATATCTGGCAGAAAAAAAAACCCTGGATAAGGCGTAGAAAAAAAAAGTAGTGTGTTTCCGGTAACCCGACCGACCGAGAATTTCTACCTCAAAGAAAAACTTTACAGTCGGCATTTTTTTTCAAACCTTCTACATTTTTGTGTAATAATAGCCTTTCAAAACACTTAAGGACGCTTTAAAATCAAAACAAGAACAATAAAACCACAGACAAAATTATAAATAACAAAAGGAAAGATTAATTTAGAGCATTTACATTGGTGCAAACTCTCGCGATATTCACGTTGCGTCGTTTGCCCTGTCGTCTGTCAACAACATTGAATCGTGGCGGCGGCCACGATCTCCGATAACAGTTTAAACCGCGTTTTGTGTGTTGCAGTCGCATGCTCGCACCATAATATTAAGAAAATAGCATCCACTGCTGTATCGAAAAGATTCAACGAGGCGAGGGCGGCGGCGACGTTCGAAGTCGGCCGCGGGGAGTGGCGGGGGGCGGGCGTGACGGAAGAACGGGCGGGGGTTGTGGTACGGCGCGCCGGTTGTTGGCGATCGTTGGCGGTCGTCTACTCTACCCCGCCACGAACATCCAGCGCCCGCCCAGCGGCCCGACCCGCGAGGCGGCGGCGGCGGCGCACCTGCCTCGAGCCGGGCGAGCGAAACCCAAATAAGCGGCGCGCGCCGCCGCGCGAGCGGCGGGACGACAGCGGCGGGACGACGGCGGCGGAGGCGTCGCGGGGAGGGGCGGTGTCGGCGCGGGTCGGTCGGTTCGCCGCGCCACCTCCGCGTCCCGCCCGTCCCCGTCACTACCCCGGTCAGGCGCCCGTCGGCGTTCCCCGCCCGCCGCCCCGCCCGACCCCGTCCGCCTTAGTCTTACGGCACCTAGTCCAGGCCGGGCCACGACCACCACGGGCCGTCTAGGTCGCGGGACGCAGAGGCTCTAACACCCAGCCGCTGGGTACCCAACTCGCTCGCCGCCGGCGGGGTTTCAATCAGTGGCGATTGCTCTCGGACTGCAAGGAAGCTTGGCTTCCCTAAAATGTCAAAGAATAAGTGATGAAATATATGAATGTAAATTTCATTGTGTGTACATGTCATTGACGAAATATGCGCTACAACGTGCTCAACTTTTGTTCGAATCAGCTTCTTCTTATTACTGGTTACGACGTGCGACGCGAGTCCCTTCTCCTTCAAGCCGCAGCTTCGCTGTGCTTTAAACGGTAGTGAGTTCAGGGTAGGTTGTCCCATTACGTTGAGCGGAGACGAGTCATTGGATACAAACTGTTTTTGTCCCGCCCACGGAGTTCGGCGTCTCTGGGACTGGACGGCAGTGGGAGGGTACCGGACGCCAGGCTTTTCTGCATCAGATTGGATGCCTGTGTGCCAGTTCGATTGACATTGAAATGAGCCAATCACCGAGCTTTAAGTGATTGACATTGAAATGAGCCAATCACCGAGCTTTTAGTGTAGGCACGCGTGCGAGCCTTTTTCAACTCGCATTCTGTTCGAGTTGAGCTGGAGACTTCTCCTAATCATTTTAGCGACACTCTTTGTTGTAAACAACTAGCGACAAATTAATATTTTATTTCTGGTGGGTTTTATTGTAGTTCCTATAGTTGTAGGACACTAATTAAGTACGGGGAAAAGACGCCTTGTTGGTATGACAGGGTCACAGATCATTTTCTTGAAAAGCAACGGGAGTAGAGTAGAATTCGGCGTATAAATAAACGGACACATTTTATGATGTCGATCAAAATTGAGCTTCTCCTCTTTGACAGGCGAGCATCCGGCACTGGTTTCAATGTCTCCTTGTTTTATGTTTTATGGTTATTTTGTTTACGTTTTTGATGGGGGAGGGAGGAGAAAAAAGATTTAAAAAAAAAAACTTTGTCCGACCTACCGACCCTATGCTGAAATTTCATGTTACCGGAAACACACTACTTTTTTTTCTACGCCTAACCATTTAATCACGACATAATTTTTAAAGATGAAAAAAATCATCAAATAACTTTTTGGGTTGGCTCCCTAAAGCTTTAAACAAAAAAGATGTGAATTCTAGGCAGAAAATGTAAGGTTTATCATACTTTGGCCTTTACTATTTACTGAATTTCACAACAGAGAGGAATTTTCAAGGAGAAAAAGATGCAAAAAAATTTGAACTGATTAATTTAGCTGCCGCAAGGGGAAAAAAAGACTGAACGCTTTGCATAGTGCATCCAATAAACTCTAATGTACAATTAATTATATGTGGGGATATTTAATATGTAATAAAAAAGTGAAAAATTATTTTGTAATATAGTAATCGTTTATATAACTTGACTCTATGAACAAGTTTATACAATATGCATATATTGTATTATGCATAATCTGAAGATATTCTTTGCATATTTTTTTTAACTGATTGGCTGCATAATGTAGGGAGCCTGATTACTATCAGCTATTGAACTAGCCAAAAAGGAGCGGGGAGGGTGCAAAAGTATCAAGAAAAAAAATATTAAAACAGTGTGACTCAGCCACTCTCTACCGCTGTGTGTGCTGCGAGCGCTTTTGCACATATGAATCAGTTCACTGTTCTTTGTACAAGGCTTGGGATGGCTTTTAAAAATGATGATGTGAATTTGATGACACCTATTGAGGTGAGGGGTGGGAGGCGCAAATCTATAATCCCACCCAGGGCTCAGGGCGGAAGGTTTATATATGGAATATTCATTTATTGTCGCACCTTGTTAGACATGAGGCCCCTGTGACACCTTCAAAACTGTGCCCTTGGGGCTAATTGATGATGATGACAAAGAGCGCTCGCTCATTGATCCCTTTTTGACAATGACACGCCTCTTTCATATGATGCCGATAATTGCAATAGATTGGATTGCTGCGACAAGACAAAACAGATCACACTTCTTGGCTCTATGTGTGCTCCAGCCTTCATTCCCTGCTATCACATGAGCATGCGGGTGTGTGTGTGTGTGTGTGTGTGTGTGTGTGTGTGTGTGTGTGTGTGTGTGTGTGTGTGTGTGTGTGTGTGTTTTCTTAGCAGGTAATGCAATTTCTGCTAAGTCCTTGAGCTGTCCAGCACAGTGTGTTCTCAATGTGTCGCATGTGAGACACGTGCCGGCATGTGTATTGATTGAGGAAAAAGCCCAATTAGATTGCAAAGAATCTTTCAAGCAAGGCGCCTCTATGGAAGCGTGCCTTTTCGTCCTCTTCCTACTTTCTCCTCCATTTGCTCTTAATGTTTTCTTGTAAATAGCTTCGTTTGTGTGGTACTGTGTCTACTGGATTTCTTGCGCTTTCAAACCATACCGATAAAGAGAAACACAGGGAACAAATAGATTTACAGATCTCAACGATATTCTTGATAGGGCATTGGTAATACTTACAAACTAGATTTGAATAATGTATTGTGATGAATTGTTTGGAGAAAAAAAATTGACTCACTTTAATTGACTCACACACAGCCAGACAAGCATAAGCATGATTCGATTAAACTAGAGAAATTTCCTCATCATGTTAGGGGTCTCTCACATCTTAAAAATCACTTGAGAAGTTAGAAATTAGAATGCATGTTCCCAATTTTTGTTCTTTTCACTACATGATTTTTTTTTCAACACAGTTTTCTTTTCACACTAAGTACCACCTCAACAAATGCTAAGTATCATCATGAACGGCATTAAAATACAGGAACGTAGTTGGGAATCATAAGTGTTCATCAAAAATAAGAAATCAAAAAATGGGTTCTTTCCTTAGTTACCGGTACTCTAAGACACCATAAGATAACTCGGTTTCAACGCTGCGATTAAAATATTGCGAAATAAAACTGGCACGATCCGAAAATGGACCATATGGTAAGCATATTGCACAAATGTAGACTCGGACGAATGACGGCACAAAATATATATATATTTACAGAAAAAAAGTATCAACAGAAAGTGCCGGTGACACAAAAACCAGGAAAAGCCAATATGAACAAATAATGCTTGCAAAGAATCTGTAAAAACAATTCTGTGAAGAAAAACAACTTCATATCCTTCAATTCGTCCTTATTAGGGTCACAGGTAGCGAGAGCCCATCCCAGCTGAATTAGGGCAAGAAGCGGAGTCCAACCAGGTCCCAACGACCTCAAATCATTGTGACTTGCTCATTGATTTTTCTGGTGACAAATGTTAAAGCCTTGATGACTTACACTCACTCAACTAACTATGGGACATCTCTTTCTGTCAGCTGCTCACCATCAAAGTCGATGTTGCCGTCTTTGTTTAGGTCAATGTCACAGAGGATCTCCTCTAGCTCGCCCTTCTTCAGCTTTTCTCCAGGAGGGTCTTCATCCCATCCTTCAGCTCCTCAAATGTGATTTTACCGTCCCCATTGCAGTCAAACTACAAATGAAAGTCGAGACAAAGGATGTAGAGGATTAGAGGCGGAGAGGATGAAACAACAGAAGTAAAATGCGATAAACGCAGTACAAACAACGGAAAGGGTTTTAGAGGTTATTAAAAGCCACATTAAAAATCCAATTAAAGTGTTCTCTAGATAGAAAAGAAACCGATTTGAGTTTGTGGACCATCTATCGAGCTCTGTGAAGTCCTTAAAAACTGCAATCAGCTTAAATCTGCCGATGGGGCAATGCTGACTCATGAGGTGTTTTTCCTGAACTGAGAACATCTTTGGAAATGAGGAAGGGGCAGGAAATGAATTCTCATTTGCGCACATGGTGCCTGGAGTCGCTCATGTGTCCCTCTTATAACTGATTATTTATGGTGCTGACCGTGACACAAGGCACACTCCACGCGAAGACATGTTGCCGATGCTGTGTTGATAAAAAAAAAAAAAAAGTGCAAACAAGTTTGACACAGAGTAACGTAGCCAAAGATATATTTTTGGTGTTGGCACAGTTAGACTGCGGTCACATGAAAATGTGATAAATCTGGAGGTGAGGCATCTGTCAAGAGGGAACCCTTTAATTGTATTCCAAAAATGAATTTTGGGAATAATAGAGTTCATTTAAAAATAATGTAATGT
Source organism: Hippocampus mohnikei (assembly GCA_026261675.1). Classification (NCBI taxonomy): domain Eukaryota; kingdom Metazoa; phylum Chordata; class Actinopteri; order Syngnathiformes; family Syngnathidae; genus Hippocampus; species Hippocampus mohnikei. The sequence continues at coordinate 808,013 of JAKGUB010000002.1, read as the reverse complement.
TGAATATATGATTGAATACATTTTAAAGTCCTTGTAGAGTGAAAATAAGTACCGGTATGTCTTGTAAATTAGACATCCCACACAGAAGCGTGTTGTTAAGGTACCGTTAGCATGGGGTATTGTCCACAAGAGAGGACATTTAAATACAGCACAGACAAGCTTTTAAATGTAGCTTTAGCTCGAGTGACAAAACGGTCACACAAAATCATATACTGTAAAATAATAAATCAAAAAAATAGTGGATGCAATAAAGAGCTTCTAAAATGTGATCCTATTTGATGCATGAGACTTATATCGCCAATAAGACTCTACCCATATAAATCAAGAGCACAGTGCGTGCGCCGTTGCATATCAAGCATTCTTTAATATTTATTAGCACAGAGCGCACTTTATGTCAGTGTCGTCCATTCGGCAGTAATCATTAATAACTCCCACACACAGTGCCCAGGCAAGAGGCTGGTTTACAAATTCTGGAAAATAACCTAATTTGTCTTGCTTGGTCACGTCACGATTTTGCTTGGAGGAGGAGGTGGGACTTAAAAATCTTGTTTTTCCTGACTTTGTGGCAGGCGGTGCATTCGGGACTTGGTCCTGCAGTGAGGATTTACCAGACTTAATCCACCTCTTTATACCTCAAGTATTATGAGGGCAATTAGAAAATTATTAGAAAGAAATATGATTCAAAAATATGTAGTATACGTGCAACTGTTTAACAAACTGGAGCAACAGTGATTCAATATTTATCTCATAACCAGAGTATTAAAAAAAAATCTATCAATCATATTGACATTCTACTAACCAGAGGAACTGATTATTAAACACAACTGCTCACTCAATCACAAATCTGACAGCATCCATATTGGATTTGTCAACGGCATTGGTAATAGATGGCTAAGATGTCAGTGCTTATGTCAACGTTCGCTCTTCAGAGTTCTGTTAAACTCTAACTAATTGTGGCATCAAAACCAGTGGAGTGTGTAAATTTGTTGTCAGTGTGGGAATACGGAATTTTGAGGATTATTGTTTTTGGCACAGCGCATATGTATCGAGAAGCATCAATTATTTGCTCAAATTCACTATTCACAGACTAGCTCATTCCCAAATTACGCAAGCACACTGACTTAGGATGCAGGCTGAACAGCGATCGATGTAGTTAGCACATCCGCTTCAAGTCAAGTCAAGTCAAGTCAACTGTATTTATAGAGCACTTTCAAACAGCCATCGCCGCATACAAAGTGCTGTACATGGAACAATTTAACATATACAATAAACAGTAAAACAAATCGGTAATAAAGACAGTAGAAAGCACCAAACAGTAAAACCAAGAACAAATTTAAGTCATGCTGAGTCGAAAGCCAGAGAATACAAGTGAGTTTTGAGGAGGGTTTTGAAGATGGGCAGTGAGGAGGCTTGCCGAATGTTCGGTGGGAGGTCATTCCAGAGAGAGGGACCAGCAACAGAAAACGCTCGATCCCCTCTCAGCCTCAGTTTAGTTCTTGGTACTTCTAATAATGTCTGGTCCGCAGGTGCGTAGGGGCGGATGAGCTCAGAGAGGTAAGGTGGCGTGAGATTATTTAGAGATTTGAAAACAAATAAGAGGATCTTGAAAAGAACTCTAAAATGTATGGGGAGCCAGTGAAGGGATGCCAGAGTAGGAGTTATGTGCTCCCTCTTACGAGTACCAGTCAAGAGGCGAGCAGCGGCATTCTGGACCAGCTGAAGCCGCTTAATGGAGGACTGGCTGACTCCAAAGTAAAGGGCATTGCAGTAATCGAGCCGGGATGTGACAAAGGCGTGAATTACTGTCTCAAAGTGTTCATGAGAGAGGAGAGGTTCACAGTTCTGAGGTTTTGGGTGTCTTTTGCTGTACAGCAAAATAATGTAATTTTTTGTTCAGATTTTCATCTGGCACTGTATTTTACTGACATTTAGTTTGATACCATGTGCCACTTCCTGTGTTTCAACATTGGCTCTCAAATGTAGAGTGTGCATACTCTGTCTACCTCCCACTCAAAACTCTCCGTATTCTTTGGATTTTTTTTTAAACACATGTAAATTGAGGGGTTCGTAGGTTTTGGATGGATTACTCTAACAAAAGCTTACACGCACATTACTTCCAAATCGTTCAGTCAGGACGTTTGCTCACAGTTAAGACTTCCAGGGTTCCTGGCTCAGGCCCTCCCCCTATATGACGTTTCCATGCCATAGCTGCTTTTTGCCTATCGAGCAGGGGTCGGGAACTCGGATTCTTCGAGAGCCATGTACTGCCTGTTTTCGATCCCTGCCTACACCAACGCACCCGATTCAAAGGATCAGCTCATCAGCAAGCGCTGGAGAAGCCTGAAACGATCATGATCACTTGACTCAGGTGTGTTGGATTAGGGAGAGCTCGAAAACAAGCAGGATATGGATCTCGAGGAACCGGATTTCCCTACCCCTTCTCTAGGGAAGACTCCCCCCACCCCTCATACAAGTAAGATCCACACACTTGCGATGGTGTCGTTTTCCTCATAACTGATCATTACCTGTTTGAAGGCACAGCGGAGCTCCTTGAGCCCAACCATGTGAGCAGTCTCAGCGAGCATCCTCGGGCCCATTAACTCGCAAAAGTCGTCAAAATCCACGTGGCCACCCCCTGCAGAAGGACAAAGCAAACTAACCGAGCTAGCAAACGCAGGTGGGCAACATTAACATTGTTTAATGATGTTTTTACTGCACATTATTCGCTTATAATGTCGTGGGTTTTGGCCACCTGGGGGCAGTAGAACAAACTGATGGCACAGCAACAAGTCAAACTCCTAATGTGTGTCTGTAAGCAAACTAAATCTTATTTAAACATCGGGCAGACGGTTAGCTCTCATTTGGCTCTCTTTGTATTTATCAGGGAAAATACAGTAACTACAACTTCAACTGCTCAATACTTTAATATACGGTATATTTCAATACAGACAGATAGAGAACGATTACACCCAAATGGGACACACACACACACACACACACACACACACACACACACACACATACAGTACCTGTATATATATGATCAAATGTTTTTTTAGTTGTTGTTTTTTTAATGGTGACAGTTGGGGGGGGAAAAAAGATTCCAAATCTGATGAGTTTCAAAGGGGAAAGAAAAGGTTTCCCCAGTGTCATAGAACAGACTGTACTGTATTTGATATAGGTTTGAGTAAACAAGCTTTTGTGGCCATTTAATGATTAAAATGTTGTGCTGATCCCCATTATCGGTGACTTGCAGCAGCATATATAAATGTAAATTTCAAAAAACAACGGCTGAAAACCAGCGGCTGAAATATGAGACAGCTAATTATGTGATTTTCAGAGCCAGCAAATGATTTTCTTATTTGCTCTAATGGTAGGGTACATTTTTCTCTGCCTTGGCAGTTGTGTAGCAGCAGTCTGGGAGGAGTCCTGACACTGCACAAGAATTTCTTTGCCTTAAGTGGGTCAGACTATAATCACAGTATAAAAAAAATCTTCTAAACGTCTTAGAAGAAAAATATTATTTTCTCAACTGAGAGTGCTTGACTGGTTATGGGAAAAAGATATAATTTCATGGTATTGTTGGCTCCAAAGGGATTTAAAAAGAAAAGAACTAAAGCCTGTTCTCCCTAAAGGTTAAAGCATTATCAGTAGCATGCATGAATAATTCAAATTACAGTATAGAGTGTGAAACAGTGACAGAAAACAAAATAATCTCTTATTTGTCATCATATTTTGCTCATAGCTATGGTGTGTGCGCAAGTGTGTGGATGTGTGCAGTGTTCGATTTTGTCTCCAGCCCTCTTGTGTGGAGTATGCATGTTCTCCCGGTACCTGCGTGGTTTTCTCCGGGTGCTCCCACATTCCAAAAACACTCATGGCAGTTTAATGGAGCGCTCTAAATCGTCCCTACGTGTGATTGTGAGCATGAACGGTTGTTCGTTTATGTGTGCCCTGCGATTGGCTGGCAAACACTTCAGTGTGTACCCTGCCTACTGCGCGGAAGCAGCTTGGGAGAGGCTCCACATTGGCCTTGTCATTAGCTCCATCTATGCATTAAAATTATTGAAAACCTGCCAAATTTGGCCATTAGAGAGACAGAAAAACATCTGGAGCCCCTGGTCCTAGGAGATTAGGGCCAAGATTCTCTGCCATCATAATGACTGGCTTATGTTTTGTTTGTTGTTCAGGGAAATACAGTAAATGCATCGATGAATGCTATTTTTACTTTGCTTTACAAATAAACTGAAACGACGAGTCATACCAATCACGTTTAAAGGATAACATCACCCAGTTACCTACGCTAACTAAACATAATCAAGTCGCAAATCAAGCTCTTCCTCACTGGGGCACATCTGGGCTTTTAGTTTTTTTATTTTTCTTGTTTACTATTGAGACGTCATTTAGCACACCTGTATGATATAATGAGGTCCAATGCAAGAGCTCAGAAAACTAGCCTTCAGCAAAATACTTTTCATCCACACATTCAGTGCCGTTTTATTTGGGAAACCACAGAATGCATTGCTCTGACATTGTTCATCTGTTTCACAAATATTTTGTGTGTGCAGTATGCAGGACATACGTTTGATTTTGATCACAATCAAATTTTGTATGTTTGTGACAATACTTGTGGTTTTATCATGGACCAAGAGTAGCATCTCTTTATTCACTTCTGTTGAAGTTATGACTTTTTTTTTTTCCTGACAGATTTTAGATTCCAGACTTTGAAGGAGCTGACCTTATTAATGGGGCCTGGTACTTTTGTTGAACACCTTTGATGGTACATATGCATATAGAGAAGGCTATCATAAACAATTGGGGGGATGTCCCATGCGATAGAGTGGTCGTTTATTTATAAATATTGTACAGAATCTCGCAGGATTATACAGGTGGACCTAATTAAACCCTAATCTACCATCAAACACATCAATCTTATGTTCAGAAACTAACTCCCTACATTATCTCTTGAATCTCTTCTGGAATAGCAAGGGCACACAGACAAGATTTGGCTGTTTTATGCTGCATCTCTCTGACACAAGGTTTTATAGGTCACGTTTTCTCAGAATTTAGAATGTAGAAGCTGAACTATTCAGTGTAAGGCATTTTTGTTTATTTGTTTGTTTGTTTGAGGAATGAGAAGCAAAGGCAGCCCCAATTGGGGCTGCTGAGAAGGAATATCTCAACCCGCACTTCAACATGCAGAGTCACAACCATGTAACAACACACATGCAGGGCGTGGGCCATTAATCAGTATGCCAAAATGCCTCCAATGTCCCCGGCTTCAAAGACAAACATCAATTCCGCACAGCGGAAGGGAAAAAAAAAGTGCAACGTACATCGCCACATTACACGTTACACACACTTGCTCATCTGAGATGGACCCATCAGTCATTGAATGACATAACATCTGAGGGACAAATGAAAGCTAACCATGCATGCATGCATGCACGCGCGCGCACACACACACACACACACACACACGCAAAGCCAAACAAATGAATACACACATCTCATCTTGATCTGCTGGATGATCTCGATCAGTTCCATCTCTGTAGGCATGTATCCCATGGTCCTCATGCAGTCAGCAATGTCTTTGTAATGTATGAAGCCATCTGCATCATAGTCAAACTCCTTAAAGGCCTCTCGCAACTCTAACACACACACACACACCCACACACACACACACACAGATCAGAATCTTTAAAATCTTTAAAAACAACACCAGGCACAACAGAAATAAACTCAATGTAAATAAAAGGTGTGGTCTTCTATCTGTCCTACTATTTATAGTTTCACTCCAGATAAATGACTGCTGTGTCATTAAAACAAAGAAGCTGTGCTGGGTTCAGACATTAAATACATAAGCCGTTCAGTCCACACGTCTCCAGGCAGATCACCCCCTTGTAAAAGTCTCGTATCTAATAAGAACACTTGGAGATCTTTTCGCACTTGGCTCGAAGCTTGAGGGCAGAATATTGAAATGAGATTAGGATCAGGCTGTGCCTTTTAAACCCAATAAAAGGACTGTGATTCACCATACTTTTCTGACAGATGTACTCCAGCATCAGAATTATACAGCTTTCCAGAAGTAAATCTCAGCACGGTTGTCAAAGATGCAGTGACGCAGTTGACACGTGGCTACCCCCCCCCCCCCCCCGTCACCCAATTGGCATCTTACCATCCAACTCCAGGGGCATAAGCTCTCGTTCCTACGCAGCACAAGAGGAGGAAAAGACGCTGCATTTAGTTACAAGACACAAGTGGACGACAAGATATAAAAATCAAGGTCGCTTCAAGAGGTCAAATTCTCTTGAGAAACTCCCCAGTGATAATCAGTTTGTGCCGACCAAATTAGAATAACATGCATATCATGTCAGTACAGCCGCATGATGACAACAAGCACTAATGGGATTTCACCCTGCAACGTTTCTCATTTGCAAAATGACGCAAGATCATACACTCCTACAACACACACACACACGCGCACGCACACGCACACACTCGTCTACAGCTGCAGCCTCCAGAGGGACCCGCCATACGCTTAGTCTGCGCGCATACAAACACCCACCCACATGTAAACAAATGCAACGGTGAGTCGTACTGACTTTGCTCTGTCGCAATGACGCACAGACACAGAAAGATGGCTGCATATGCTTGCCAGCGCAGGAACGCAAAACACAGCATTTGCATACGGTCTTGTGTGTGAATCGTTCTGTATTCTCTGCTGTTTTCTTTTGACATTTGCTCAGAATGACGCTCCCTCTCTTTCTCCTTCTGTTCCACCCCAGCCGCCCACCACCACACTTTTCATGCAAAGCTGGAAGCCCGGGAAGACAAGGTCCGCATGAACATGAATTTGGCACGATTAAGCTGGAGCAAAGATGGAGTTTTAGTTACTAAAGAGTTAATTCGAGGCAGCAAGGCATCCTGAGGCATCCCGGTAACTTCCCCCAAAACAAATAGACTTGTTTTCAAAGAGTGACAAGTGCTTTGTTTGTTGCCCATGAGGGCAATTGCAAATGATTTGCCTCAGTCCTCAAAACAATTGTCTCATTTGCATACGCGTAAACACGTTCTGGATGTAATTTGCAAATGTTAATTGAGATGATTTTGAAAGATGAACCAAAAATTAAAGGAATAATCTTATTAAAATTAGTGTGCCTTAAGTAAAACAAAACGATGAGAAAAAAAAAGAAACGTTGGAATCGCACAGGCCTACCCGATGCACAATTTGTCTCCTTAACCATCATCATACCCACATTGGGAAGCGAGAAACATGAAAGCTCACTCGTCCTTGTATAAGACGTATGGCGATGCTGCTTGGCACATAGCCCCGGGATATCTAGAACCTCAAAGAAACTTGACTGGCACACCAGTTTAGCAGGCGTATAAAATCTCTGATCATTTTTTTTTCCTTTCGTGCAGCTGTACAACATTTTGAAACAACATGAAACTGAAGGCTGTATAATCAAGTCAGAAGTAACAAATATGACCCAAAATTTGTAGCATTTGCAAATTGGCCTTTACTGCCATTCTTTTTCACCCGCCACTTGCAATCCCCTCTTGGTAATTGCAAGGTTCTTTACAGTGACCATTTGTCCAAAAAATGGGGGCACATTATTAAATAGATACACCATTGTATTTAATAATCCCACTTTAGAACGAACAAGAATATCACTCAGTAGTGCGCAGAAGTGCGCCAAGGCCTACAGCATGTACCTGATTATTTTCTGAGAAAGCAAATCTTGGATACACGTCTTTATCTGGATCTGCAGCAAGTTGTGCAGTAATATTCTCTTCTGTTCTTGTTTACATAGAGTATGTACCACCCATCCATACAGTTTTGTGGTAACTGATGATCAGTTTTTTGGGTAACTCTAAAGTGACAAAAGCATTGTCTGTACCGTTTATATCCTCACCAGCATCACAAGTGTGCTTGCGGCCTATCCCAGCTGACTTTGGGGAAGAGGCGGGGTATCCCTTCAACTGGTCGCCCGCCAAACGCAGGTCACATGTACCTGTACTGTAAACAACACCCTTTCACACCTACAGACTACTTAAGTCTTGTGTATCATGCATGTATTGGGGAAGCGAGAGGAAGCCGAACTATCTGGCGAAAAAAACCCACCCAGGCATGGCCAGAACATGTAAACTACACCTGCAAAGGCCGGCGCCCAGATTTGAACCTGTGACCTCTAAACTGTGAGGAGGATGTGCTAGCCAGTTGTCCACAACAAAACCAAACGGTGAAAAGCCCAACAATGGTGGCAGAGACAATGAAATGTCCTTTGCTCAGGACATATTTAATACATTCATCAAAGAAGGTCATTTGGTTTAAAGTCCTGCACGACCTCACGAAAATTAGCAGCCCTTATGGTGTTTTGGCAAGCCGGCTCACATGGCAGCCAGGCAAACAATTGTTCTCTGCGTAACGTTGGCAGCCGAGTTGAAACGCAACTTCAATGCCAACACACACTTGTGCCAGCAGTGATTCCGCTATATGTCGAACTCTGCCTCAAACACTAAAACCTTCTCATAATTCATACAAATGGCTTTATTTTTAATGTTGTTTTCAACACTGCAACATAAAAGAGCCGGAGTTACCTGGGGTGCATTGGTTATGTTTATCTTATCAAAGATCCTCTGCTCCACAAGGGTATATTTAGATGGCAAGGTCAACACATTAATTGGATTTTTCTTTCATCCAGAAAGGATTTGATGGCCATGCGGGCTCTGAACGCGCCCATCGCATTGAGCCCATTAACGGTTAATTTCATCCTGTGTGCCTTCAGTCGTCCCACTGAGCAGCCCACTGCTTCTCAAACACAAAATACATATATGAGAGCTACGTTGATGTTGGCAAACAGTGAAATGGGGATGTTCAAACGGCGACGATGCGGCTGCAACACATCTGTGTTGCGTCTTCCGCCACCCGGATGGAGTATCCGCCCTCTGTATCTTTCTTCTCTTGTAGCAGTGTCAGCCATGCAATGCATCAACTCTCTTTCATTATCTATTTGTCTTGTCCGGCCTCCTCTAATGAGGGCTGACAGTAAACTTAGCTAAGGGGCTAATTCATACTGAGGCAGGGATTAGGATCACTGCAGGATGAATGGTCTGCTCGCTTCAGCCTCTTTGCCACAAGTATGTTGTGCACGGGGGGGGGGGGGGGGGGACCCAATGCAGACCCTTCTACCTTCGGAGTGGTGACGGCGTAGGAAGCAAATAAGTTGAAGGTCATCCTGGAGCTGTTTTCAGCTCCCTTAAATGGGCTTTAAAGCAACAAAACGGCCCTGTTAGTTATTGAGAAGCCAAGCGAAAAACATAATTAAAACGTTCAGGCAGATGACTCCCTTTGGTGAAGATGGTTCTCCTTTTTTGATATTGGTAAATCCCTCCCCTGTTATGACAAAGCAGGAAAACGATTTTCGTTTTGTAATGAGGTCTCATTAGGGGCTCATAATGTTCCTGGATGAAAGTGATCTCGCCATGATGGTAATAACAGGAAACACCGCAAAACTGAATCGAATACATAATAGTCTTCAACAGAGCTCTGTTTGTCTGACTAAACGTTCCCTTATGGCCATGATTCTCCATTCGGTGACGAAAATAAAATGGAACCTCAAAATTTGAAAGCCCCTATGAATTCAACACGCATTTTTCTGGGAAAAACCAGGTCGCACAAAACCTCAGACCTGCTGTCAGACAAGACATCAGCATATTCACAAGCGCTTGCATTATTTTTGAGACTTCAGCTCAGTGAGTGGATCTAAAAGGATTGCTTTGAATATTTTTCAATGAAAAAAAACCTATTGATCTAGATTGGTTGTTTACAAACAAGGAATGGACTATTTTGTTTTTCAGACTGATATTCCAATGTAGTTCCAGCAAAGGTATTGAGAAAGTAAAAAGAAAATGGTAATTATTCCAAAAAAGGTTGCCGGGTTGTTGAACTGACCTGTCCAAAGAGTTTATTGAGGTATGCGATGTAGGCGGCAGCCACTGCCGAGCTGTTACTGAGGCTCCGTTTACCGCGCCGATGACGTTCCTCCTCACCACCGTTGCCCTTTTTCTGAGTCGTGGGAGACTTTGCGCTGTAAATTGTGCATTTTGGAGGCAACGATCGGCATTAATCGGGGGCTTTTAACTCCCCATTGCGACTCACTTAAACACACCCACACACATTTTGGGAGGACCAAATTCTCATAAAGATACAGCTGCATCGCACCCGCTTTGAAGTTACTGCTTAGAGAAGACGTAATTGAAAAACATGAGCAGTCCAATCAGCTGACATGGCTCATTACATCAGTCACTGGAGAAACGGGTGAAAGTGTCCTTTAATTTAGACCTCTGAGTGCTTGTTTTGCAGCTGATGCACCAATCAGGAACTCCAATTCTCTCCCTCTCTTAATCAGTGTTGATGAGAAACAGAGGTTGATAATAACCAGAATTTCTTGGAGAGGCTGAGCTGAAGAGCCTTATTTTTAAATCGGCCGGTGGTCGGGGATCTGCCGGCTCCTGGACTCCTCGCCCCTCGAAGAGAAATGCTGGGAGGGAGGGAAAAAAAAATCATGGTTAAAGCTTCGAGATGAACATTTAGAAGAAGATGACTATTTATATTCAGAAATAAAAACAATTTGACGTCTGCCTTTTGGGAAATGTACCAGTTTGGTATAAATCAATGCTAATATTGTGGAAAATTTACTAACCTGGCTGCAGACGATGGTCGACTTTCTGGTCCTCCCTTTACATTTTTTAAAGACATCCTGCTGGAAAGAGACAACAAATTTGAAAAGAGAAATTCCATAGAGTCATCAATGCCATGTTCTTTTGCTTTGCCATGTGTCAGCTGGAGCTCATATTGGCTGACTTTGGGGAAAAGGTGGGAAAGAGAAGAAGAAGAATATTGAAGTGGGGTTATTTGAAGTCAGCAGCCTCCCATGCATCCTAACCTCCTGACCGCCAGGAAAAAAAAAAGTTGTCCAATCACATTCATTTTGAAATTTCCCAATCTAACTGAAGTAATTGGACTACTCCAAAAGACATTTTTTAAATGCCACTATATTTTTTAAACACTTGAATACTAGTCTCAAATGCACTTAAAACAACTCAAATAACACTTCTTATAAATAATAATAAATAATAAAATCGCAACAGCATTTCAAGACAAAATGTGTTTGATAAAAAATATTACTTTTCCTCTTCCCATAAAAAGTGCTTGCACTGAGGGAAGCCATTTTCTTCTATTGAGAAGTCAAAGTAACAAAGCCCCACCTCCTACAAATTTGGTATCATTGGAAAGCACTGAATGTCCTCTTTAGAGTAACAAAAGGAGTTAATGCGATTGGATGCACTGGGTGGGAGATATTTAGGTTGACAAATGTCCTATACAGAGGACAAATTTGAACTACTGGTAGTCAGGAGGCTAATGCTTTTGTCCGGCACGACTGAGAGACGTCACTTGTTGACAATGGAGAGTTTTACAGTCATGACAGTCATTTTTTTCCCTTTGTTTTGACAAGTAAAAAGTCATTTGTGCGACAGACCTCTTTTACGTGACTCAACTTCATCTTTATCATTCGTATGAACAGTGAGACTCAAGACATTGTTTTACAATTCATTTTGCCTTTAAACTTTCTTTTTTTTCTTAAACTCAGAAATGACCGTTGTGAGGGTTAAGCTGTTTGGAAAATGGAGAGATGGATGAATGTTGATTTATGATAGCAGCACTAATAAGGGACTCATTGCACTAAGACAAGAAGTTCTTTAATTGTCCCACAAGGGAAAATTGAATTTTATCATTTTCATGCATATAAACACAAACCTTGATCTGCATGAATGCCTGCATCAAGGGACCGATATCGCCCTGAATAGACTTCACTAACAATGTGGCACTCAAAGTCGTTGTGTTCAAGGGCACATCGGTAGTGCTCGAGAATTAACTGGCATCTCCCCATCAACCAGTCCCACCTTCCCTATTTTCATGTACTGGCCCCTAAGTCGACTCATTGTACTGTAGATTGGTCCTGATAGAGCTAAAGCTGCAAGAGAGCATTGCGGGGTTTTGTTTTGTTTTTTGAGGCAACATGAAGCAAAGCTAAAATTATCGGAAAAATTAAGTGGAACTGACATATTTGAAGTTATTTTATTTGTCTCACCCACGTGACTAATTTCATTTATTTGTGTTCATATGCAAGCTTGAGTTGCTTCATACCAAGTGTCAAGAAAGCAGGAGTCAGACACAGATGAAATTCAAACACCTCGATGAAACGGTGTAAATAATCAAATATTGTGCATTGCAATAAAATCACATAAGCGATGAGAAAAAGAACAGAGAGACAGTCGGGATGTGGCTTACAGATGGGCTGTGAAGAAAAATGGTATGCAAATTGGTTGACGGGGAAGCGAGAGAGGGAGAAAGATTGAAGAAAGGGGGTGGGGGGTGAGAAACTTGTCGAAGCAGAGAGCAGAGACTTATGGTTGACTGTTAGTGAGGCAGATTAATGTTCTGTCATGGACCTTTGCCATTCTGACTATCATGGCCTGATGATGAAGAACCGCATTTGGTGTTGATCTGCAATAAACACAAACCCTTCAATCCATCGGCGCACATGCCACAGAAGCGGCACAAAGACAGATACTCATGATCTGCTCCAGCGGCCACCACTCGGCCCTCCGCCTACTCGTGAGCGCTAATAGGAAGAGACATGAAGATCAGCCAGTCCTCTGAATTACACCCGACCGCTTCATGTGCCGTCGCCAAACGAACCCTATCGCCAACTCCCACTGGGTTACAACGTACCATGACTGAGTAGTGATTGCCTGTCTGTCACGCTTCCATACAATCAGCGTGCATGCTGATTGCAACACGCTGCAAGCATGTTAAACTGTAAGGAGGGGGGGGGGGCGTTCCTGTCCTCGTGATTAAACTCGGAGATTCTCTCTTACACTGTTACTCGTGACCTTCTACATTCATAGGCCACAACAATCGGTTAACCTGCACTATGTAAACAGATAGATTTGAATCTAAAATATTTTTTAGGAACATGTAAAAAAACACACACACACACACACACAATCTAGTCATCTTCTATGCCGCTTATCCTTTCTCCGGTGGGTGGGGCAATCCTAGGGTAACATTTTAGCAACAACATTTGCAGTCAATTTAAAAAGATGTTGGCCCGGGACAACCTTTCCTTACGATCCTCCTTTTAACAATGAAATTATTATTATTATGTTATGACTGATGAGCAACGTTTCCTCTAATTTTCTATGCGTCTGAGCATTCACACAAACTGCCTGAGGATTCATCCTTGGGCCACGGTGAGCAACATCAGACATGCACATGGACCTGAGCTCACACAGCGTTACATGATGTAGGTGTGTTACATAAAAAAAATCAAGCCACCTCTATTTTTAAATGCAGCATATTACTGAAAAGCCATTTGTGACACGAATTAAATTACCACTAGTTTGGAAGAATTAGTTCAGGATACATGCCTCTTTTTAAGGTGTGAATTACCCCAACACACGGTATTGCAGACTACTGTGTGCTGAGCCACTGGTCGCTCTCTGTTTATTGTTTTTTATTGTTTATTTTACTCATCAAGAGTGTAATCCTTGACTCACTCACTGAAACATACAAGTTTCTAAACTCACCCTTTGTCAAAATTGATCTGAAGTACAGGTGGGGTGGGGGGCTTCTGATTATGTTTGACTGATCCAGTCAAAGTGCGATCATTTGCATCTTACGCATTGGTGATGAAGGCAGCTCGGGCTACCAGATTTTATATGAATTCCTTGACCTATGACCATCGACACTTTATCGTGTGTTGCAGTAATATGTTGCGTTTCGACATAGGAAGCATCAAGGCTCTTTTTGAGGTGACAAGTGGACAGGGCGAAATGCTGGACAATTCAGAGTCCACTCGTAAGTCGACGGAGCGGAATATTCGGGTGAAAATGATCACATGGCATGAGTGCTTGCCTTGCATTTCACTCTTTTTTTTCTTTCCCGCTCCGTCACCCACATGTGCCAAGTGAGCTTTTCAATGTATTTATATGAGGAGACTGTATGAAAATCCAATATGGAAATACAGCTCAGGTTTGATTTAAAAAACAAAACAAAACTGTATTTTAGTTGGGTTTTTTTTTTTAGAAAATTAATATCTCACACGCATTTTTGAGCAGGGTGGTCAAACTCATTGCTGTCACAGGCCACTTTGGAGTTATGGCTTCCACTCGTAGGGTCGACGAACAGTAAAACCACAACAATGTTTGATCATCACATCATCAAATTACTTGTACACAACAAATTGATGGATTACTGGTTTTGAAATCAGTCAAATATTTGTTTGTTCAATCATTGTTCAAAGTGAGTGTAAACAAGGTTTGACATTTCGTTACAAATTTTAGCAAGGATGGAAGTTGACACGCATGATTTGCTTTCGCGGGCCACCTAAAATGATGTGGGGGCCGCATCTGGCCCTCCGGCCTTGAGTTTGACACATGCGTCTTAGAGGGATCATCGCTGGGGAGAAATTTCAACGTACGTATTCCTTCAGTGATGTGTAAATGTATTTTCTCAAGGTTAATGTGTCTCACAGCTGCATTTTTGCGCGCACGCTTTTGGATGCAGTATTTGGAGTTTTTTCTTGTGATGGTCTCTTGTTGCTTGCCAAAAGAAATGCTCTCATCTCCACTGAGCACAAATCCCATCAGAGTAAACCAACACACTCAGAGTAAACAAACCCAACATCAATCATGGAGTGACGTTGCGAGTGTGCCGCTCTCCTCTCTAAGTGGTCAATTGCTGTCAATCACGGAGCGGACGCACATAATTTTAGATCCGAATCATCCTAATTGAAATAATGAAATTGGGAGTCGTGTGGACTGGCTTGCTGGAAAATAAGGAAACAGAATAGAAGAGGCTGCTTGAAGGGCTTGACTGGAGTGTGAGGGGTTAGAATCTAAATGGAGACGGTCTAAATATATTTCACAAGAGCCACTGGAGTGAAGGATTCTGGGATTCATTACTGATATCACACAAACAAGGGCGCCATTGTGGATGTGCACGCACACACATTTGACAAAAGTGATAACAAAACATATAAAACGACAAGGGCATATCGTATGTACCTGTATCTCGCCCATCATCACTCAAATGTATACAAGAGTCACATGCCAATTGCCACCAACACCTAATGTTTTAAATAAATCCGTAAATTAAAACAAATATATACTGATACCTATACCTCTCTAATAGTCCAAATCAATCTAGGCTGCTCGTCCAAGTCTACCTAATTTTGCAGTTTTTCATTCATTCGTCCAGCGTTCCATTTTTCCCCACTTATCCAGGGCGGCAACTCCCGAGCCACTTTGACCAGCTCTCCCTGAAGATTCTCAGGTGTTCCCAGGTCATGCAGGAAGCTTTAGTTTCTCCTACGTGTCCGAAAACATGCCTGCAACATCTCACCAGGGAAGCATCCAGAAGCCATTTCATCTCTCATGGCGAGCCCAGGGCCCCCAGGGGGGAACTCATTCCGTCCTCTTGATTTTGCGATCTTGTTCTTTCAGTCCCAAATCACAACTCATGACCTTAAGTGAGAGCATATTGAAAGCTTTGCATCTTGGCTCAGCTCCTTCTTCACAAATGTCATCTTCCACCTGGAGAGGGCACTCCACTCTTTTCCGACTCAGGATTGTTGTTTGGGGTTTTTTCATCTGACCTTAAACTTGTGTCCTGTGATAATACAAATGATTCACATTAACATAATGGCATGTCCTTCATCCGACATTTGGCGATAATACACAGATGTATTGAATCTAATTGTCAGAACTTTTCAGCCTGTGAGAAAGCCAAGAATCGGTTGACTTTGTTGTGAAAGTTTATTGACCAAAAATGAGGTTCACTTGAGGTTAGGCTTGACATCTGTTTGATTCTTTCTCCTTTCTTTTCTTTTGGATTACACGAGCTGTCCAGCCTGAAGACAATCCACCCCAGCGGACGCAACCAGCCGGTGCTTGATCCATAAACAGCCGATTGTAATGCAATCGGTTCTGGTACTCTTATCTTCAGCTATTTCAACACCCCTCGACCGTTTCCTCTTAGCAACCCCACCTTACCACCACTGATTTTGTGTCAAGGTTCTAAAATGAGACCGTCACCATCAGCACTGACATTGATAAGAGGTTGGGATAATTCAACCTTTTCCTCGCCGCCATCCTTCACTTTGTAATTCACAGACTAATTTTTCTCTGCTCTCGTGAAGATCGGTTTTAAAATGGCGCGGTGGACCTTTGAATTCAAAGTGGCTGACTGAGGATGTTGTCGAGAGCGACGGGGCAGAAACACCAAACCAAAAACAAAGCCCTTGAGAACTCTGGCCGTGTTGGTTTAAGGGAGCAAAAAAAAATTCATTCAACTCAAGCAGAGAGGAGAAGCCTTTCAGTGTCATTTGTAAAAACCTGGGTGAAATATCGTGAAAAACTTGCTCTGTCACAGTCTCACAAATGAACCATAGCCAATTCCTGCTGCGTTGAAATTATACAAAAACAAGATGAAACTTAACCATAATTCAATAGCATAGCAACTTTGTAGACTTACCTTCTTAAACAGGCAAAAACGCTTTGTTTATTTCCTCTTTGTTTGACCGGGATGATAAACAATGTGTCTAGGCAAAGCCTCACCTAACCTGTGGCTTATACAATAAAGGTGATTATCCATCTAAATATGACTGGATTAGAGAAGTAGCTGGCCTGTTCTACACGAAGGGCAATAATACTGCGGGGGGTGGGGGGAGTGGGGACATTGTGTCTCGAGAGGTACTTGGATTCAGATTCAGAAATGCATGCATGAAACGGGCACCACGCTTAAGGCGCGTTTCACTGCGTGACAAAGGTGGAGTAAATGTGCGGACGTTATTGGGTTTCGTGAGGTTGCTCACATGGTCGCAGTTTTACTTGTCGCAAACAGTCGTTCTTTTGAACAGGTTGCAAATTCCCGAGACCACGTGAGCGTGGTTCCAACATATGTCGACCCATTCATGCATGCGCATTCCCAGGCGCTCGCAACGGCGTCAGATAACCGCATATATTCTCCACAATGATCATCATGCCAGAGATGAGAGAAACAAAAAATAAATAAACGAATGGAAGGCAAGGATCCCACAGAGGGCTTTTGGGGAAGGTGTGGACGTTCATACCGAGGTGCCGGCCAAGAAAGAACTCACTTCACTTTCAAAAGATGTTGCCGATCCCGCTGGTGCCGCTGAACCCGCAGAAATCAATTTCCATATTTATTAAATCCATCGTTGATGGTGGACAGCAGTAAAGTGAATGCTGGGCACACTTTTTCAGTGAGTCGGGTCCATAGATTCGCCTCCAAGGGTTGGCAAATGGTCCCAAAGGTTTCCAAACAGTGGCAAAGAGAAAGTGTTTGTGAGGCAACCCTGGAAATTTCTCCACCATTCACTACCTAGTGAGATAACACTTTTAATGTTGGAGCCATCGAATCTTGGCACTTGTGATGCTAAGTGCCATTGACTTGGTGGCAACAAGCAGACAGGGGGAATGTATTGGTGGCCAAAAGTGTGGGAAAAGGCCGAGTTAAGCCACAAAATCAAAATAATGAGGGGGGGGGGGGTGACCATCAAAGGTTCAGAAGGTGAATTACCGGTAACTCATTGCTTCAAAATGTAGACGCCATGAAAGCCTTAAGTCCATGTAACAATGCTTGGTGTCAAAAAGTGCAATGGAATGACACCGGCTAAGCCAAGAGAAGGGCTTCAAGACATTTTTGTTCCCTTGGTAATTACCGATTGAATTCTCCACTCTTTATTCACTACCCACTCGTCAAACAAACTAATCTCACCATGAAGACACTGCGCATTAAACCAAAGTACAAGGTCCAAATTGTCAAGCCTCACTCAATATATCGACTGTACATCATCAAAGACGAATTTAGAATACCTGGTAATTACCTGTAGGTACCTCGAACATAAGTGAGACATCTGGTTGAGTGTTCTTTCGTCACATTGCGGTCCATGCTTGCCCCTGCAGCGCTAAATTTTTGTTGTAGTGGTGAAAATGATAAGACAGTCCAGTGAGTGCAGTCGTTTGTGCGAGGACAGTTAACTAGTTCACTTAAATGTGATTTTTTTTTTTTTTGTTGTAAAGCTTGATCCTTCCTGCATTTTATATGTTTCCCTCCTTCCTCCTCCTGCTTAGTTCTTGTGCTTTGCCCACGGAGCCCAATCTTGCAGTGGGCAACCTTGAAGGAAGCTTCTGCCCTGTGCAATCAAAACTCACCATGTCCAAATCTGCTTACCGCATACAAGCAAAGCTCTTATATCACCCTTTTTTTTTCTTGAAAGAGTGGAAACATTTCAAGCTTCTCCATAAAAAGTAGCACAAAAACGCTGTCGCATTTCATGCACCAGTCAGCTCCCTCTGGAGTGTCAACTTTTGAATTATTGACTTGGAGGCAAAATCAGCTGTGATATTTGGCGTGGATTGGCTAGAGGCATTTTGGAGCTGCGTAGCACTTCACAGTATGGACATTAGTCGTATTTTTTTTCACAGTTAATACAAAAATTTTTTTCCAGTGTTGCGCCACTGAGTCGTTGATGGCGTCTATTATCTGAAGCACAAAAATACTGGGCGTGATTTACCCAAGATCCCAAATACAATGGTACCTCTACTTACGAATGTCTCTTCATACAAAATTTTCAAGTTACAAAACGCCTCAACAAGAAAATACTGCCACTTGTTACGAAAGAAATTTCAAGATATGAAAGGTAAAAAGTATGTCGTAGCTCCGAGTTTGCTGAATGCAACATACTTATAGCTGCTCTGCCAGTGGCTATTACCTAGCATCTTCCTGGCATCCTATTGACCCTATCCTATGGAACCTCTACCGTACATGTCTATGTGTGTAGATAGAAAAATAGATGGATATGTGTCTATGCAGAGTCCTCGTCATTTGCCCCTCGGGCCATGAGGTGTTCCGATAGTTTTATGTAAATGTGAATCACCCAGAAAAAGTGTCGGGCAATCGCTCACTATGCTGATGTTTGCCTTGGACATTTTCGAAGGATTGTTAAAAACCGACAAAAGCACATGTCCTTGGAACAGTTCTTCCCAAAACGCCAGGCAAAAACCACTCTGAGAGAGAACATAGCTAAAGAGGGCAAAAAAAACGATTAGGACGCAAAGTTAAATGACCATCATATTTATTCTTTCTTCTATTCTTTGTTTGTTTTGTTTTTTTACATTATGCACAACTCTCATTTATTGTGCAATAATCTAATTGTAACATGTAATTGTTATATATTTTGATGCATTTTACGCTTTAGAAAACATTGATGTCTGAATTTTGGGGGCTTGGAACGGATTGGGGCATTTACATAGAAAACGCGTCTCTACTTGCAAAGTTTTCTAGTTTTAGGAATTTCTTCCAGAACCAATTAATTTCGTAAGTAGAGGCGCCACTGCAGTGGTTTAGTGTATGGTTTTAGTATATCAGAATCAGAATCAGAATCATCTTTATTGGCCAAGTATGTAGAACACAAGGAATTTGTCTCGGTATAACACGCTGCATTAGTATCATCATAAACAAGAACATGACAAATAGGTATGGAGGGACATTTCATAATGTAAGTGAACCATAGTTTCAAGCAGAGCTAAAGTGATCAGTGGTAGAAAACAATACTATTACAGTTTGTACAGTTGGTGCAGAAAATCATTGAACCATTTTAGAGAGATACAATATTTGTTGTACAATAAGAGTGACTACGTCAGTGACTGTTTAGGGAGTTAATGGCTAGAGGGAAGAAGCTGTTTAAGTGTCTGCTGGATTTGGTGCGCATGGATCTGTAGCGCCTGCCTGAGGGAGTAGCTGGAAAAGGTGGTGGGCAGGATGCGGGGATACAGGAGGATTTTCCGTGCCCTTGTCTTGATTCTTCCAGTGTGCAAGTCCTCAAGAGTGGGTAGGGCGGTGCCAATGATTTTTTCCGCCGTCCTAATTGTCCGTTGAAGTCGGAACAAGTATATGAGTATATGAGGCTGATTGTTTGCACAGAAGTGAAGGCGGGAAAAGAGGCTTTTGGAAGGCTCTTTGAGTTAATGATGCGTTCACTTATTGCCGACTAATAATGTCATATCAGGAACTAATTGCCTGCCCTGTTAGTTCATCAAGCACAGCATGACATGGTGCCATGGGGCGATGAACTCACACTTGCCTGCAATCCCTGCTGACTCAGTGCCTTTTTACATCACCCACTCTGAAACTCAATTTCCACTTTGGTCACTGCTTGATTGTGGGCCATATTTCAGTTCATATTATGAAAGGACACTGGCATTTCACGACTGGTTCATAGATTTAATTCCTTGACTATTCCGATTGTGTTGACATCCACCTCCAATCCTACAATCTGTCCTCACTTCTGTCGATTTCTCGGGCATAATTCATGTCGCTGCCTCTTTATCTCCTTTTGCACACTAATATCTCTTCGTCTTTCTCTGACATTTTTTTTTCTTTTCTTTTTTTTTTTTTAGTATATACTTCTGTTTGATCTCAGGTTCCACCTTGCAGTCACCTTTACTCTCCTCATCTGGAGCAGTTGGCTCATCCCTGCCCTTCTCTCTCCATCTCTCCTGCCTCTCCACTGACTTGCCTCAGGGCCACACTGGGAATATGCTGATGGGGCAAACTGAGTTAAAGATAGATTATTTATCGTTGCAGAGTGAGGAACAGAAAGGGAAATGGAAAAAGAGGTCAAAATAGTGTGCACCATTAATTTACAGACACCCCAAACCAAATTATTGTGCAGGTGTTATTTTTAACCCCTTAAGGAAGTTGCCTTCTTTTTTTTTTTTTTTTTACTGTTTCAGGATGTATCAGCCCTCTGGGTTTGTTGAAACTGGGTTTGAAACTCTAACGGAGATCTTGGATCAAATGTGTATTTTACTTGGATGCTGTGTTGATGGTGAGTTCTTGTTATTCATAAGATGGTCTAGTTTTTAAACGAATTACCGGTATTGTTGTCACGTTGCATGGTGATGGTGGACCCCAAGAAGCAGGCACGAGGGAGGAGCAGGGTGAACTTGACGAATTGTATTTAATAAAACACAGAAAACTAAATCCAAAACAAACATAGTCCAAAGTAGCAAACAAAAATCACAACTGAAGCTACAACAGAACCTTGACCAAAACATGACCGAAACAAACCTGACACCGACAGCAGCAGACAAACAGCAACAAACATGACAGTGGCAAAAAGCAACAATGACCCGACACTGAATGCTCGGGGTGGGAGTCCTTTTAAAGCCACTAATTACCCAACGACTAACAGGTGTGCAGCTGCAGGGAAAAGCCCCACAGTGCCACCTGTTGGTCACAAACGGAAACATGACAATTGTTGTGGCTGATATGAACAAGACCCGGTTGATTCTAAAGTTGACTTTGGAGTTGGAACAAAGGCTCCTTGGACGTCAGTCAGTTGTTCGCAATGGAATTAGATATTGTTGGGTAAAAACGACTGAAAGTGAACGCAAACACATTAATTTGACTGACACAACTTATCGCAGCTTTTTAACTGTGAATTGGACTGGACCAAAACATTGAGTGCTTGCACCACAATTCCTACCAGAAGGTTGGACTCTGAAGTAGAGCTGATGAGAGCAACACTGAGGTGTGCAATTGAAAACACTTGTCAAATGGATTCAAAACGTGCATCCCATTTGTAATGGCAAGTATGCGGTGGAGATGATAGTCACCAGCTAGCTTGTGCACAAAACCTACCACAATCCACTCCAGCCTACTACCCTTTTCAGTTTACGTTGCAAAATCTGTGATTGCAAAGTTCTTTGATTGCAACACAGGATTGAAACAAGAGTGTCTCGTTTCAAGAAGAGCCCCCAAAAGAACAAGGGGAAAGAAAAATAAAATCACATATTTGTACCCTTAGAGAATATCACTGTCAATAAGTCATTTCATTTGACAGGGATCGTTTATTTCTTTAGCGCTGCTGCCGAGCCTGTCACAAAGCACGAGAAAAGGAAAACCTGTTCAGTGACATTGAGTTTGAATTTGGATGTCGGGGAATCATTTTGCACGTTGCCTCTGCTTGTCAGAGTTAAGGACGAATCACAGGTGGGGTTAATGGGATCTGTCTGTGTCAGGGCAAGCCTTGGAGCGTGACAATGGGAGACGAAGAAAGACTGATAAAATAAGGGAAAAGGGAGTGTGGAAGGTGAGGCGCTTGGTAGTAGATGAGAGCAATGACGGAAAGACGAGTCATGGCAGTGTGAGAGTGGAGATGTTTCTACTTTTTTTTTTGTTTTGGTTTTTTTGTGTGTGTGTGTGTGTGCTTGTCCAGGGGGCATGCTGGGCTAAATTTGGGGTATGCGACACATGGTGAAAAGAGTAATGCACCTTGACAGACTGGCGCTCCTCTGCCAACTTGGCCAATGATGCTCTCTAAAGCTGAGTGATGTATAGCGCAAGCAGCACCTGTGACACCAACTGCCACCCTGCGGGAGTCTCGACTGCTAGCCACCTGTTAAAAGTGCTCTCGCTGAAGTTGCGCTGCTGTTTTATCCATTCATCGATTGAATTCAGTTCATCCACTGTCACTGATGTGGATGCGATCGCTGTGCTTGGGTTTTTTCACGCAGACGCTAACGCTCAAATAAAAACATGCCTCCTCTTTTTGCTAAATTAAAACTACATCAGGTTATTTTACATCAGAAATGCAGTGTGGGCACCGTATTGTACCCTATAAATAAAGCCTTTACTATACCTTTAACAAACATGACTAGGTCAACATTGCCAATAAGAAACTGTTTTGATTGACCATGACAGGCCATGGTTCCCTCAAGCATCGGTCCAGCGACCCCTTACAGGGGAGACATTTTTCCAAAGACTTCTTCATAATAATGACAGCAAAAAAACATGTGTTCCCCGAAATCCTATGGAAATTGAATTCATGTTTCCACCAAAATATTCATGATCTGAGGAACTCAACCAAACTACCCATCCATTTTCTGATCCGCTTAATCTCACAAGGGTCGCAGGGCATGCTGGAGTCTATCCCAGCTGTCTTTGGGCAATAGGGAAGGTACACCCTGAACTTAAATTATATTTTCATTCAGGTATCTATATGGCTGCAAACAGAGGGGAGCTGCTTGTTTACAAAGCAGCGCAGTTAGTGTTTCGTGATTTGGTCACTATATTTATTTACTATTCCAGGCGACATGAACGGAACCATTTTCTTTTCTTTTTTTTGTTTTTTACATGTGACAAAAATGGTTTGCAGGAAGAAGCCATCGTGGAGTCAATGGAGGGTCAAGCTGAGTAAACTGGAAATGCTACATGCATTTAGATCAGAAGTTTAGAGGGAGTGATCGATTGAGTACAGTAGGTTTGTTTTAACTGGCACACCGGTACACCTATGTACATTTGCACACTTCAAATGATATAACATTACGATTTATGCCAAATAATTCCCCAAAGGGACCTCAAGCTCAGGCTTGCAGACCCTTCAAGCTAAAACACGTACAAGTACTGTATATCCATTTCCATGGGCTGGCTATAGGGGGCCGCGCCCCTCCACCAAGATGCTGCTGCACCCCCATCCTCCCTCACTTAAGGCACAGATCTCTACAAATAAACAGTTTTTGCTATTTTATTATAGAGGCTGTTTTCTGGTGAGAAATACTGGCGTTGAGTGCAAAAAATAAAACGGAACAATGGTGTGATGTTTGATTGATGTCCACTGTAATCTACAATGGCCCCACTGAAAATAATGTTGTGATGTGCGAAGGCTTACATGACGAATTCGATGTTGGTGCGCAAGAGTTCAGCACATTTATCACCGTGAAACTGTGAGTTTTTATTTTTATATATATACCGTTGTTTAATGGCATCTTCACAGATCGCTTCACTTCACCCTATATGGCTGCGGTGTCGATGTATGATTCAGCGCTCAAGGCGGAGGTCTGTATTTAAACTATAAATGTCTATTGTAATACTTTCCAGTCGGTGTTGCGGATGGCACCACTTAAGACGCTTTTGAATAGAGTACAAAACAGCAACATCCAAAAAAATGAAACAAAGCAAAGTCAGTGCTGTTTGTAGGGTAATAATATTGCCCCCTTCTCAGTGCCGCCGCCATGCATTTCATGTGTCCCCACCCCGAGGACTTAGTTTTAGCGTTTGGTCTGAATAAATGCTACAAAAAGATCTGCATGTGTTTATATACGGTACAATTCACATTCCCAATAGTGCATGTGTTTTGTGAAAAAGTATATGTTTACAGACTACAAGCCATGTTCTTTCTCATACAATATTTCTTTCCTGGTCTGGCTATTCCAAAGTCGACAGTTTGTCTAGAGGGGGGCGGGGGGGATGGGGGGGTCGGCGAAATATGCGTCACATATCGCTCTGTTACAGATTCTGCTGGTAAAGAATTGGTCTGTCTCCTTCTCTCAAATTTCTCTGGGGAAATCCTGCAAGCTCAACACAACGTCAGTTTCACCGTTGTTATAAATAATGGCCTACATTGTTGACCGTGCAGATTGTGCACAGCCATGTTGAATATTGAATCCAGACAAATGGTAAATGGGGGGGAAAAAAATTGCATTATTGAATCTGTCATTCACCGTATTATTTCCTCTGCTCATTTCAAAAATAATTTCCCCTCCTTGACCAGAGTTAAAACCCTTCCTGAAAAGACAGTGAGTGAGCACTGTTTCGGCTGTACCAAGTTAAAAACAAACAAACAAAAACAAATGTAGTCCCAATGTCAGAACAGTTTTGTTTATACTCATCTGATATCCAAGTCCAATAAACCTTCTCGCTGTTTGCTTCTGCAAGATTCCATCTATTATCACAGGCTCCATTTGATCACAAATTAATTGACCTCTTGTGTCGTTGCTGTGACTTTGAACCCTACAAACTGTGTTTGCTATGAGGCCTCTAAAAACAGACCTACTGAGTACAACTTTGAGTGTGTCTGAGAAATGTGCACTCCAAAACAGGAAGTTCTGGTTAGTCTATTTACAGACAATTTTCCGGCCCAGCATGCCATCAAACAGAAACACCAATTACGTTGCTGGTCTCGGTCGGGAGCGCAAATGACATTCACTGAAGAGCGCCATATAAACATAAATAAGATCTTCACGGGTGTAATCTAATAGATACACAAATCAGCATGTACCAGAGGGAATTGGACCCCCTGTTCAATTTGTAAAAGATGCAGATAAATGTGTTTTGAGCTTAAGTGTAGTGCATGAGTAGGATTTTGATCTTTGTCATGAAATGTATGCAAATTCCCATCCAATGCAAACGCGAATGCGGAAAAGAAAAAAAAAATCCGGCCGCACGAGTGGCAGTCTGCAAACTGAGGTTATTTAATCTCCGAGCTAATGGCTTGCAAAGAGGCAGGGGAGGCTGCGGTTGGAGTCTTAATGGAAAACCTTCACTGCATTGTGCCTCTGTAATGGGAGGAGTTTATCTTGCCATGCAGAGGACGCTATGAATGCTTCGCCACAAATTGATTGAATCCTCTCCTTCCTACTGTTTCATTCCAGGATTATATTTTATGATATTTATTTATTATATATTGTTTATATTATATATATCTATATTATATATAGATTATATGTTATTATAATCTTAAAGTGTGTGAGGGCTTTAATTTTGTAAACCATTCTCAGTTTGATCATGTTTTCAGTTTCGCCATCATTAAGGTGGGTTTGTTGTTTTGCCATGCACCGCATCCTTTTTTTTTTTTTTTAAATACGGTCATATGCCCCTTCCAATTCATCCTCAAACGCTTCTAATTGTAATGCCACTTGTTTCTTTCCTGGATCATGTCAAAGATAACACCACAGTGGAAAATATGCAGAAGAGATCAATATCTCAGGGTGATTGTCCAGCCTGGGTTATTTGGGCGTGATTGATTGATTTCTTCCTGGCCATGCTGATCCAGACGGGTCCACGTCAATCTAGTGGTCTGGCGTTATTTCCCACACACGTAATTATTGAAAACACAGAGTCATATGAAAGATGTCATCAGTCGTTTAATATCTTTGAGCAAGGTCTTTTCAGGAGAAATGAAAGGAAGCCTGAGAGGTTAAGTAATATCATAAATTTGAACAGAATCAAAATAAGAAAACTCCAATGCATTTTTGTTTTTTTGGTATGATAATCTCTTTGGGCGTAGGTGTAAATGATGAGTCTTTAGAAACACGATGCAGGGTTTTTTTTGCACAAGCACAATGACACTTGTGTCCTTCTGAATTTAATTTAATGTTTGTGTTTTCTTACTAAATGCATTGAAAGCATTGGCATTCTTTTAGCGGCATGGTGAGGTAGAGAATTTCCACCAATGTGAAGGAGAGACGTTTCAGTGGTCAGCGGGTCACTTGCCAGCAATTTGCCAGTACAGGAAGTGGTCATCTTTTCATTTTTAGCACAGTAGCAGAAGGTAAAGACCCTGAGAGGATTCTGTTATCTATACATTCCTTTCAAACCGCTGAGAAGTCCCTGCAAGGTCAACATCAGAAATAATTCTCTGTTCTCTTTAGAAGAAATAAAGAATCACTCAGTGGTCAGTATTGAATGGCTGAGAAGTCTTTCTATATCAAACCATCCGCAGTCATGGGTTCATGGAATTTAATGCACATATACCAATCTTGCATACACAATCATAATACAAGTAGAAACAAACACAAGTAAAAAGTTCAACCGTCAGGAGTTACGAGTTTTTCGTGGCAGTGTGCATTTTAGATTTGAACAAATGTGCCATCGATCGCAGTATGCAAAATGGTGGCAGCCGTTGGCAACAATTGATTACTTTAATTAGCTGTTAGCAGCGAATCAGTGCATGAGATACAAGTAAATGATGTCTTTATCGACAGTGCTGCTCAATTCTAATTGTTTTGCCCATATGCGATATGCATCTGATATTTCATGCAGTGTAAACCGTACACTTCAGATATTTTATTTATTTTTTTAATCCGAGCTCTTGTATGTGGATATACTGTAAATTGGCAATGTCCGCGTCTACAGTAAGAACACTCATCCGTACACATCCGACCTGTGCGTCATCAATGGTCCAATATGCCCTTGATGTAGTTCGGGCGAGTGCTCACGACACTGCTGATCGAATTGTCGGTGAATCGAAATTGTTTTGAGTAACAGCGTTGACTTCACATTTGATCTCATTTTAATTGCACTTGAAGCATGAGACGATAATGTTGACATTTGCGGCCATAGTAGTCATTCAGCAATGCAAACGGTTCATTTATTACATGCGGCAGTGACGTGACGTCATCTTTATTAGATGTCTCCTTGAAGTGATGTCACCTTTAGTAAACGTCTCCATGATTTGATAAGATTGAAAAAGCATCATCTCGTTTCTCTAAAATATTTATGCCACCTCCAGCGTTGCTCCTTGATATGAAATAAAAAGATGAGCGTCTGCACACTGGACCATATTTCCATCCATAAACACTGCTGTGTGACATCGTCATTTGTGTGTGTCAGTCAATGGCATGCTTTGTGCGCATGCGTGTCACATCACGGATTAGAACTCACATTTGTTTTTGTAACGTGAATGAGTACATAAAATGATCAGGTTTAAGAACAAACTCCAAATTGGGCATCACACCCTGCAGTGTGAATGTGGCCGATGAGCAACTACAATAAAGCAAAGCAACGGCAAAGAAAATGACATCATCCAGTACATTAAGCTCAGCAAAACCTGCTTTTTATTTCGACTTGTCCCTGCTTGATTTCGAGTGTGATGTGCATTCTTCTGGCGATGTTTGAATTTGATCTAATGAAACCATGACTGCGGATTTTATGATAAACAATGATGCCAGCGCACATGCTCTGCCATCTCTCGCTGGGGTGTTGTGTCACCTTGGCCACCCCATTGAAAATGTTTGGCCTACGCCACAGATAACCAGTCACTCCCAATTCACGTCTATGCTAGTTTGTCATAAGTAGTAAGAAAGATTTAGTTACCGTTTGACCGGAAATTTGTGCGCAGTGCATCATTAAAATGTGACGCTTCCATACTGAGAGTTGTGCTACAGAATATTATTTTATTTATGTGATCTCAGAAGGGGGGTTTCCAAAAAAAAAAAAAACCACGTCATGCTTTCCGCGAGAGATGTGACATGAAAAGAGGGGGTTGCGTAACTGCGCCGAGGCTTCGAAGTGTGGGGTTGTGTGCTTTGAACACCTTCATACCAGTCTGAATTTCCATATTTTTTAAAAGAGTCAACGTCTTCTGATATGTACTTTACGCTTTAAAAATCTCAATGTTTCTTTCTCTTAACCCTTAATTTCGTACCGCCATATTCTAGTGCATTGTTACTGTTCAGTATGGCAAACCATTTGAGTATTTAATTCCACATATGAGAAGCATTAATGTCTGATATCAAGGATATGGAATAAATGCTTGCCATAGTTTAGGGATTGGATTTGGCGCACTTTATTACGAAGACTGATGTTTCCTGCTACTCAGACACACACACACACACACACACACACGTACACACGTGCACACAGTATATTGTGTTCAAGCCAGTCAACGTGTTGAATTTAATTTCCGTTCCTTCGACGGGGTGAATTCTCCCATCCTTGCCTTTTTGTGTTGCCATGGGCGTGTCCCTCCAAAACCGCCCCGTTATTTGTTTAACTGTGTATGGTTGTGCAGTTGATGCCAGCGTGCACGTTCACGCGTACTCGCCATCATCCACCTAATCTACTTCTGCCCGTTGGTCCGACTGTCAGGATCACACACAAACGCTCTCTCTCTCTCTCTCTCTCTCTCTCTCTCTCTCTCTCTCTCTCTCTCTCTCTCTCTCTCTCTCTCTCTCTCTCTCTCTCTCTCTCTCTCTCTCTCACATACTGTCTCCAACTGAGTGCACAGTGTATGGCAGTAGTGTCTGCCCTCGACTGATGAGGATTTTAAGTCGACACGCCACAAATAAGGAAAAGGGGTAGAGGGCGGGGGGTGCGGAGCAGAACAGGAGAGCAAGCCATGTACAGAGAGGCGGAGAGAGAGGGGCGCATATTGACTCAAAGCTGGTCTTCATGCTCCTCAGTGTGTATGAGAGAGAGGCACGCGTGAGAGCAGTTAAGATGGGGTGCTGGCACAGATGAAGACTGCCCTGGGTATGTATTTGGCGGCTGTCTGTGTCCGTGCATGTGCCTCTGCGTATGTCTGAGGCTCCGGGCGAATGAGTTTTGTGAGCACCACGCTTCCAAGTGCTCATTGATGTCATTGTACTAAGCAAGCAGTGATGTCGGGCTGTCGGTTACATAAACGCAGTGTGAAATCACTGGATGAGTGGAGGTAATGAAATTGGATGATGGGCTCCTCGTGTCGGTGCAGGATTTCAAGTTGGACTTACTGTACATGTGTGTTTGGATTCGTTAAAGTGAGGAGTGCGCTGTTTAAAATCTGACGGTGCAACTAAGTTGTGGCGTTCGTATAGGACCGTCACAAAGAGGCTTGCAACAGAATCAGTTGAAGATGTATGTCAGACTTGGGATATACCAACACCCATTGTTAGCACAATGAAAAAAAAGTCCTTTATATTTTACGTACTTCATTTGTGTATCGGTTGCATGTGATCAAAATGTGTTCAACTAATACATCACTTGATTATTATGAAGGGAGGGGGGGACACTGTGTCAATTAACCAAATTGTAATCATATGCACCGAAAAATTAAACATTTCCCCCCTTGTGTATTTGCAAATGTCACTTTTCACCTTTAAAAAAAGACTTACAGAGAATGGAGGCACGATTATATTGACTGTTGTAGTAAAGTGCTTCCCAATTTACAGTGAACGGTTGAAATCCAAACCATTGACTTGCTAAACACAGTTAGGTGATCATTTGCAATTAGAGTCAAAGGTTTGTTTATTTTATTTTTTGTTTGTTTGTAAGGATTAAAAAACTAAAATGATAATTGTACCCACTGGGATGGATTGCACTTATAATCGCTGGTCTGGCCCATGGACTGTCACGGAGATTTTCTGCATGTTTAACCCTGGCGACATGATAACATTTGATGTGATCGTAACACGTGCGATCACAAGATGGACACAAAATAGTGTGCCTCTTTCTGTGTTGATGAATGTATCAAATGTTTTTGTTTTTTTTAAAGCGTTGAAGATATCAACTAGATTTAAGGTACAAACATCCTCACGAGGTAAAGCTTGTTGAATGACATCACATTCCGGTCATTTACGAGTATGCAGTGTGAGTTGTTGTTCTACTTCGGATCAAAATTAGTCTTGTAAAGCTTGCTAAATATGCTACATTTTGACAAACAGCCCCAAAGATTGTAAATGACAGAAGGATTCAATTTATAGGCGCAGGAAATTGCTCTCGTTCCAAAAAACGGGACTTGCACTTCTGGCAATTTGTGACGATGAATATGTCTCCTTCTTCCACACAGCACATTGAGTTTAGGAAAATTACACCGATGCTTTTCATCTGCAATGAGTATAAACACTCTAGTGTGTCTTTTTACATGTCTGCATAGCAAAGTGAACATGAACTGCTTGAAGGGAGAGCATATTTCCATAAATGAGGGGTCGACAATTAATTTGGCCAAGGAGCCAAATGAGGAGCTGGAATATTTGCTGAGGGCCAAGCCTACCTTGTTGCTTTTTCTTTTTCTGAACTTTTTCAATGACTGACCAGAATGAAAACAAAATAAGATAGCTGGACATTTCAAAGACGACATTATTTTTGAATAAATGTAGAAAAAAAAGCCCAATTAAAAGGGGTCTTTCAAATGTCATCTTGACACAGATGTTTTGGGGGCTTTCATTAATTTTGTGCACCAACTGCCAACTCATATCAGCCGTTTCCCAGTCAGGCGTTCCAAATATTTAGATAAGCATAAAGTATAATGTTATTATCAGTGATGTGTAATGATACACTGATGACTTACAATAGAGCCAATACTTAAAGTACTGTATATGAAACTGTAAATTTGCATATTGAGTATTTTCAGGCCAAATCTTGAGCCTCTTCCCTTCACCGTGCACAAAATAAAAATGATGATAACATTCGGACCACTGTTGTCATTTTTCTCTTTGGGGAAAATAGTTGCTAGAGGGGTTGGAAAAGTCGATCATTGTCGAGAAAATGTGGTTAAGTTTGGCATCATCCTCATGTATGCAAATAAAATAAAAGCATCACTTTCAAAATAAAAGTACCGGTACTACGTACTTTTCTGTTTTACTTTGATTTCATGGTCGCTGTGTGGGCCAGCGTCAGAGAACAGTATGAACAGTCAGGATTTCGGCTTGCTAGCTGCGGACACAAATGCCAGGAAATGCCTCCTCGTGTCCCGGCCTGGTTACCATTATTTCACTTAACGATCATGATCAAGACTCTGTGACCGTCATTTGTTTTTAGTGACTCATCACAACATACAATCTGGCAATGCGTTCAGGGTCAGAAGGGTGTACATCCCATATGTTGAACATATCGTTGATTTAATGTCACCAAAAAAAAAAAAAAAAAGATCGGATGGATTGAAACTTGTCTCAATAGTCACAGCAGATAAGTAATGTGTCATGGTCCTGGAAATATTTGCTTGTCACCCACATCTGGTTTGCAAGTGGGAGTCAAACATTTTACTAAGAGCAGTCCAGAAACTTGAATAGTAAATGCAACATTTTATCAAAGAGACGAAAGCATGAAGAAATGCTTTCATTGATGCGACGAAGAAAGTGAGAAAGGTTGCACTTTGGGAAATGGAGTCGAGAGTTTGTTTGCACTTATTATGCTTCATTTAGAGGTAAACATGTTAATGACTCAGTTAGACTCTGAGCGGAATTATGTAAATATTGCTGAGGGGAGGCGCCGACGAGCGAGAGGAGGGCAAGGGAGAGAGAAATGTTGGAGAGTGATGTGACATCACAAGCTCAGACATTACAGTGATACATGGGAATATTCATTCAAAGCACAGACTTGGTGCGCCGACACAAAGTGTGAGTCACACTTGATGTGGCAAACGTCGTGGCAAGTTCTGTTTTGGCATTTGAGAGCTCAGAATTGCATCTGCAGATGAAAACCGAAACATATTTCCCTCCTTTTTTTCCCCCCTTCTGGGTGTGGAAGATGTGATGTGAATTTAAACGCAGCGTGTCGTGTCCTACAAAGTCGGTAACTGTGAAAAGTTGGGAGCTCAGGAGGAAGAGAGCGCGTTGTTTTGTTTGTCTCCTCGAGGGCTGAGCCTCTAGTTCCTGTCTACTCACTTGTCCTTTTTTTTTCTTTTTTCCAGTCCCGTTCAGCAGCCCACATGAGCGTCTCCAAACCACCGCCACCCCCTTCCGCCTCCCACCTCACCATCCCTCCTTCCTCTACTTCCACACCCTCTTCATCCGCCTCCTCACCCTCTGCCCCACCGCCGCCCTCACCTGTCAAGATTTCTATGCAGGAGCACTTTGCCATCAACGTGTGCCCGGGCCCCATCCTCCCTATCCCGCAGATCTCGGACTTCTTCCCGCGTTTCCACGACTACCCTTGCACGCCGCCACCTCCGCGGGAGAAGAAGATCCTGAAGGAGGAGACTTTCAACGGGGAGATGGGCGGAGGCTTTAAAGATGGCGAGAGGCGGGGGGACAACAGTGAGGACAGGGAGGAAGTAGCTGACTCCGATGATGATGACAGTGAGTTTCTGAAGAGTTTGTGTTGGTGTTTGTTCATTTATATGGAAATGAAAAAGCATTGCAGCAGAAAAAGAACACTGTTAGCGCTAAAACTTGAAAATGAAGAGTCATCGTTTTCGACGCAAGACCTTTTTTCCCGCGGAGAAGAAAACAAGATGTGCTCACAGCGTAATTTGGAGAAAAACGTTTTATATACATCCTTGCAGCGCAAAGCTGCAATAGTTGGAGTTCTTTCTGCTCTTTTCCCCAAACAGCAAGCTACAAGACGGGTCAATTCTTATTTAGCAGCTTCGTGTTTTTGTGAGTCAGAGCTTTTGAGGGTGACTGCGCGGTTGAGTCCCGCCAGTAATTGGTGTCGTCTTTGTTGCTTCCAGCCTATTTGGGGATGTTGGAGTTCACCCTGCTCTTTGATCAGGAGAATAACTGTCTTCATTGCACCATTCACAAGGCTAAGGTAACCAACCGCAAACTTTGATGTCTGCTAGACCTTCTCCCTTAAAAAAAAAAAAAAAAAAAAAACAATGCTCCACAGCTATGTAACGAGGACACGGGCCTCATACACTGTAATGTGTCACACAAGTTTAATTATGTAAATCCCTTTGAATAAGTCCCTAGAGGACAACACAATCGAGTCGAGGGGAGTCAGAAACAGTGGCACGGAATAGAAACACCCAGCAGCACTATGGTGACGTTTGCTGTCTTTTCTGACCCTGTTGTTTGTGTGTAATGTTTGAGGGCATGAGGACGTCACATCCGACACTTCAGTACAGTACCGTGTCTTTGTGTGTGTGTGTGTGTGTGTTCACAGGGACTGAAAGCCATGGACTCCAATGGGCTGGCTGATCCATATGTCAAGCTTCATCTTCTTCCTGGGGCAAGCAAGGTCACAGCTCCAACCTCACCTCAGTGGCTATTAACACACAACACAAAGTTCAGCTGCGCATCACACACACAAACAAACAAACAAACAAACAACATGACACAAGCGTGTTGTTTGACTTTGACAAATCTTTTCCGTCTTTCCTGGAAACGCTTTTGCCAACGTGTCACACGGCAGTGGGCTAATTTAGCGCGGCGTCTCGAGCCGCTAAGCAGGGAGCTTTGCGGTGGGCTCCTATTGCGCCTTGTTCAATACGCCGCTTTATCGAGCACAAACATGTTCTGCTCGGCTGCAGCGCTCTTGTTTTGTCTCCGGCTCAAGCTGGTGGGAAGATAAGGTATGCCGCAACTTGCAGCCCTGTGTTTTTGGAAACCCGTTCTTGGCCATTTTAGCTCAAGTTGGCTATGAGGTGATGCTGTGATAAAAGAGGCTGGGCACGTTGAGCCACCATAGGTCGAATGAGACAACTCTGGTGAGACGTAGAGTGGCCAACCATCCTCCAGGCTTCTCCGTTGTCTACTCCCGCATTGTTCTTAGTCTCGTCGCTCGCTTCCCACTGCCGTCACCGTCTATGGCTCACCATATCTCTGTGACCTTCTTTGACCTTGAAATACCAACTCAGAGAGGCGAGAAGTGAGAGGGAGGCTAAGGGGAGAGTTAGAGAAGGGATACGGTAGTGGTGGTGGGGGGACACATAAAGGGAGGGCAGCAGCAGGTGGTTGTCATGGAAACAGGGAGCATTGTTACACGGCTCACGTCAACAGGCGGGTGTTGATGGGAGTAGAGCGGTGGGTGGGCGGTACGTGGGGAATGCGTCAATGACGAGGTAAGTACCCATGGCCCGTCATTAGTTAAACATCCACCAGACGGGGGCCACGTCACTTGACAAGTGGGAGCGAACGCACGCTGAAGTGAGTATGATGGACACTCTCGCCTACTCACGCCTACGTTTAGTTCGATGCATGAGAAGTATAGAGTTTAGCGGGAACGGAAGTGCACATGTTCCACCTCACGGTGTATTTCACTCTCGTCACTCAGCATATGTTCTTCAAGCTAATGCAGCATGCTTTCGAGTGTGGTCACAGAAAGATTGACTGCAAGACCATGTGAAGTCAATTTGGAGATTCAGATATCATTTTCACCTTTTCCATGTACCTGAATTTTTGGGGCCGGCCTCCCAGTGATGCAGTTGGACGACCAGCGGAGTTCCCTCTACGGCAATATCAGAATTGAAATAAGTGACAAAATATGTTTGCTCTGATCACCCAGCTTTTAATGAGGAACGTTAGGCGATGCCAGACTAATTTATGTCTGTAAATTAAAATTGCGTGTGATAAATAATACCTTTCTGCCGCAGACGGAGAGGATTGAAGGTGATTTTGAGGCAGGTCAGGGTTTTCCGGCTCAGAATTGGATTCTGGTTGTGCAGGCATAAACTCGTAGGCACGTTTAAAGTTGCTAGACAAAGTAGCATTCTTTTTTTTTCCAGTCCGTAGTCATTGTTTGTCATTGACAGTTGAGTGAGATGAGGCTTCGGAGCAGTGGACACACTGACAGCATTTGAGTCTCATTTGATATACTTGGTGATTTTCTTCAATATTTCAAATCTGGCAGGTTTGTGAAAAACATTCTCCATCTGTGTTGTGTCAAATTGAGAAGTCTTTTTTTTTTTTGTTTGCCATGTTTCCGCCATCAGTACAGTTCAGCTCCCCGCGGTTCATGCTGATGAGATGTGATTCTGAAAACCCTTTTTTTTTTCCATCTCCAACCCACTTTTTCACATCCACAAATCCTATCGACAATGTGTCAAAACCCAGCCAACCGTTTTTTTTTTGTTTTGTTTTTTTTAATCCACATGGCTAGGAAAGACTAATCGAAGGAGAAAAATGCAATCAGTAGACGATGGATGTAAACAGACAGATGGAAGAAACTGAAGACAAATGTAAATGGACAGATGGAGGATGAAGATAAAACATTAGAAAACTACGTTTTTCAAAGACGGCTGATGATAAAAGCACAGAGAAAAAGGAGTGGGGACCTGTTTGTAACAAAGAAGTGGTGATATGGACGAAAAAAAATAAAAAATACCAATTACAGTTGGAAAAAAAAGCACAACTCGGGCTGGGCCATATGGTTGACAAGTGTATCAGGAAACAAGTATTTCATCTTAGTCGATTATTGATTCTTGATTTTTTTTTTTTAACTTAAAAAAAATAAAAACACAGAGTAAGGCCAAAATGAATAAGTTACATTTGCAAAAGATAAAAACAAAGAACAAGAAAATGCCATTCAAAATATCTGGTCATGAGATCCGACGCTGAGAGGGTCGGAGCCAACGAGTCCTTTCGGTATCACGTATCCGTCCAAAGTTGTTTGATCCTTATGGTCTACTCTACACAATATCCCGTAATCTTATTGCAAGAGTTGCATTGAGGTGACTGCTTATTTAGTTGAACAAAGTCAAAGTTAAGCCACACTTTCATTCAGCGTCCGAATGCCGTGCGTGCGTGCGTGCGTGCGTGCGTGCGTGCGTGCGTGCGTGCGCTTCTTCTTTGGAGGGACAGCAATGAGGGAATATGGGTCCCTCTGGTCCGTGGCTGTGGGGACAAAAAGAGACAAAGACAAAGAGATGGAGAGGAAAGAGCTTTGTGTCCTAGGGCTTTCCCAACAGAATAAGAGGACGACGGCATGAAAGATGGGGTGTTTGTCTTTGGAGCCACTGACATGAGCATGAGAAAGTGATGGAGGAGCATTGTAACTTTTTGTCGCAGCTGCAGAGAGTGGTCATATACCCCTGGTGACATATGAGACGCCATTGCACTGACTCAAATGCATTGATTCTTACCATTTTGAAATTGATTTAACAATCACAGGGCACCAATTTGGGCTTTCGCCTTGATAGGTTAACATGTCACTTCGTCTTTCTGAGATTATTGACAGGTTTAGGGACTCGTGTTGTCACGATGCCACGGTTCCGACTTCCCTTCATAGAGTACGTGCTTAAAGTACTTCAGTAATGATACTGAAGCAGTACGACGGCAAAAAAAAAAAAAAACATCAGTCAACGCATTGGAATGGTCGAGGACAAAACAGTGAACTTCACATTTTGGCATTTTTATTCATTCAAAATCATCTCAGGCCGTGGAGCATATCAAATTCGTTGATACATCCATCTATCCATTCATTCATTGTCTTCTGCTTATCTGGGGTCAGGTTGGTGTTGTGAGGAGCTTTAGCAGGGAAGTGCTCAATTCTCTTTCCCCAGACAATTTGTCCAGCTCTTGTGGGAGCATCCCAAGCCGTTCCCATGCCGGCTGGGAGACTTAAAGTGCTATTTTCATTAGCCCCGCTTCACACCGAGCTGGCTTTGCTTGGACATGGGTGTTCGCTTTTCCATTAGACTTTTTCGAGGCTGAGCAGTTCCAATGGACCCGCTCTTCAGAACCATCTCAGAGGTGTTTCTAAAGCCATCTGGAGCTGAGCGAGGCTGTGTCGTCAGTGCGATCAGATTGGCCGACACTGATGCAGCAAGGAGCTTCGCCGCGTACGCCTATTTCCTGATTTTAGAAGAACCGCGTGCCATCCGTCGCCAAAGTCACAAAAATGCAGTATATACAATAAATATCATAGTGTTTGGCAACAACACCGGACCATATTTAGAATTTCACATCGACTAATGGATGTATTATTTCATTATTGATGATTAATGACCAAAAAAATTAAAAAGAGAGCACACGCCAGCACTTGCTTGCCAGGTCCCATTCACTTGAATGAGAGGTGTCACTCGCCCGACTGACCGTGCCCCCCCCCTCCACCCCCCACCTCAGAGATGGCGACTTTGAGTGGCTGCTGGAGGGCTTAAGACGCTGCAGTGAGGACGATGAGCCGTTGACTCAGAAGGGGGCCAAATGAATGAAAGTGAGCTCTCTAGAACGAATGAGCTGCGCTTTGCGTGCGCTTACAAAACCACTATACTACTATTTCATCCATGGTACATATGAAATTGTAAATATGATTCAGTGTTGTAACAAATATGTGTGCTGGATACACGGTATTGTTGTCTTGAAGCCTGGCTGTCTTAAATCCAGAAATGTATTTTTCGTTTATATGTGAAAGCTTCTGAGCATTTGTTGGGTTGTACTCTGCAATGTTGCCAGCCAATCGCAGGGCACACATAGACGTGCCAAATATAAAGTGAAGAACGCCGTAAGCGATTAGGATCAAACGTGAACTGCGAAAGTGAAGAAAATCCTTGTGAATCCTCATTATGATGAAACACGCCACGTTTCTACAAATAATGTCATTTTACATGATTAGTGAGTTGCCAAATAGCAGACAAAAACTAGTCCCCGAAAACATATTTTGCTGTGTTATTGACATAAACTCTGCAGTCAAATCCTGAAGGCAACGGTAGGAAATGAGGCAGCAAGCGAGGAGACGGGTCAGCCATTAGGAGCCCGCATGCAATTCCCTTCCCGAAAAGCTTTACATTTTCATTCTGATTGTGTTGCACACTTTAAACGTCTCCCGGTGTCGATGCTCTGCCTCATTACATTGCAAGGGAGACAGATGGACAGGTGAGGAGAGGGAGGCCTCGCGGCCTCTCACGCTCGCTCAACAGATGTCCGAGATCTCCTCAGGGGCCGAGATAAATTATTCCCTTGCGGTCATTTTTTATTTTATTTTTTTCCAATCCCTTGTCCTTCTTTTTCTCTGATCTGATGAATTCGCCCCTTAGTCCTTTACACATTGCGCTCATCCTCTTCACATGAATATTGCTCAAATGTATTTCCCTCTACAGGCAAACAAACTCCGCACAAAGACTCTGAAGAACACGCTGAACCCAGTGTGGAATGAGACACTGGTGTATCACGGAATCACAGCGGCTGACATGACCACCAAAACACTCAGGTAGGCTCTCGGCTTGAAATGTCACTCACTTGCAATTGGTGGCGTTAGCCAGGCGGACAGGTGACGTTTTCCACGCAGGAGGGTGAGATTCCCTACAAACTGCCAACAGTGCAGCCCATGCGCTTTCCTCGGGGCTTTTCCAGGTCATTTATTATTACAGCCGACTGCCCCATTTGCTGCTGCTCCTCAGGTGTCGGCTGTGCGGAGATTGTCTCCATATGGAGTGGCCGAGGTCAAACGGTGCCATCTTGACCCAATAACAGAAATATGCTTTTGTTGTCCTGTAAGATGATTCAGAGACTTTGCGACAGGGAGTGTATAAGCTGCGTGCAATGAGTGTCTCTGTGGATTCGTAAGAGTGTTGGGTGACTTTGTTTATCCCGAGGAAATACAAGCAGACACAACACACAGAAACCCTCACTGCATTTATCTCCCCCCGAACACACAAATGCAGCTAGTCGGGTGTGTCCATGTGTGTGTGTGTGTGTGTGTGTGTCCTCCGATGTGTATGTCAAGGGCAACTGGTGGAAGGACTGCATTGTTTGGCTCCTCCTCGCGATCTAGACAAAATACACACACCCCACACATAGCTCATCTCCCACAGACAAAACCGCCGTTTATTCAGCTTCCTCAAATGCATCACCGCGCATGACATCCCTCAAACTAGAGAAAACCCGTCTGACCTCTATCCAAGGACGGAGACGCAAACAGCACGGTGGTGCTGGCTAGCCAAAGAGAGGAGGGGGGGAGGAGGAGTATGTCCGCTTGTCATGCGTGGGGTGAAGAGGGAGAGAGGGGGTGGTTCCAGACATGAACAAAGTGAGCGGGGTGGGGCGGGGTGCAGTGTGACTGATGGCAAGCGGCAGATACGGGCTGGCAGAAGAAGAAACTTGGGATGCTAAGATGAAGGAAGATGACGGGGTCAATGGAGAGAATCTGCCTTGGAGAAAGTAGTGGGATTGATGTAAGTGAGGAGTAAGCGACATATTCTCCCGTTTGTGTTGAAGTCAATTCCTTGCATGCCTTTTTTTCCCCCGCACTTCCAAAGGCATGGTTAATTCTCATGTCCAAGCTTCTGCCTGAAACCTAAGGGAGAATCTGTGCCGTTAAAAAAAAGTGTGCAGCAGCACACGTCTTGACTTAAGCACATGGAAGAATATGCCCCCAAGTCAGTACTTCTCAAATGGGAGAGCGCGATATGACTCAAATGGGGGCATGTGTGATGCCAAGGAACATGGTTTTTTTTTTCTTTTCAGAATCACAATCTGAATCATCTTTATTGGCCAAGTATGTAGAACACACGAGGAATACTAGATAAGTGTGTAATTGCACTACTACTACTATTACTGTCGTAGGAGACAGTGGCACTCCCATTGTCAGTATTCGCTCCGAGCAGGAGCTGAGAGTTGTCTTCGAAAAGCTGTGCACTGCAAAATGTCACCATTATAGCAATTGAGTCACAAAAATCTGCATAAATAATTTGGTCTTATTTTTGTAGGGTGAAATGTTTTCAATATTATGTTCTCGGTTGAATGTTGCAGATCAATTTTAATTCATTAGTGTTTCTTGGGTTTATTAAATTAGGTTTTTCAGTATTGTATGGTTCAATTAGAGAATGTTTATAGTTAACAAGCAATGAAATCCATTTCAGGCAAATCGATGCACTGTAAATATTTCTTTACAGACTAAAAATAACGTGAGGTTTTCTTTGTTGCAATTCCCCCCTTTTTATTTAATTTTAATAAGGAAAATTGTTTTACAGAGCTGTACTT
Organism: Hippocampus mohnikei; assembly: GCA_026261675.1. NCBI lineage: Eukaryota > Metazoa > Chordata > Actinopteri > Syngnathiformes > Syngnathidae > Hippocampus > Hippocampus mohnikei. Next base: position 767,732 of record JAKGUB010000002.1, on the reverse strand, counting down.
TGAATGATTTTCTGGCCAAGCGATACGATTTCTAGTTGGGGGAGAGAGTTGTCGGAGGGGCGATCGCGAAATGTTTTCTTCCTCCAAGGAGGTGGTGTAACAGAAAGTAATTGTGAAGCGCTGCCCTAAGTGAATGGGGAGCCAACGAACAAAAGGAACGGGGACGCGTAGAAGCAGACTGCAAATGCGTTTAATGAAAAAGCTCACATTAATGAAGGGGAGGTGAGCGACAGAAAGAGAGATCCCTTCACAAAATCTCTCTCATTTTGTTTGCATGCCAGCACCGCAGCCAAGCCAATAAATAGTTTGCTCTCATGATTTCACGCAAAGCAAAGCAGTGTTAGGGAACGGCAAAACAGAGTTTCATCCCCAGAGAGACGTTGACTCACCGGCTTGTGCCCTGCTACATTCTACTTGGCTGCTCTGCTGAGTTTGCGATGAGGGGGACGCTGTTCTGTTTGATCCGCACGCCACATGCGCCAAACACTCTCCGAGGAACGTGCCGTGGTGGTGCAGACCCTCCTCCAATCATTAACTAGTCTAGCTGGGCGAAACGGCAAAGAGACGGAACCCAATTGCGTGTTCGACCAGGTGTTGGTCATTTTTGCAGACGCACAAACGCAAGCACATGTGTTTTCCAAATTAAATGATTTTATTTGATTTTGTTCATATACTGAACTGTATGTGATGGCAAATATCCACATCTATCTGGTACTTTAAATAGCTTAGTACATTACAACTGATGTAAAATTGAAAGTTGGTCTTGCCGGTTTTTTTAAGGATGAACCAGCAGAATAACCGAATTAATGTCCTCAGTGAAGACTTCACGGCTGGCCTCCCAACAGCTTTAATCCTTTAATTGATGCACGAGGGCTGCCCGAGGTGCTCAGACCTTGATTGAAAAGTTAGACAAAGTGACAGAGATGAAATAAATCACCCCCTCCCCACACACATTCACAGTTTAGTCTGTTTGAATCATTGACATATTTGTGTTTATTTCTCATCAAGTTCAGCTCAATTGAAATGTCTTCTTTTTTTTTTTTCTCGTGAATGTATTGTCCTGCTTTGGCATCTTAGTCTGAAGCACAGTGATTTTTAAAAATATATTTTTGGGGGAAGACATTATTCAAGATCACATCCAAATACCATTCAATCTCTACCAGTCACTGTAGTCTGCCTCTGCACCGAGGTATACTAGACAATTGTGACAGTGATAATGAGGAGTGGAAATAGTTCCCCTCACAGCAATTTTTATGCATCCCATTGCGCAAGAAACTGACTGTGAACTGCACATTGATGTACACTGCAGGTGAATTATGGGCCTCCTATTTGGATTTCATCACTAAAATGTCCATCAGGAGGCCAGTTAACAGAAGGGAGATGTGAAGGTGCTTTGATGAAGACATTATGAGGGTTTCTTTGTGCTTGTGTATGTGTGTGTGTGCGTGTGTGCGTGTGTGTGTGTGTGTGTGTGTGTGTGTGTGTGTGCGTGTGTTTGGCCTTTCTCTTACTATCTTTCCTCAGTTTTTTTCCTTCTTATTCTATCTCCCCGTCAGACTTTCCAATAGACTCGTACTGTCCGCTGCCATGAGAAGATAAAGACAAATGTAATAGTTAATCTTGTATTGGATTCAGTCCGAGGTTGAATTTGGCCTCTGATAGAGGAGCAACACCAGCACGACCAGCAGCAACAACAACACACCGCCAGATGAACACAAAGAGTCATACGCCCATTTTGACCCACTCGACTCTGACAGAGATTGTACCGACAGAAGCAGCACAAAGCCCCCCAACCCCCACTCCCTCCCCCCCCTCGGTCATTGTATCGTCAACTGAGGTGTGTGAAGTTCTGTCTGTGGAAGAATTACGGTACCTGTGAAAAGCAACATGTCCTGATAACATCCCCCGGATGGGTTTTGACGGTTTGCTATTTTGCGCTGGCGGAGGTGTTAACAGACATTTTTAACCTGTCCAACCCTTCACTCATCTCTGCCAACCTGTTCCATATCCAACTCCGTAGTACCACTCCTCAAGAAAAAAGTAGTCATGACACACAAATAGAAGGGAGTCCCGGATACCGGTTAGCGTGCTTGCCTCCCAATCTGAGAATGAGGGTTTGAATCCAAGCTGGGCTGTCATTGTTATTGCTGTTTTCGACACGCGGTTATGTGAACCTAAGGATGTGTCCACAAGGGTCAATTCAAATGGTAGAAATCACTTTTATTTAGTCGATTTTTTTTTTTTTGTACGCCAACCATGTCACGGGCCTACACCACACAAAACTCCACCAGCAGCTACCGACTAAATGTCAGCACTCAGTGCCTCCATTTTGTTTTTACTGTGCCTTTGACAAAGTCAAAGCTTGAATCTTCCTGACCATAACCCTTCATATTTATTGGAACTCGGCATCGGCACCGAGTTGTGCCGCATAGGAAATAAATATAGAAGCAAGAAACAATGGAAAGTTTCACTTTTAATCTTGATGAAAAGCAGCACAGTGTCGAAAGGTTCTGCATTCCAATCTCTGTCCATAGGTATGGGAATGATGGCTTGTCAATATGTGTACTGGCAACCAGTCCAGGGTGTTCCCAGCCTCATCAGCTGAATTACCCAAGAGTGGAAATGGATGGATGGATGTTGCTGATGATAATGATGATGAAAAGAACGGCAACATGTGGCCGTTATTGCTGCAGTCTTTTAAAGATACAGACTTTTTGTGCAGGTAATAGAGGGAGAAAAATCACTTTTTCTCCGACAACCATAAACTGGCTGTGCAAAAGCATGAAAAGCTCCGACTTCATGTCAGACGGTTGAGTATGATCGCAACTTTGCATTTGTCGGCGGTTGTTTTTGAAGGCGATGTTAATGGCTTTCTTCGGGAGCATCTGTTGAGCTTTTAGAGGAAACGTGGGGGAGAGGGTGCAAGGATTTTCAGTGGGGGTGCTTTGCCCGTAACTGGGGTGACATTTCACCACAGCCTTCATCTCATCACCACCTCATACGAGCACACATACTGTATGTGATGAAGCTAATGTTTATCAACCACCAGAAATGCATGCTGAGGAGTCAGAGTTATTCTGGGTCTGACAGAGCTTTACTGCCAAACATCCAAGGGGACAGAGAGTGTTGAAGGGGAAGGTTTGTGTGTGTGTGTGTGTGTGTGTGTTTTTTCCATGAGTACAAGAGAAAGGATATCCGAAGGAATATAAAAGAGTCGCCTCCACCAGCATGAAAGAGTGCTTGGTGAATGAAGTAAATATGACAATCAGAGGCTCGTCAAACCATTTACTGGCCAACACTGGCTTGTCGATTTCGTAACAAGAGTCCGTGCCTCTTCACAAACGTTTGTCTTGTAACCCTAAGATAAAAAACTTACACTATAAATTCTCTGCTGAACTTGTTAGAGAATTACATCAATGTGATCCCACATTCTTTACAGTACGTACCTGGAACCGCCATTGTCATTAGACCTGATTGCGATTCTACATTCCCCAATGTCTTGGGATGATCTCAACTGTACTTATTAAAGTAGTAAACCTGTGAAACTAAAAACAATTTACTCTTGGAACTTAGATGGCTTTTAAAGAAAACTGTAAACTGATCACCAGAAGACTTCAAATAAGGCCGTTGGTCCGCGAACTCAATTTTCCCGAGGTCCGTTGATCAATAAACATTAAATTTGCAATATAGGAGCATTCGTCTTTAAAAAAAAAAAAAAAAAACAACTAAGGATCTCTTTATTTACCCAGATGCTTCATTTTAGTTCGCACCGCTATCAAGTTTCGTGCAACCTGTGTGTAATATCTTGATTAATCGTGCTCACCGAATACTCTTCTTTTTTTTTTTTTTTTCCTTGGACTAACGTGTCTTGTTTGTGTTCATGTCGTGTAGGCTGTGTGTATGTGACATGGACAGACTTGGGCGAAATGAATTCATCGGCGAGGTGAGGGTGGCCCTGAAGAAGCTCAGAGAGGGTGACAACAAACGTTACAATATGGGCTTGGAGAGAATTGCACAGGTACAAACACTCTCAGCCTACAGTACACCAGACTGTATATGTGTCGCTGTCATAGTAACAAATTCTAGATTTCTATGGACCATGCCAATTTTACTGAGATGCATAATATTGTGTCCTTGCCATGTTTAAAATTGGAATCTTTACTGTCATTGCACAGTGTACAAGCGAAATCGTAAAATGCATATCCATTCATCTTTCATTCATCCATAATGACTCTCTTATTTGACCCCAGTCAATGGACCCAACAGAGATTTCATTTGCTACCTGCTGCATATTTCATTTTCTCTTTCTTTGTGTTGTGCAGCCAACAGCCGAGATGCCTTTGACTGAGCAGTATGTTTCATGATCTTTCTCGCATCACTCCATGTTCATGTTTCTTTGGTTCCAGAACAAAGAATCGAACAATCAAGCTGTGGAGCAGGGAGCGCTCGTGACAGAGGAGGAGGTACCAGTTTTATCTTTTCATCTCACTTACTGTTTCTGCAGCTGGCTCTTGTCTTTCGCTCCGCAATATCCCACGGGAAAAAAAATGCATCCCAGGGAAACAGTGGGCACCTCATAGGGCATACTCAATCGTTGCTTTTTGTCAGTCCGCTGTGGTTCTCCATGGGTTGTTATCGAAACCCTTCTTGTGATTTTTGAGGTACAAGTGAATAGCCTTTGGTCTCTGGGGGGGAATAGAGCTTGTTCCTAAACCCAGACAAAGGCTTTCACTACTTTGTCCACTTTCACGCAGCACGTGCTTCATGCTGAAAAGCTTAAATACTGCAATAGTACTTTTTCCCTCCCAGTGCCCCTCCCGCTGCGTGTGTTCATTTTTTGTAAAAGGGCGTGTGTTCTCTGTGGGCAGCGCGGACGCATCCTGGTGTCACTGTGCTACAACACGGAGAAGGGCTGCCTGCTGGTTGGGATCATACGCTGCGCCCATCTGGCCGCCATGGACTCCAATGGCTACTCTGACCCCTTTGTCAAAATGTGAGTCACACCAGTGTTTTTTGGTTTTTTTTTTCGGTATAAACCTTGGTTCCTCTCTTTATTTGCATATGTAAACTCTGAAATGTTCCTGTTGCAGCATATGCACAACATGACACGACGTCCGCATTCGGGGTCAAAACATGGGTTCGCTACTGATCACTTGTCATCATGACATAAGAAAAGCTTGAAATCCAAAGTAAAAAAAAAAAAAGACTGTTTCATGTGCAAAATCAATCCACACACAGACAAAAAAAATCTATACATTTAAGACAAACATTACTTGAATTACAAGTTTATTTTTGTCTCACGTTCTCTTTATGATTCGGTGCAAACTAAAATTTTCATTTGATGCCAAGCAAAAGCGTTGCTTTTTCTTTAGTCCAAAAATTCTTAACCACAAAGCCAAAATGTATTTTAGTGCAATGACCAGAGCCAAAAAAGCACAGTAGCTCTCGGTATGATGCGGTGCTGTCCTGCACCGCAGTAATTTCCTATCGCAATAATGAACTCATTTCTAAATGAATACCTCTGTGACAGTGCCAATCAAAAATGTGCATTATCATCTCCGCCATATGTCAAGTCTCATTGTTTGATGGATAAAATTTGATCGAACAGAATCGTTATTTTCTGCCAAATCTCACACAAAATAAGCACAGGTTCAGCTTTTGCAGAGGTTCTTGTTCGGGTGGCCATAACCAGACAGAGAATGCGGATACACAATTTCACACTGTCTACACAGTAGTGGAGACAAACTTCTGTTTTCTCTCATTGGAGTTGAAGTGTTGACCATTACCGGCGCACAGATGGCTGTAAACATCCTGGATGCGGCATGAGTCACTGAAGGAACAACACAATGAAGGCTTTTCATAAAGCATTACGGTACTTGATGAAAGGCAGTGAATGGAGGCGAGCTGGGGTATCTGCAAAATGCGACAGACCACGCACTTTCTCTGGTATACACTTTTTTTTCTCGCCCTCAAGCATTGATTCGTGACCGCGCTTTTACATTCTACTTCATCCTACCCATTTGCATTGAACGCCGAATGCCGAAAAGTGCACAGAAATTTAATCTCGCTCTTGATTTCCCTTTTATTAAAGTCTTTTGTATTGGCGTATCATTCCCTTTATTCACTCTTGTACCAAGGATTGTCCTTCATCATCAAAAACAACCTTCTTCACCTTACTTGCTCTTTTAAATCATCCATTTGCATCCAGAAGACTGTTCTTGTGTCAATTGTGTGCGTGTTTGTGCGTATGTGTGTTTCGTGACTGCGTCGTGACTAAGTCTCCTTTTGGGGACACATTTCAGACTAAACGCCAGGAACCAAGTCCATGTCCCTTCTGCTTGAAACATCTGCCAATCTCATGCCTCTCAGACTGTGTGTGTGTGTGTGTGTGTGTGTGTGTGTGTGTGTGTGTGTGTACTTGTGGGTTTTAAAATTGAGTACTGTAGTTTGACTTGAAAATAGCTGCTCTTGGATAGCTGCTGCAGTTTATGAAAATGGCTTGTAATCTAAAATATGTAGCGGTCTATGATATACTAATTGTATTTCGATACATCGTGATATAAAATAGATTAGTTTCGTTTCTGTATATCGCTTACATTTACAAAGTATGAACCGAGCTTTTTTTTTTTCCCATCAGCCTCAGAGGCATTCAACTACATTAACCTACGTTATACAAGTGTATGAGGACTCTGGCAGCAAACAGACGCATCTGTATTTATTTACACACAAAATGAATCTTTTGCAGCCAGAGTATGTCATAGAAGGCTTGTAAGAATAATCTTACTTATTTATATTATGAAAGGAAAAATTATTGCTGAAGAAATATAAACATAAGACTTTTGTTTTTGCTCCCATTTTTCATGATCAGAGTGGAAAAGTGCACCTTAAGTGATGGATGGGGGCCACAATTTTTCATCAGCGCTACCAGGACCACGCACTTACTCACCAGATGTAAGACAAAAAGGCCATTTTAAATATGGGCAAAATAGGTCAATATGTCTGGGGTTTTCTTTCTTTATTGAATCAGTGAACGTCATAGTGTCTTAATATACTGTCTTTCATTTTTGAATACATGTGAAAAGATTCAGCTTTCAACAACAAAGTGTTTGAACGAGCAAAAACGAACCACATAGTGTGAGTTTTATTTTTATTTCATTTTTATACCAGAGCAAAGGGATCTCTTACATAAAAAATACCATTCAAGGACGACACAAAACTGCTGAACAACGACCCAACATAAAGTGCAATAACTCATTTGTTTAAAAAAAAAAGGTTCTATTTATGTCCTGCATGTCATTCCAAATCGGCAACAAAATATGAGGCCTTCTCATGTTGTAGTATCGGGCAGTAGAAGGCTATGATCGCACAACAGCTCGGTTCAGATTTTTTTTTGTGTACCTGATTTTTTTTTTTCATGCCACATGGCCAGCACAATTCAGATTTCTTTTTGAAATTTGACCTGGGTCTCTTTCGTGTGTGAATATATATCAGATATGTATACGATGCGCCCGCAATATGAAAGCTCATCCACACACATCCAACCCGTTTTTCATCAAAAGCCCCAAATTTCCTCAGTCATTCACAGACCACAATCAACAACCTAATAAAGCTGGGCTACAGGCCGCGAATGGTGGTCACACCACATACGGACTGGGGTTTATTTCCCCCACGTGCCCCCCTGACCCCCTCCCAATATAATAAAATTATCTGATTATTTCGGCAAAGAAGTGAGACTCTCTCGCACACATCAGTGAACAAGATTCGATAGAAATTGGCCTTCTTTGTAAAAAAAAAGTCTTTGCATTCATATCATGAAAAATGGTGGCAAAAATAAATGTGATGTTATATTTTTCTAGATTGTTTCTAATGACATTATTTTTTTCAACATTGGTCGCTTTTCTGGGCAGCATTTTGATCAACTCGCTAGCAGGTTCGCCTTACTGGATTCGATTCCAAGCCCAGGCCTTCTTGAATGGAGTTTGCATGTTCTCTCCGTGCCTACGTGGGTATTCTGGTTTCCTCCCTCCGACCCTCATGGGGATGAGCTGCTCAAATAATGGATGGATGGATGGATGGATGGATGGATGGATGGATGGGTCACTTTTCTTTTATAGTTTGAATCTACCAACTATTCATTAAGGGGAAAAATGTCAAGCACAACATGCATGAGTATGAATAATAGCTGTGAGTCACAGTTAAGCTTTTCTTTCAGTGGAGTGTATTCAGTGTACAAATGAGCAGAAATGTCTTGTTAGTTCCAGGAGATCCCTGCATTGGACCAATTCACATCTCTTTAAAAAGTGAGGGAGTAATCCTTCCTATCTCAATGGACCAGCCTCCTCTGTTCTGAAATATTTTGCACATTGAATTCAAGTATAGTTTGATTGCAGTTGTGTAAAATGGCTTTGGAATGAGGCATTGCTATTGTCAATCGCATTCATTTGTTTGGTACAATGGGAAATTGGAATTCCCCCATCTGCGCTGCACTGGAGCCCATGCAAAATGAGACACACGCACACACGAACAAACACACACATATATACACACTCTCTCCTACGCGGGCAAGCACACACACACGCGTTTCTTGCCACACACACACACACACACACACACACACACACCCATCCCCGGCGCCTCCTCCCGAAGCTTCAGCCTCACCAGCTCAATTGCCGCTGGTCTTTGGCTGCCTTCCTCAAATTACTTTTCACAATATTTTTTTTTGCACACAAAGTTTGTCATTTCAAAGGACAGTTCAGTTATATTAAGGCAACTTATGGTCTACTGTGTTTCCTTTCAATTGCTTATTTGATTAGTCTGCCTCTTGCTCATCAAACAGAAGGATTGAGAAGTAAATTGTTTCCGATACCTGCTTTCCTTTTCGTATGATGAATCACTTTTTTTGCACCACCTCTGATCCCGGTGCCGCAGTGGCAGCCGCGAGTCTTTGCAATGCATCAGCTGTCAGTCTCTGGCAGGGGCGGCTGTGAGATGTTGCTGAAGGAGGGAGCTACCGCGCCACCTGAAAAGCTTGACTCAGAATTTACACAGATGACTCCCACTGCCCTCTGGCAAACCGTCTGGTGCCTCTTTACTGGAGCATAAAAACTCCCCCAACCTCGCCATGATTAGGATCTCGCTGTGGCTTGTGTTTCTTTGTCCAAAGGACTTTGAGGTCACAATTATCTTCCAAAGAGTTATTGGAAACGTGCTTTCTCCATTTACCGGTAGTTGCATTCAGCAAGGTTTATTGTCAAATGGGGGCAAGAGATAAAAAGTGGATGGATTAATGACTTCCATTGCAAAAAAAGTGTGGGTACCATATATTTTAAGGAGCCCTTGTATTCAAACGGACCATTTAGGTCCGCAAAAATGGTTTGATTGCAAGGTGAAAGTTCACCTGATTGAAGTTTGAGATGTAGCGATGGCGTGAAGGTCAGCCATTTTGCTGCTTTCTGCACACACTAGAAATCCGGGGAGAAAGTACATGCCTGGCCTTTTCCAAAAGTGACAGAAGCTATCGACCAAAACCAGCTAATTAAAGGCTCAAATCACCCTCTGTGGACAGGTGGTAAAAAAGCCTACCCGTGAACTAAAAGGGTCATCATTTCAATTCCCTTCATCTCAATAGAGACTGTCTATTTCCAGATGGTGGATTGAAGTTTAGTTTTCATTCTCACTTGGTTTTGTGTTTCTAAAGCTTGAAGTCATTTCAGGTCATTGTGGAAATGTTCAGCATATTTTGCGCCAGAATCTTCAACTGCACACAGCAGCACTTTCTTAAAATAAAAACAAAACAACTTTTTTGGGTGAACCTAAGGTTTGTTGTCGGTTGTTCAAGCTTGAGTGTGCCGTGCTAGAGATGTTTGATATGACACATGGTGGTATTAGCCAAGGTCATTACAGGTACCATCTGTTTTGTTTTGCTTTTTTCTCAAGAAGATGACAGGCATCTGTGGGGTGTTTATTAAAGTACAAGTAGATGATTCATGCAAAGATTAAATGTGGCATAGCGTCTATTGGGGTGGTGGCCAACTTGCAGTAGCAAAGGCGGTAGGTTGTCCCCATTCATCCATGGTTGAGGTGCCCTTAATCAAGGTGTCTTCGTAGCCCACTGTGTCACTAATGGTGTGAGATTATTATGTTCACTAATGAGTGAAGGGTTGTAAATTATTTCATTTGGCTTCTGCATGCATTGCCACAAATCAGTCCGATTTTCTTTTCTTTTTTTTTTTTTTTAGTGATTAGTTTTGTATCATCCGAAGGTTTGACAATCTTTCTTCTCGTCCTTGAAGCATCTTGCAGCCAGACATGGGGAAAAAGTCCAAGTATAAGACGTCAGTGAAAAAAAAGACTCTCAACCCTGAATTCAACGAGGTACACGCCGCATGCATGTATTGGAAGAGTGTTGCCAATCACTTCGTATTAGCTTCATATTTGGTTGCCATCACCAAACTGTAGCCTCCTTCGTTTGTGGGGCTTTGCCAGACTTTCACCAAAGCCTCTTTCAGTTGTTTTGAGGCTGCTGCTGCTTCTTCCGCTTCTTCTTGTTTTTCTTCTTCTTCTTTAGCGGGTAAAAGTAATGCTCAACAAGGCTCTAGATTGACTCAGCCAGTCTAAAACTTCACATTTCTTCAAATCAGGCAACGACTCTAAGAGGCTACGGTGAACGTCTGGGAAACCAAACAAAACAAGAATGTGAAAATGTGATGGTCAGTGATTTGCAACTAAATATTTGTGGGGTTTTTTTGTTACAAATCTGAGTTGTATCAGATAGAGAAATAAACCTTGAAATAAAAGCTCAGGGGCGGCCCGGTAGTCCAGTGGTTAGCACGTCGGCTTCACAGTGCAGAGGTACCGGGTTCGATTCCAGCTCCGGCCTCCCTGTGTGGAGTTTGCATGTTCTCCCCGGGCCTGCGTGGGTTTTCTCCGGGCACTCCGGTTTCCTCCCACATTCCAAAGACATGCATGGTAGGCTGATTGAGCACTCAAAATTGTCCCTAGGTATGAGTGTGGGCGTGGATGGTTGTTCGTCTCTGTGTGCCCTGCGATTGGCTGGCAACCAATTCGGGGTGTCCCCCGCCTACTGCCCGAAGACAGCTGGGATAGGCTCCAGTACCCCCCGCGACCCTAGTGAGGATAAAGCGGTTCGGAAGATGAATGAATGAATGAATAAAAGCTCAGCATTTTTCACTATTGCTAATAGACACAGATTCAAAACAATCATGAAACAACAAAGTTTGCTCTGCTATTGTGTGATCATCCTGATGTATTTGATGCAGTGAGTTTGTGTCTTTATTGCGCACAGGAGTTTTCCTATGAGGTGACGCTGGACTTGCTGGCTAAGAAAACCCTTGAGATCTCAGTGTGGGACTACGACTTGGGAATGAGCAACGACTTCATAGGTAAAGTAGCAAACTACACGATGTTACCAAAAGTATTTGTCCATGTCATGACTCACATTTAAGTGAATTCAAGTGACATCCCATTCCCAGTCAATACAGTGTCTTATGGGAACACGTGACCATTCTTCTCCAATCACATTCATCGAGTCAAACTTATGTTGGACGAGTAGTCGTGGCTCTCAAGCTCCTCTCCAAGTCATCTCAAAGGTGTCCTGTAACATTAAGGACTCTGCAGGCCAGTCAAGTTCATCGACACCAAACTCTCACATCCGTGTCATATGCAAAGTAATGTCGCGACAGGAAACCTTTCGGAGGGAGGGGGGATGTGAACTCGGGGGTGGAACAGAAAATAATTGAGAAGAACTGGACTAGTCAAAACAACACCAAGAAGATCTTAAGTCAGATATCTGAAGTTAAAATAAGAGATGATGATGCTTGTTTAGCGCCAAAGGGTTGACCGATAAGGAACAGGATGTCACTTGAATTTGTACATATGCAACTCAAGGTAGGTGAGCAAATACTTTTGGCAATGGAGTGTCTTGCTAGGCCAGACCAGAGATGGGAGAATGTACCAATTGGGAGGATAGCTGTGCAAGAGTGAATGGAAAAAGGCACAATTTTGAACAAATATCAAAACCAGGCCAAGCGTGGGTGGAGGGAGAAAGCAAGGGAGAGGTAAAAGAGACATTTGAGAAAAAGATGCATAAAAAGTGCAAGCCATCGAGAGTTAATTATGATGCACGAGGAGTCTGATTGCGCTTGCAAAAAGAGAGATTGAACATACAAAGGAAATAAGAGGCTTACGCCTTTTTTTTTTTTTTTTTTTTGTCGGCGCTGCAATGTTCACGCGTTCATGCTTACAGAGTCACTCCCACTTAACAGCTTTTGGAATCGTTTGGTGTGGACTTCTTGTAGATCAAGCACATGGGGGGTTCAGGAGTGACCGGAAGTCAGAAGGGTGGGACAAGAAAATAAGATGCCCTCCCCCCTCCAGAGTGAGTTCCATATGTTCTGATCAGAGCTTTTGCCATGACGGGTGTGCGCAGCGCTCTGGTTGGTGGGAGGGACTCGCTGTTGAGATCACACAATGAGTTCTAATTGCCGCTGGGATAAAAAGACCATCCCTCAAACAGCCCCAGATAACCAACGTTCCAGAGGCTGTCATCGTTACAAGTTAGTGCTAGAAGCCTCTCATTCCGGTTAATTGGTGGTGGAAGAAAGATGATTCTGGGAAGAAAACTAGAAGGCATTGATGATGAAGCCTGGTGGCAGTCGACTGAGAGCAATAGCTGGTAATAGTGGCTTAACTGCCCTGGAATCTGGTAAATGTGAGCTTAAAAATTGAGTTGGACAGTTAAAATACCTCAAAGATAACATCCAAGATTACCATTTGACCTTGTTTTTGTCTTTATTACAATAAGTATTCAAAAATCTCTTCTACGAGGAGTCTTAGAAGAAGAACACTTGAGGAGAAGAAGCAATCGTACATGATTCTAAGGTCATTATGCGCACAATTGTTGTTAAATATAAGTTTTATGTGCAGCGGATTTTTTTTGGGGGGGCCTTTGCAATTGACAGTGGATAACCTTTTTTGGCATGAATCAACTTTGCATGATTCAAATCAAGAATTCATTGCTTCAACGTTTTACTATTTAAAGTGGTTAAAAATGTTTTGGGTTTTTTTTACGCTTGTCTGAAATGTTAGTACACCGAACCTACGGTTTGTATGATTGCAACAGCTCGACCTACCAGTATGTACTCTTATATCCTTTCATCAGCTTTTCGTATCTTTTTGCCAGTATTCAGATGAATATCTGAGCCTACCTCAGAAGTAAAACCACACAAAAAGTAACGATGGCATGAAGAGAAGCCTGGACCCTCAGATTTCAAAGTCTGATGCTCTCCCAACTGCGCTTCCCAGTCCCACATGGTGTGTGTGTGTGTGTGTGTGTGTGTGTGTGTGTGTGTGTGTGTGTGTGCAGGCTTTCCAACTTCTACGTACGAAAGCCTGCAGATGCCGTGGACATGCTTTTTTTTTTTTTTCTTGAGAGAACCTATACTGTATGTGTCATGTCAGGCCAACGTCTTTCAGATGCTTGAAGCTGCTGCCATCATCAAACCATCATCATCACCCTCCTCCTCCTCCTCCTCCTCCTTTTCATCATCATCATGAACCTCATCAAGAATGGTGAGCGGTAAAGATGACAGTTTCACGTCCCAAAATAGTTACGTCTTCAATAACGTGTCAATAATTAACAAGGCGGGAGAGGCGAGTGCCGTTTAAAGCTTACCTGCCACATTTCCGTCTTTGAAAAGTTACAAGCATCTAATCTGAAGTTGAATGATTCACTTTGGATGTGACCTTTGAATAAATATCAGGGCTTGATCTCGCCTTTGCTAGTTCTACTGGGAACGCTTTCTACAAGATGTTTGGAGTGTGCCCACGCATTAAATGAACAGTTGTGTGCTTAGAAGACCTGCCGCTCTGAATCTCTGATCTTGTCTATCCCAAAGGTGTTTCATAGTGTTGAATTTAAGGTTCTTCCATATCAAATTCATTCAAGCATGTCCTTAGGGACCTTGCTTTGTCCACGGAGAACAGGAAGAGACATTCCACAAACTGTTCATACCAGTTGGAAGCGTAGAATTTTCCAAAATGGATAGGTTAAAGTGAATAATCGAGATTCAGGTGGGACTAAGGGGGCTGTCCAATCATTCATCCATTTTTGTACCGCTTAGTTCATGGGGTGAGGTGGAGCCTGTCACCTAGTGGCAGGAACGTCAGTCAGTCAATCGGCCTTCCGTCATTATTTCAAGCCGGTCCAGTCCGTCCGTCATCGTCAGCAAAAGCCTATCAGCTTTGAGAATGTGCTTACGACGTCATATGCGGCAGCACCACGACCAGACACAAATTTAAAAAAGCAACACCGTGTTTTTTTTTTGTTTTTTTTTACATTTCAATCCCGCAGAACACAATGACATTGTCCCACAGAGCTTTTATTTCATCAATCACCACGCGTGTGTCTGGGGGGGGGGTTATTTTGCATGTGTGTGACGATGTTCTTGATGCCAGTTGGCTGTCGTTGACAACGACTTACGGACCGGACAAGCTTGAAGTAATGACGGAAGGATGACTGACTTACTGACGTGCCCAGCACTTCGATCACTGCTGACTTTGAGTGAAAGTTTGGGTTCGCCTTGAGCTGGTCCCCAGTCTATCGCAAGGCATATACAGTACAATGGGACCTCAACTTATAGGCAATAGAATCGAGACTCAAACTCCGAACCTCAGAAACTGTGAGGCAGATACGCTAACCACTAGCACACTATGCTGCTTGAAATCCAATCAATTATTGATTTAGGATTCAAGTCATAGAGAAGGAATTACCTAACTGTTTCCAGACGCTTTTGAAGTTGCTGTTGCCGGAGCCGAGTAAACATTTGGCGCACAGGAGGGTCCGTGAGGAGCAAAGCTGCGTGAGCGTGCTGAACACCTGCTCCTTTCCTACTTCGCTGTCAAACTGAACTTTGTCATCACTCAATTCCTCTTCCTCTGCAGTTCCTCTCCCTCGCCATCCACCGTCAAAGCGACGGCCGAGTCGTCCCGAGCGGCCCTCGGGCTCAGGGAACGTCTGTTGACCTCCACTCGGAGTCGGTGGGAATGTTTTGAAGCCACGATTCTATAGAGCCCCCCTCCCCCACCCCCCTTAACAGCTTTGGACGTTGTCTCTTCGATGTGAACGGAAAGGGACATAGAAATGGAATGCAGGAAAGCAAGAGCATTTCCACCCCCCCAGGACCATCGTTGCAGGCAGAGTTCAATTCTGAGCTGAGACGAGTCGCTCATCAACAAACCATGCTTGCTCGCTTGCTTGTGGCTGTCATTTTGTACAGCACCGTAAAAGGCGGCCTCACCATAATGCTATTTTATGACATTTTATGCTCCTTTAACTGTGCAACGGCAGCCATTGGGAAAGGCTGTATCATAACCCCGCGGTGTCGCAAATGACTGTGCCTCTCTTGCAGACTCTTGCTCCATCACCTGGCTCATTTCCTGCATAATTGTCACCTCCCACCCATCATGCTTCAATAGCTTCGCCTATTCTCCTAATTCCCGAGCCAAACATCTTTCACTCGGGCCCGGCCGTCACCCAATTCACGTCCTGACTCCGTCTTCTGTTCTCGGCCTGTGCCTCCAGGTGGCGTGGAGCTGGGCATCAACGCCAGCGGACAGAGACTCAGACACTGGTTCGAGTGTCTCAAAAACAAAGGGAAAAAAGTGGAGTACTGGCATACGCTCACACAGCAAGGAGCCCCGAGCAGCGACAAAACGGACTAAATCATACCAGACACACAGTCAACACACACGCACATCCCCCTGAAAGATAACGAGAGAAAAGAACAAAACTGCAATAATAATAATAATGTAATAGTGTTGAAGATGAAATCCATGATATAACGCCAACAGCACCGATTATTTGTAAATGATCTTCATTCTGACATCAGTGATGTTAAAAAGGTGTGGTGTTTATTTTTTTAAGGTAAACCAAATTGCCCTCATAAGTGTTATGAAGAGATACACACACACACACACACACACACACACACAATGTTGTCATTTAGACCTTGTGGAAGTCGCTCGAATGTCCTTGTTCAACTAATGAAGAGATGATTAGAATTCACTCCATGAACGAGGCCAGCAACATTGTGAGGCCATGTGACTCTTTGGGCCTGATTTACCAAGATCCCAAATAGGGAGGCGCTAAGGCACGAGTGCACCAACTTAACAGAACGCGACATGCTTTTGGCAACAAGTGTTAAAGTAGTGCATTTAATAGAAGGGTTTCTGCTTGAGGTAGTGCAGATGGTTTACAACATGGAACATTTTGAAGGGGGAGAATCATTTCTTCACGTGTTTGCGGTGCTCTTCACGGGAAGCGCATCAAAGCCATGTTTTGTTTCAAGGTTCAAGGTTCAACTTTATTGTCAAATATGCATACATTGACATGTAGCATGGATGAAATTTATTTCTCTCAATCCTCAGCAAACAGTGAAAGACAATGTAGTCTAAAAACAGCATAAACATATAGACGATTTAACGCATGCTGAGTACATGGCAATTGAATTTCCAATTACCATCCCGTGTAATCGTGTGTATGAAGCTCGAGCCAGCGCTCCTGCAACCTGCCCTGAGAAATACCGGCACCAGTGGTCACACTGTGCTGAAATGATATAAGTGATATGGCATGACTCCTTCTTGTGACTGGCTCCCTACATGATGGTTTCAAAATTCCAGTACTGAAGAAACGGTATGTCAGGATAATTTCATTCTTAAAATGTTTACGCAAGTGGGAATCGCAATTCATCTCAGGTTTATTAAGTCATATATTGCATATACTCCTCTGACAAGCGAAATGACTGTATGGCAATGTTGTGAATTTGCCGTCGTTGCTGTGCCCGTCAGTAAGATCGGCTTCCACGTCTGTTTGCGTGACCAATCATGTTTATGCCCTTTTCACGCGCGCAAATCTTTAGTAAATCAGGCCCACGGTGTCAATACACCATCACTATGCTGGCTTATATTGTAACGCGGCATCGTTACTTTTATGATACAAAGCACAAAAGTATCCATATGGTGGATTTGTTCCTTTCACATGTCGGTGTTTTGAACGATTTGTCTTTCATTGTCTTTGTGATCGTCATCTGTATGTGCATATGTGTCAAGCAGGCAGTGAGAATTTGAGTGCCTGGATTTTGTTTTTGCAGCGTCTCTTTTCACGTCGTGCCCCATTGCGAATATCACAACTGAACTTCAAGAAGCACACTGTGTGGGTCGACGTACGCGTGCGATCGTGCGTGTGCGCGCGCAATGCGTGTTTGACACAAAAACAACGAGGACAAGTAAGCGGTGCACAAGAAGACAGAAAAGCTCTGCTTCCTCCGGTGGTCATAGCGAGCGATGTGCATTCGTTCCTGGATGGAAAGCGCACTGACAAACTGTCAATCACGTGTCATCTCATCGACTCGCAATCATAGAACAGTTTTTGAGACACCTGCACAATCTAATGAGATCCAATACAAGACGAGCATGAAAAAAGTGTTCTTCACTTTTGAGTGATACTGCCAGCGATGTATTCTCCATCCATCCAATACTTGTAAATACGCAGCACCGTTTTGATCCAGCTCTTGTATTGGTTCTCTCTTGATTTTGTGCCTAATGAAGTGTCCAGTGAGTGTTTATGCCTTCGTTCACTGTGCTGCATACTCATCGGTGTACAGAAAGATTGATGTTTGAGCGGCGAGCTTCTCATTGTTACTTCGAGTATACAATATCAATCAATAAACAATGCAACTTTTATTTCCTGCGGGCCATTATCATACAGTAATTTATCCATTCGGGAATGGGTGCTGTCACTTGATTTATGGGAATAGCATTGCTTACAACTTAATACTCGGTTTCCTCGGACACTCCCAACATAAAGACTTATCCATTTCTGTGATCACTTCCTTTTATAATGCTACTCAATATCAGGTTTATTTTCATACACTGAGTGGCGAGGATTACCCAAAGTATATTTGTAAAATAAAAAACAAAGCATGTGAAAGCTGTTTGTAAACAAAAGCATCCCCTGCTAAAATCTTGGCTTTCTGGCAAGTGTGTCTGCAATATGGAGCGGCCTTAGTGGCTATCACGTAAGAGTTTCAACACAGCCCTAACCAGACTCTGGTCTACGAAAGCGTTCACACAGGACACATTTGATCCGGCGCTGCGCCGATGTATTTTGTTGCGATATAGTTTTACACCGGAGCAAATTTTGTGGAGCGTTCACACGTACAAAGCCGCTGAGCGTAGCGTAGGTGCAGCTCCACTTGCGTTCAGACGACAGTTTCTGCTGCGGAGCAAAACGACAGAAAACAAATGAGCTGTCGTGTTGGTTCTTTTTAAAACGTATACACAACTCAAGCAACTACTGTACAGAGGCACTTCCTTCTCCTTCTGTGTCTCCGTGCCTTCTGCTCGGGAGTGACCTCCCCGAAAACGTAAATCAACGATGCCTTCAATGACACTCAGAAAAGCAAACATGTAATGCGCCAAACAGAAAAGTCAAGAGAGGAAATCACAAAATAAATTCTATGGGGGGGGGGGGGGGGTTGTGAACACACAACAAAGGAACAAACTATACAAACAACTCCGAGACAGTCCAGTCTCCTACAAAACGAAAGATGGCGTTTGAGGACTATTCCCCCCCCGTTCTAGTTGAGATGGTTTAACCCAAGAAGTGCTTGCCACTGTTCCCAGCCATGTCTTGTGGTTATTAAACAAAGTACATTTGCTCCGGAGCAAATGTTTAAATCACCTCCCTGAGGTGGATCAAATTTGATCCGGTGGAAGCTGTTTTCCGGCGCTACGCCGGAGCAAATTTGCACGTGTGAACGCTCTACTGGCGCAGCACCGGCGTAGCACTGAAACAAATCTCGCCGTGTGAACACCCCTATTGTTGACCACAGAAAGAAAAACTGTTCCGAATGGGGAAAGGGACTCTGGTTTCCAAAAAAAAAAAAAAAAAACTGTCAAGAACAAGACAATGAAAATAGTAAGACCCTTGGAAGGCTTCGACAAAAAAGCTTGAGCCACCGTGGCGGCTCATTCTTTTCTTTTTCTATGCATCAAAAGCTCCCAATGTGACAGCAGTAAGATTATCAGACCAAAATGAAATGATTGTGATACTTTTTTTTTGGGCCAGCAAGTCCACCCTCCTTGCATGCTTTGCTCACATTTGATCTTCAATGTAGCTGCATGTTTCGCAATAATCACCATCGTGTATAGTGCAGCGTGCCGATGTGTTGACAGCTCGTGTCATCCGTCCTGCCATCCGCGTGCTCTTTTGTGCAGGCTGTCATTCAGGATTGTTGTGTATATTATTTTGCGTTTGACACTTGCCTTCCGAAACGCTGCGAGTGGTAATAATGCAAGGGTGGGGGGGACAAGTCTGTTGTTTATGAACTGTCACAATCACAGTGTGACGACTGGCATCATGTGGTAATGTTGTGTCACTACTTCTCAAAATAAACTCAAGTCGTTTCAACGCCTGCTCTTCCTTCACGTCAAATGCCTGGAGTTTCGTTATGAGAGAGAATATTCAATAACGACATGGGAATCGCATTATTTGGTTCTATAAAAGCGCACTCGTGGGTCCCAGCATTACCGACTCGTGTACAAGACGAGAACAAGGTTTGAGAGATTCAAACTTTATAACCATAATAATGCTCAGCTCTGAGCTACACACTTAGGGAGATCATGATATCACAAAAGTATACGTTTCTTATGGTCATTGTTACAAGTGTAGGCTACTGATGACAACCGCTAATCTTTTGTCATAATGTAAACCGGTTTCAGTATGATGCTGACTTCATGCAGTTGTCGAGCTAGAGCTCGGATTGCTAAAATCTTCAACAATTTCTACAAGTGTAAAGAATATTTGTCTTACTCCATGTTTGAAGAACAGTTCCAAGAACCTATTGTACTTTGTTTCATCCTAAAATGCTCGCAGCCAGCCGCTCAAATGAAGTTGCACAAATGCTGTTAAAGCCTACTAATGCCTTATCTTTTGGATACAAGAAATGCTCAGCCTAAAGTTTAAATTGATATTTTTTTAATAACTGACGATAGGTGCTTTTAAGGCCCTCACAAAACTTGCCGATTCTGTGGCACTTTGACCTCCAAGTGCAGCAACAGCCAAAGTCTAATTATAAGGGCTGGATGTCTTGTGTAGACATGAACACGGAGGAGACAGGAGAAGAATGCTAATTAAAATAGTCAGTAGGAAAGGTCAATAAGTCACGTCAATTTTATTTGCAATTTTACAAGAGAGGTTATCTCAAGGCCCTTAACATGTGGAGCAGGTCTACAAGCAGGCGTCTCAAATATCTATCCATCCATTTTCTATTTAAAAATACACTCATCTGAATCCTTTCCATTTTCAAAACTATTGAACTCTTCAATAATTTGGGACACAAACAAACCTTATATCTCATCAATTCATGGTAAGGCTCAAATGGCCTCAGTCTGTGCTTCTCACATCCATAGCTGTTGACCTCCTTTTTCCTGGTTCTTTGACTCTGCTCCACTAAAGTAAAAGCAATGCGCCGATGTATCATTATTGCTTTGAAGCTTCTTGTTTGTTGCACATGCTAGACTTTTGATGTGTTTGAAAACAAATCATTTCGCCGCACATCAGCTACAGACACCAACTGATGGGATGAGGTTTTTTTTGTTGTTTTTTTTGGTCTGCAAGCGGAAGTTTTTGAATAGTCAGAATACACCATTGATTTTTATTAACAGCACTTGGATGCAGAAGACACTTGTGCTAGTTTGTAGATTAACGGCTCTTGGACATTTGCATTTAGAAATTAAACTGGGACAAGTGTTTTGATTGAATAGTTTAGTTCATGCACTTGACTACCAGTTTTTAATTCATTCTTATCTGAGTTGCTCCTTCTACCATAAGTGCAGCAAAAGTTACTCGAGAGTGTAAAACCATGCAATAATAGGAGTACAGGTCAAATCTAGTGTAATATTAACATCTTTCAGTGACTTGGTCTTTGTGGAGAAAAATGTGCACTTTTGTTGGCGCAACAGTTTTGTGCCATTTTTGTATGCACAAAAGCCCTTCGCACTGGGAAAATTCACGTGCATGTGGTTATTTTTTGCTTGCTTCACACCCTTTGTTGTTGAAAAGTGGATCTATTACACATGCATTTGAGAAGAAAATATATTAAGAATTTGGTTCAACAAAAGAAAAAAAGACAAATCTCTCGTACTGTATTGGTCTTAGTATGGTTTAGGGAGAGTCCCGCGCAGTCACTTTATGTCCCCCTGGTGAATAATTGTGGCCCTCTCTATCATTTAAATGGCTCCTCCCTGATCTAAATCATATTGTACATTTGTTGATACAGTAATGTATAACTATAACATATTGTATACATTTATCAATATACTGTCCATTTGTCCATAGCCACATATTTACTGACCCTTACGATACGTTTGTTTCTAACAGGTCAGAGCAGCATCTTCTCCCATCATCGGAGCCAACACTCATCCGCCCAAGACACGTCCTTGTCAAGACCAAAAATAATTAATTGAACTGCGAGCCAGACTGTATCTTGTCGCTGCGAATGTCTCGTACCTTTAAACAAGTCGTCAACAAGACGAGGAGTCTCATCGATAAATCGATGCTCCATTGAGCTCACTCCCGGACATTCACTGGGCGTAATCAGGCATATGCAATCGATAGCCGGCTAATGAGGGGGCTGAGGGAAACTGGCAAGAGCGAGAGAGGAGAAAGTTTTGGGAACGCGTTTGACGCTCTCAAAAAAACGCTAGCATTTCGTTTTAAACAGCCTCCGTTTGTGTTAGGAGAAATCTCGGAGCTATGTGAGCTTTGTATCAAACGTGTTGGAGTCCAGATGAACCTCTGCCAAAAGAGCCTGTTTGGAGACAGTAAGTTTTCCTTTTGGTCATCTGATCGACTAGCGGAAACAAAGGCTGAGATCAGAGCAGCTAAGCCTTCCTGTTTGCCCCAGCGCGTCAAATTACATCGTTTTCTAGTCATAAGCAACGATTTAACTGGTCTTAATTAGATCACACTAGAAATTCGGAGGAATTTTAAATTCCCGTTGTTTTTACGAACGTTTTAGTCCAAAACTCCAACTTTAAAAATGCTTTAAAAAGTTTTCGCCATTTGTAATGCTCATACATGCATATTATTTGTGATGACATCTGTTCTTATTTTTCCACAACCACAGTGAACCCCAAACCACAAGAAATCAGCGCATAAGAGGTGATCACCATGGCAACGCAGTTCACTATCGACGACGCCTTCGCGTTGGAAGTCGATGAAGAAGAAGCCATGTCTGCCGTGGACGCCGATGGATGGAATTCTCGGGATAAGGACAGAGAAGCAGAGCTCACGTTCGGGCCTCTGACTTTCTCCAAACCTCAGCCTCATCCCTCGCCCGTTTTGCTTGCCTCACCGGAGCACAGTAACCTGAAGTATCAAGTAAGACGCACCTACCCCACTTTTCACTTCCAAAAACACACCTCCTTTATCATTTTCTGATCTTTTCTAGAATTTGGAAAATGAAGACCCACTTACCAACAATGGCAATTCTTCTTTTAACAACTTCTTCAAAATCAGGTTGGTTTATTTTGTAGCATGTATAGTTTAAGTGAACACGGATTCAGAATCAGAATTAGAATCATCTTTATTGGCCAAGTATGTAGAACACACGCTGCATTAGTATCATCATAAACTTCTTCAGGGATACCGCTCTGATTTAGAATGCTTAAAGAGAACTCATCCATCCGTCCGTTTTCTATTGTGCTTGTACTCATTAGAGTTACAGGTTAGTTCGAGCCTATTCCAACAGGCTTTTTGACAAGAGGTGGGTTACACCCTTTCTGGACTGTTTGCGATTCCATCCAAGGACACAAAGGGGCCAAACAACCATTTGACAACCACCTTTAACATAAAAAAAAATCATTTGAGAGAGAGACTACTGTGCATTTTTTCCACAATTTAAAACCGAGGTGTCTCACGGTAATAACGTCTGTGACAAAATACCCGAACCATCAAGAATTTCAGCTCACTAAGACTCCAGTTTTAAAGAGGTCATATCATGTCAAATTGACTTTTTATTGTGTACAAATATAGTTGGTGGGTCTCATGAGTGCCTGCCCACGCATCAAATGTAAAATTAAACAAGCAAGTAAATCCTTTATCTGCCCGTTTCTGAAAATGGAACTTTCGGAATCCGTTGTATGTTATTTT
This sequence comes from Hippocampus mohnikei, assembly GCA_026261675.1. NCBI lineage: Eukaryota > Metazoa > Chordata > Actinopteri > Syngnathiformes > Syngnathidae > Hippocampus > Hippocampus mohnikei. Next base: position 744,499 of record JAKGUB010000002.1, on the reverse strand, counting down.
TTGTGAGTTTGTGTGTCTTTTACTGGTTTGACGTAGTGTTCATGCTCTTTTTCCACCCACAGTGATCCCTCCACTCTGTCTTACTGCAGCTCTCAGTGGTCCTTCAGCACCTTGAGTTCCGTCACGCAACTTTCAGCACATTGTTGCGGGTGAGATTGAAACACTTAGACACACGCACACACTCGTACACGCGTGCAGGCGACTCAAGTTGGTTCCTCACTACATTCATTTGTTGGGCAGTTGGGTGTCTCATCCGCTGGTGAAGAAAAACAGAAGAGTTGTCCTTGCTTCCTTCCTTCTCTTATTTACTGGAGTTGGTAAGTTTTATGTTGAACCTACAGTACGTGGGCCACATACAGCCGGTTTCAATGTACGTAAACCGAACCACCACACTTAGACCAATTCTGTAAATTCAAACTCAGAGAAACTGCTCGAAAAACAAAAACAAATCCTTGACCTCAAAATGCTTATTTATAGTTATAGTAATGACAAGCATTGGAATATTGGCTCTTTCTGTGTGGAATTTATTTTGCAGTACTTTAAAACAATCGGTCCAAGGCGTGTGTATTGGCCCACTGAAGCCTACATTGACCTCCCACTTGTCTAATATCTGCCGTCCTGCTAATTTCCACATGTACTCTTTCTTTGTAGCTCTTATTTTCACTGGCGTTGTCATACAGCTCAATCCAAATGCAGGTAAGACACATATCTGCTTGGAAGGAATTGTTTTTTTTTTTTTATCTGTGAGAGCAATTATGATATCAACAGATATTGTTGGAGTAGAATATGGAAACTGTATTGTCTGTTCCTCAGGAGGTAGAAAATCCGCTTTGACAAATCACACACACACACACACACACACACACACACACACACGTTTCTTTTCATAACCCTCCTGAGTTCACACATCCTACTTCTATTTGTGGATTTAAAAGCAGAAACGTGCTGCTGGTTTGGCAAGATGAAAACACATTTTCTCCCTTTTTTCTTTGTCAAACGAAGTGTTCCTGATTTTTATCTGTAAAATGTACAAAGCACAATTATTTCTAGTCATAATGGCAGTTTCCTTTTTCTTCAGTACAGTACAAATGCTTTATTGGTGTTTTATTCACTAATGTTGGCAGAAATTCAAAACCCAGTAGACTCATTCAATGGCTTGTAATCGGTGACTAGACAATACTTTTATTTTTAGAACATAAAGTGTTGTTTGACGTAACGGTTGTGATATTTGAGTAAAATGAGTCAATGCCCCGGTCAGAACGATCTGCGTTGTGATCTGCATTGTACGTCTCACTTTCAACACTAGATGGTGCTGCTCTGACAAGGCAGAAGCAATCATTTGAAGGAGTGTCGTGACATCTAACGTGAGATGTGAGACTCCCAATGGGCACACATTAGTTTTACTTTTTGTGGATAATATAGTGAAAGGATTAATCATAGAAATCATAAGCCAAGGTGAAAAGCACGTTTCTCAACAGACATGCTTTGGCTGGAACCAAATGTAATTGAATATGATTGCAGACTGTTTTCTGTGTTTGGTCACAGGCGTTTCAAGTGCTATCTTCTTTGTGCCTGGATTCCTGCTCTTCATCCCTGGAGGTAAAGAAATCCCTTTTAGCAGGAGTCCCACTCAGAACTTTTTTTGACATTCCAGAAAGAGTTATGTGAATAATAACATTATTATTCTATGAACTCTGTCCAGTGTATCATGTGATATACATCAGCTGTGCTGTCCGTGGCAGAAGAGGCTTCAAGTTGTTCTACCTGCCCTATTTTGAAAAATAAGATTTCACCAAACGCCACATGAACCACTTTTACTTTTGTTCTGTTACCATGGCAACGTACTGATGCCATGTATACTTTTTCTTGTTTTTTCTGATGACCACTGACATTTCAACTATTCACTTTCTTGTTTTTTTTCTCACTATATGAACTGGCCTGTGTACTTCCATGGACATTGTAGAGTATTTTTATGCTATGTGAACACTGACTGTGAAATTACAATAAAAAACATTTCTAAAGTTTAGCTCTACCCTGTCTGATTTATAGCGCAGGACAGCTCAGAGAAGCAGTTAATACAGCAACCTTCTACTTATGAAGTATGGTTTCAAATCTTGTGCTTTGCAAAATAGGGTTTGCAAGTTCTCCCTGTGTTTGTGAAGATTTTATCCAGGTACGGGGGTGCCCTCCCAAATTCTGACATGTCGAACTTGTTTTGAATATTTCAACAAGACGTGCCTCAACTCAACGCACTAATACCATAATTCCTGCGTCAATATGATAGCCTGCAATACCGCCTACCTATAGAGGGCGGTGCTCGACCAAAACGTGACAAAACTAGAATCGGCTTTCTTCGGTAAACATCGTACTTTGTCGTCAGTGACGACTCTGCCAAGGATGGAGGAAGAGGCAAGAAGGCTTCTCGCGGAAGGGATCAGTAAGAAATTGATTAGCCCGGGTAAAGGACAGCTATCGCCCTTCCCCGATGGAACAAAGGTAAAAATTAATCTAAATTGTGGGTCACTGCCTCTAATTTGCGTCTTTGTGAATGTTAGCAAACGCGCTCTATCGCGTTTGCTAATGCTAATTTTTAGTATCTGTTGTACTATATTAGCTAACACATTTTATTTGTTACCTAAAGACATTTCTTGTATCAAGAGCCACCACCGACGTACACGGAAGAACGTGGTTGTTAATCGCTTCCTGGTTTTAAAACGTTTTGGCCAGGAGGCATTCCTTTCTCCCCTCTTTTCAATGTTTTTTTTCACTCATCAGATGGGCGGAACAGGATAGGTTGTTTATCAATGCTGATTGGTTGGCTTACTGTGGCAATCAATATTCCAAGGTTGTCATTGGCCAAAATAAACCGTAGACGGAATGTCGCCATTCTCAAGACATTTTGCGTTTTAAATATAAACACTGTCGAATCTGAAACGCAATAAATTAGAATAAAGTGGACAATGTTGTATCTCCCGTTGTGCATTTCAAAAAGCGAAACACGTGAATAATATAGAGTACTGTATAGACAGAGTGATTTTTTTCATTTCAAATATATTATTTAATTGTGATGTTTACGTAAAAACATTGTTGTATATGAAATTTAGATGTTAGAATTAATCAAAATGATTTTGAGGTTATGAGTAGGAATCGGGCTTCTGAAAACTATATTCTTGTGTTTGATGGATTTGTATAATTTGAGTTGACTATCAGAATGACACCATTAAAAACTATATATATATATATATATATATATATATATATATATATATACACACACACACACACACACACACACACACACACACATTTAAAATAAAGAGGACGTTTCGTATGGCTGTGTCTCAAGCATATTTTCATTTTGGCATAATTAACCTACTGCCGGTTCTTCCAGGTGGTCTTCCACTACCGCACCAGTCTGTGTGATGGCACAGTGCTGGATGACTCCAGGAACATGGGGGGCTGCAGTAAACCAATGGAGCTGATCTTGGGCAAGAAGTTTAAACTGGCTGTATGGGAACAAGTGATCATCTCTATGAGAGAAGGAGAAATTGCAGAGTTCACATGTGACGCCAAAGTGAGTGAGCTCGTTAAATAGGATGTCCGAGGTGTTTTTGTACACTGGCATATCTGAGATGGTCTGTTTTTGTTCACAGCACACTGCACTCTACCCGCTGGTGTCCCAGTCGCTGAGGAACATCAGCATTGGGAAAGACCCCCTCGAAGGCCAGAGACATTGCTGTGGCATTGCCCAGATCCACTCCCACCACTCACTGGGCCACAAAGACCTGGACCACCTTCAGGCTAATCCACAGCCTCTTGTATTCGCCATTGAGCTGATGGAGGTGCGTGAAATGAGACACATTTTGGCTTTGAGGGGGTAGTTACAGCACAGCAGAATCATTTTGATTATTCAAGTTCGCAGCGAGCAAAACCCCAAATTTCATCATCTCAAAAAATGAGACTATAACAAACGATCAGTGTGATTGCGTTTTGAGATTTAAATTGACCTTTTGATGGTATTTTCTAAGAGATTAAATCATCTTTGTTTTTAATTATTATTATTATTGGTGTTGTTATTATTACTGCTCTAACCCTTGAATTTTTCCTTTTGGGAACAAGAAAGAATGTTATCTGTTTTATAAGGTTCACCTAGAATTGTATTTCTTTGGTAGAAAATTGCAAAAGAGATTGCTGTAGTATCCAGTAATAGCGTTGTATGCAGCGACTGTGAAAGCTGCTGCTGAGCTCCAGTGTGCTTGCAGGTTCTTCCTCCGGGCTCGTTCCAGCTGGACGTGTGGGCCATGACGGACGAGGAGAAGCTGGCCTTCGTGCCTCACATCCACGAGGAGGGCAACATGCTCTTCAAGCAAGGCCGAATACAAGAGGCCACCGACAAATACTACAACGGTATCGCCTGCCTCAAAAATCTACAGATGAAGGTAAATGAGATCTGGCTCAAGCCCGTTCCTTCTCAACACCTTGCCAGTATATCTGACACCTCTTCATCTTTTCATTTCAGGAGCATCCAGGAGATGAAGCTTGGATCAAGCTGGACCACATGATTACGCCTCTTCTCCTCAACTACTGCCAGTGCAAGCTACTCCAAGGCCACTACTACGAAGTCATCGAACACTGCTCATCACTCACGTTCAAATACGAGGGTAAGGCTCACCTCATGATTCTCCTCGACCCTGTGCTTCATGGTAGATGGTAATCATTGTGATTAGTGTGGAATTGGAGCTCAGTGGCCACCTTGCTCCCTTTGAACCATTATTGCCATGTTCATGGAAACGGAATGAAACTTCCTAAGCATCCAATTTCAGCACAAAAATCTTTATGGTTGGTATCTTTGGACAAATGTTGAATACATGTATCTCATTTATTTATACAAATGACAGGATACATGTAAACACGAACAAAGCCTAAATATCGGCCTTTGCCATCTTTAATAGCTCTGTGCGTCGTAAAAAAAAAAATACATTGTGGGTTCCCAAGGGTGCAATGTCCTGATACCCATACGTAGACAAAAAGGAAGTGCTTTTGCACATACCGGTAAGCACAAGTAGCTTGCACATATTACACATGAAACCCATGAAAACTTACCGATACAAACGACATAAATGTATTTATATTTCTTGGATACATTGAAAATGCAACACACAAGGAAGAAACAGACAGCCAAGACAAGAAACTTTTTTTTCTTCCTCCCACGGTGGTAAGACCTGTAAAAAAACGCTAGCCAATTGGCTAGGATGTGTAGCTTAAGTGGATATTATTAATGTGGAAAATAAAATAAGGGTATTTTTAAAGTGACGCCAAACTTTGAACAGTAGTTTGTATTCAATGTAAAAATCTGTTTTATTTTTGTAAGTTGTCAAGGTCTTTAAATGTGATAGCTTTCCATTTGCTGTCGGCTTGTATGTCCTTTGTTGATGTGACATGCTTGTCCTTGTGTGCCAGACAACGTTAAGGCTTTCTACAAGCGAGCAAAGGCCCATGCCGCAGTGTGGAACGAGACGGAGGCCCGTGCGGACTTCGCCAAGGTGCTGGAGCTGGACCCGTCTCTCGGGCCGTCCGTCACCAAGGAGCTGCGGGCCATGGAGGATCGCATCCGGACCAAGGAGAAGGAGGAGAAGGGACGCTACAAAGGCCTGTTCAATTACAACTCACCGCCACCAACTGCTACCACGGTAAGTTCACATGGACCAATTGTCCTTCCCTTTCAGTAGTGTTCTCTGCAGTTACTATTTTGCTCTTTTCTCTCATCAGGGTTGAGGAGTAAAATGAGAAGATGCCTGTAGATTTCAAGGTGAAAGCATAGAAACGCCAGATGCTGGTGTTTCAGTTTGAGCCACACTCACAAGACAAAACTCTGTACTCTGTGAGATACATCATGTTCCCAAAGTCAGATTTGTGTTTCTCCCTTTGATTGTTTTGTTGCCAATAGCAACTCAAAGCCTCAAGTGTCGTCATTTAATCTGTTTTATGTATCCGTCGGTTCCCTCATACAGAAGCCGGTTTTTAAGTGCCACACAAACTGCTCTACTGCAATCTCTTACTTTTCTTTTATTCAGTGTAATAATCCACTTGTAATCACATCTGAATTGAGAATATTACTCATACAGCTCTCCTTTTGTCACTCTGGACCTCATTGGTCTCAGGATTAACGGACTGATTTCTCCCGGTCAATATAGCTGGCAGATGGAGATGTTGACAATCAAAACGACACACTTGGATGTTGCTTTCTTCTGTATTCTTATTTCACATGTGGGGAAAAAATATTTTGTTTTTCATCACTTTCTGTCTGTCACTCTTTGTCGACCCAAATTGTGGAAACAACTATGTGGATGAGTCTCACCTCGTCGTTTCATGTCACTGAAGCAGCAATTGTGTAATCCAAATAAATGCGTTTATTCGTGCATTGGCATTTTTAATACGGATTCCCATGTGGTCCAATTATGTTACTTCAATACAACCAAATTCATCTTTGACCAGTGAGGGGGAGAAAAAAAACAGTACAGGTAGTGATTTCTTTTATATCATTTTAATTAAGATATACATACTGAACTGCAAAAGTTTGGTTTACAAAATTCACACAATAACAAATTGACTTGAGAGGTACAGTACATAGTTATTGTTGAACGTTGACTAGAAAATAGGACCAATGCAGGTGAGCAGGAAAGCAAATGGTCTCGATTCATGATGCGCAAATGAATAAAGGTAAGGAAAAAAACTTCACAACTTGAGAACAAGTTTTGGTTTTAACTTAAAGGAGACATAATTTGGTCTGTCTGGCTGTCAACAAATGGTTTAATCAACTTTTTACGCACGGCTCTACTTAAAATATCCACAGGCCGTCTGAAAACAAAAAAATGGAACTAGTAGTTTCAAGAGAATGGCCTGGTGGAATGACATGGCCAATGTAATTTTAAAAAAAAAACCCACCCAGAAAATAAAAACTAACAATGGATGATGGATAAGGAGGAGGGGATTGGGGAGGAAGGGTTATGTACGGGCGCTTCTTTCCGTCTCTGCCAGACATTCCCTGACCAGTGCACGTGCATGAATGATACCTGGAACAAGAATTTTTTTTAAATTCTGCTTGAATCTACCCTCATATGGAAGTCAAACTTATCAAAGACATCTATTACCGGTGAACATGCATTTGGCCAAAGCAATTACACCGAATTAGTGTTGGTGTTTAATAGCTGTACCATCATAAGTACTAAAAATAAGTGACTTGAATAAAACTCCAACAATTAAGTCTTGATCTGGGTGTCATCATGTAGTACCCATCACCAATCTTAAATCTGCATAAATTAAAATTGTGAATAATGGACAAAATGTCGGGTGTGCTGGTGTTTGAGTGTTGTTTAATACCTCTCTTTAGTCTCTCCATCGCACTTTTGCTTCCAGCGTATGTGGGTCGGATCTCACGACTCATTTCCTCAATGACTGACAGAAGTTCGCTGTAGGTCGACCCTTGACTGACTTTTACGGGCTGAGCAGGATTTTTCAGAGAAACAAAGAGATGCATCAAAATATCAATAACATACCATGGTTATTTGGATAACTTTATTTGATTGCCTGCATGACATGTAGCACATACAGTGGAATCTTGACTTGAGAGTTTGTGACCAAGCACATATCGGTAACTCATTACTCGTATATTCTTTTGAGATGAGAAAATGACATTATTCTATTCTGTACCTCCCAAAACAAAATAGTTAAATAAAAATTGCTGTTTTGCGTAAAACAGTCAACCGAGAAATAAACTTTTTTCATAGGAGTACGCGTGTGCTTTGGATGTTGCCTTCAAGGGGCATGGCCTAGTGTGTGACATTAGGAGCTTTCTGAGTGTGAGCGTCCGGTTATGAGATGTGGTCTAATGCAGCTCTTTGCAAGTGTTTTTATTTAGTACTTGTGTGTTTCATCACGTGCATTGACAACTGTGGCTCTCCTTGCCCACATAAAAGGGCATGATAGTACCAAAACTGCTCCATTTCTTTTTTTCCCCCACTTAGCTTGGGTGGCAGCATATCTGAAGCTGCCCATACCTCAGTTTGGATCGCAACACAAAGACTGGAAGAAGAGAAAAAAATTTAGAAAAACAAAAGACCCAAGTGGCGCCTTGTAACTCACAAAGTTACCGAAATGGCAGCACTAACTGTGCAAAATGCCTGCCAGCATGTATGAAGTCACAAAAGTGTAATTTCAGGTTGTTGTTCTCTTTATGGCAAAAAGTGTGAATATCTCGAACAAAGAAGCTCAGCTGTGCCACATTCAACCGTTGTGGATCATCGCAGATGCTAGCACACCTGAACAAAGCCCATGGAGGGTGGGCCAAAGTCACTGAAGGCTGGCCGGAAGTTGGATGATGACGGGAGCGAAGGAGAGGGCACAGAGGAGCCTGAAAATACACAACAAAGTCAGAGAAACACAGAAATGCCCACCAGTTGTGCCTGTCCACCAATCATGTGTGAAATTCAGCAACCAAGTAGAGCAGGGGTGTGATCGACCGGTAGCCCGCGAACTGGTCCCAAGTCGATCGTGGAGGGCAAAGAGGGGGTGTCAAGGGGGAGATAGAAAAAAAAGATGTGTGTGTGTGTGTGTGTTGTTAATATTGTATATTTTTGTGTTAGTGCACACTGCACCCTAAGCATCCTCTCAGTTTCACTTTCACAAAAAAAAGTATTAAAAAAAATGAAAATATAACAAAGCAAGTCACCTTTAACCCACGGCGGCGGGTGACCTGCATCACCGGAAGTTGTTAGAGGTAAGCCGTCTGCACTTGCAGTTTGCGATGAGAGCTGTTGCCATCTATCTATTTTAGTTTTTATTATTCTCATTCAAAGTTTATTTCGTGTACATTTCATCGATGGCACCGGCAAAGAATGGGAATCTGATCTGAAGTGCCAAGAGAAAAGTTTTTAAACGATACACGTGAGCTACGATAGTGACGTCGTTACAGTGAAGACGCTGCCAAAGTGCGTCCCATGCCACCGCGTCATGTCTCGGCTAAGGTAGGAACCGATTCCTTTTTACAAACTCACAAGCTATTGTATCTTTATTCTTATTTTTCGTCCGTGTTCCTGGCCGCTGTGGCTGTTGCTCATCATGGCATGCGTGGGAAGTGCGTGCACGTGCGGTAGCGGGTTGATGTTGGTTGCTTGACAAGTCATCTTCGGTCAAAAAAGGTTGGGCACCCCTAAAGTAAATGTTTTGGTAGCTGGCCATTTGAATGACACTTTGTGATACAATATAATTTAATGGGCAATGTACTGATCATTCTGTAACGTATGCCTTGGGCCCCGGGAACAGTTTTAGAGATACTGTACAGACATTCTACATATAACGCAGATGCAGAAAACCGTGTCAACTAAGATACAATAACTCAGAGTGTGACAAGTGGCCGCCATCTTTGTGCCATTTTCTTCAAACAAAAACAAAAAAACGAAACATGGAGTGAGTCAAGTCTGATGTAAACTTGGCCAACCATCTGTTGCGTAATACTTAGAGCTAAAACAATTTCAAGCACACTTTCGTTCGTTTTTAGCAACTCGCCCAAGTTCATATTGGACCCATAGCAACGCGCTTAACAATGAAAATGCTTTTGTTCGGCAAATGGACCAGAAAATTGGAACGATACAGTCATTCTCACAAAGCGGATAAAATTAATTGAATAGTAAATTGTTTTTTCCATGCTTTATCAAGTCAAGTCAACTGTATTTATAGAGCACTTTCAAACAGCCATCGCTTTATGTAATGCATCATGTTGTAATGCAAATTTCTCCATTGTGGGACAAATAAAGGTTTTCTTATCTTTCTTATCTTAACTACTAGTGACATGAAAATAGTTCATTTGGGAGTTTCAAAAATTACTTCACACTTGACCTTTAAAATTGTACGTAAATTGATTTAAATTATTATTATTTTATTTATTTATTTTTTTTAAGCCAACGTTCAAGTCCATGAACTATTCTACTGGCCACACTGCTCCTCCCACGAATAATGTTACATTTGCCCTCAATGAAAAATGTCTCTCTTCACGGTGTGTTTCGGTCGCATCAGCAGGTCTATACTGAACTTGTCTCCAAGCAAACAATACGGACAGCCGATACAGAGAGGGCCACAAAGTCATACAGTGGGGAGAAAAATATCTTCATGGCTATCATTTACAGTTGTCTTAAGAATGTATGACTTGTATTTCTTTTTCATGCAGACCAAATCATGTGGCTTCTACATGAGCAGTGACATCAGGGTGTTTGTACCAGATTAGTAAAATCCTTCGACACCAGAATGCTGCATAAGAGTGACTTATGTCAGGGTTTTTTTGTATTGGATGAGTTTTTTCCCTCATCATGTGCGGTATACGTGATGTTAAAAATTATGTCAGAATTATAATATTTAAAAAAAAATAGGAAAAGTTAATCAGGATGTGCATATCCCACTTTATTTTGAGAATCACTGTTGCTGTAAAATTATATTATTTTAAAATATTTTAAAATGTGAATGCATATGAGGTATGCAATCTGATTCTTGGCAGGTCGTCAATTATCGTAGCCAAAACAGCATTGGGATTAGGGTTGATGTTAAAACAAACCAGGCGGCGTGTGGTTGGAGCCAGACGGCGCAGGAGCAATGGGCTTATAACTCATGACGATGTCCACTGGCAGCTCCCCGTACGACGCGCCACTTCCTTCGGTCCGGTCGGGCCAGTGCTTATACAGCTTTACTCCGGGAGATGAGCTCCTAAGAGCTGAACACCAGAAAGCATGATCACATTAACTGATTAATATCAGAGCGAGCAAGTCTTTCACTTCTACACCACATATCCATTAAAAAAAGTGTTATCGTGTTTGTCTGCACAATATGTTATTGCATGCACAAAATTATCTTATTGCAATGGTTGCACAGAGGTGATTGGTCATTTATTGTAAAGAAGGTTAAGCCACACTTTTTCACTCTTTCATAGACAAAGTTCACCAAAAAATGGTTCTTGCACAGCTCTACTAAGCACATTTTGTTGAAAAGGGTGTTTATTTCATCTTGACCACTTTGTCTTAGTTTTTCATAATTGTGTTAAATATTTTGTAGAAATAAAATTACCTACATTTAGCTTTTTCCTGCTCTGGGTCCTTTTGAATAATAACAATAACACTAATGATGATGATAATAAATCAACCAATGTGAAATACTTTTACAGTGAAACTCCTCTAGAACGAAACCTACATGGGCGAAAATCCCCCCTTATGTGAAAAAATGTTCATGCATCAACACAATTCCCATTCTACTGCCCCCCATACGACGAAACCCCCTGTTGCGTTATACGAAATCATTTTCACTGCTCCAGCCTCGCGAAGACATTCACTACAACGAAGTCTTATCCAACAGCGACCTCTACTTGTTCATTCGGAAACGGCAACAGCAACCACCACACTGGTTTAACGCTAACTGGAGCGCTAATTAGCGTAAGGTTTTTAGCCTTCGAGAGCTAACTAGGCCATCGAGGACTACGAAGCGTCCCGTGGCTGTTTTTAGCATGATAACAAGTAAAGCATTCGAGGAAACATTCGTTTATTTGAATGTCCGTCGAGCCACGGGACGCTTCATAGTCCTCCGTGGCCTAGTTAGCTCTCGAAGGCTAAACACTTTACGCTAATAGCGTAAGGTTTTTATGCGAATACGCTAATAACGTAAGGTTTTTAGCCTTCGAGAGCGAACTGTGGCCATCGAGGACTACGAAGCGTCCCGTGCCTGGCTTAAAAGTTCATTGCATGACATCAGCTGAGCAACGCTGTCTTGGGTTAGGGTTAGGTAGAGACGGGGAGATGGTGGAAAGAAAACCCACCGGGTCCAGAGGTATGTTATTGTTAGATTCAGACGAGCGTGGACGTTATAATGCTAAAATTGCTACAAAACGGACCTTTGGATGTCAAGCAGCTAAGACAAGAAGAGCTCTGATGCTGGAAGAGAGGGTAAAAGTGATCAAAATGAAAGACGGAGCAAGCAAAATAAAAGACATGATCCAAGAAATTGATGTAAGTGAAAGTGAATGCTGATTGAAAATTTCTCAATTTCTTTCCCTTTTTTTCTTTCTACACTGACAATATTTAGTGTCAAATAAGTGTGTGCTCATACTTATGCACTATTGGAATAAAAATAGAGTACACATACGTTTGTGTGTGTGTGTGTGTGCTTACATCTGAGACCAAATTTGCTACAGTGAAAACCCCCCTGTTGTGAAAAATTTCTTGCCGCAAACACGATTACGTTGTAGAGGAGTTTCACTGTATTGTAATATACTTTTCAGACAGATCATCCAGCCCTAAATTTGGCATCAAAGTGCTTTTTTTTTTCCTTTCACAGCTGTGCCGCCATACACATCCGGTTTGCATTGCATTAATAAGTACTTTTGGTAAAATGCCCTTTACCTTTCAGACTCTGTTGCTAACACCAGTTAGACCCGAATTATGACTACTGCGCATGTGCGTCAGACAGGCCAAACAAAGCGTAAAATAATAAGGAAAAATAAATAAAATATTAACGACATCCGGCGGCTCTGTGGTCCAGTGGTTAGCACGTTGACTTCACAGTGCAGAGGTACCGGGTTCAAATCCAGCTTCGGCCTCCCTGTGTGGAGTTTGCATGTTCTCCCTGGGCCTGTGTGGGTTTTCTCCGGGTACTCCAGTTTCCTCCCACATTCCAAAAACATACATGGCAGGCTGATTGAACACTGTAAATTGTGCCTAGGTGTGAGTGTGGGCGTGCATGGTTGTTCGTCTCTGTGTGCCCTGCGATTGGCTGGCAACCGGTTCAGGGTGTCCCCCGCCAACTGCCCAAAGACAGCTGGGATAGGCTCCAGCACCCCCCACCCCACCCCGCGTGACGATAAAGCGGTTCGAAAGATGAATTAATTAATTAACGACATCGACTACTAATTTAGCCATCAACGGATTTGGTCGTCGACACAGTCGTGACAACTCTACTAATCCTGGCAGCCCGACTCGTAACCCAAATTTGTTTTATTGGTGCCCCCAAGTCATTCTACTCATGCACTGAATCATATCACGAGGAGTGCAAAGAGCACACTCGTATAGAACCATGTATCAAGGATATCAGCATACTGTATAAGTGCCACTTCTCAGAAAGTGAAAATAAAAGGACGCTGTTCATTCATATGTGTGTACATATCTGTCTGTGCACCCACAGGCCAAAACGTTTGGTACCCGTGGGCAAGTTAACGCAAGCCGCAACACACTTTTGATACTGTGAGAGGGGTATCGATGTTCAAAATAAGTGTCAGTATTAGGGTGTTTCGAACATTTTAGGTCATCATGACACTACAATACTATACGTGCATTAAAATATATATGACCATGTCACAACTAAATTTACTCAACACATTCATTTTAAATGGTTGTTCTGGTGATCATTAGATGGTGCCGGTGTACCTAAAGAAATGGCCGCTAAGTGTTTGTCGGCGTCTCAAGACGAAAACACGCCAAGTCAGAAAAGGTTCTCGTGACAATCAAATCACATAAACGCAACGTTAAAGATGTTGAGTTGTTTGGTTTTCATTTTGAAAAGTACTTTAGAGGCGATTTATGTGCGATGGTAACCGCTTAAGGCAAACCGGACTTAACTCGAGACCATCTTGAATGAAACAATAGCTGACGTTAGCTTAACAGGAAGGTACAATGCTAAATGTAGCTAGCTCTCGCCGGTTAGCACAACAATGTGAGAGGGACCTAGAAAAGCAGCGCTGGCACATCAGCTGCACCATTTAGTTGTCAGCTCCATGTATTTTGATTGCGAGGAGGGCAGAATAACATAACGTTAAGTACTTTGAGTACCTTTTTAAGTAGATTTAATATCCGCTGTGGGACGTGAGGGTCCTTCCTGTGAGTAAAGAAGTGCGCATGCGCAGAAGGAAGATGAAGCGTATCGCCCTTATTATTTATTTAACTTTTAAGTCACGCCATTGGTCAATAAATTGACCAATGGCGTGACTGTGAAGAGAGAACTGCAATAATGAATGAAGTGACAAGTAGCATCTATGGCAGTTTATTAAAATAACCCAGGCACATTATAAAAATGGTTTTAGTTTATTTTACTTTATTTGAAATAGTTTATTTCCATTCAGTGAACACACAGTCCCATGTTAAACAAATTAGTTTACAATGTCAAATTAATTAAATAGAATGACTAGCTGCATCTGCCTCCCCCCAAATCTCTTAAAATGATAAGTACAAATGAAATAAAGTGACCTAATTATTTAATCGCAACGGCAGTATGAATTAGTAACATTATAGCACTTATGATAAACTTTTAGTCTAGTACAATAAAATGTAAAACCCTGATCAGAAATGCCTTTTTAGAGCAAATATTTAAAGTAACTCTGACATACATACCCATATGAAGAATACACATTCAAAGTATGTACTGCACGTGACGTTGAAAATTAGCTTTTGAAGGCATGTTTTGTTTTTATGTGGGGGGCTCTTGTGATAGAGGCAAATCATCAGCAGTTGGCAGGCAATGCTCTTTTGTGTAACAACCTTTGCTAATTGTGGTGACATTCTGAGTCATCTCACAAATTGTTGATGCGTTTAGCAAAAAAAATAAATGACTGGATGTTTCTCATAACAGGCATACATGTGTGTCATTTGTCAGTTGTTTTTCACCTAAATTGGGATGTTTTGATCCATACAGCATACATGTTCACTTACATTATGAAATGTCCTTCCATACCAATTTGTCATGTTCTTGTTTATGATGATACTAATGCAGCGTGTATACCGGAGACAAATTCCTTGTGTGTTCTACATACTTGGCCAACAAAGATGATTCTGATTCTGATTCTGATGTCTCATGATTAGTGTTTATTGGTCATCCCCGCATACAAGGACTGTCACTCTAGTAACATGCAACATATAATCACAGATGTATAAGTCTGGGTTTCACACCAACATCACAAGGTTTACTGCAATTGCACATCTACAGATAAACATACAGACACAAGTAACACATGAAGCTCAGAACAATATAATAGTGCATTTAACTTCATCTGAATTCAATGCAACATTTTCATTTGACAATGGAGAGCAAAGACATGTAAAAGGTGAAAACATTCTACAATTGTTGTTTTCTTTATTTACCAATAAGCATTGCAAAGGGGTGGTACATTTTCTGAAATTTTCAAATAAATGGTGTGCTACTGAATTGGCACCTCTGCATCACAGTTCTGAAGGTCTGGGTTCAAAACATGGCTGAGGGCTTTTGTCTTGTCCAGGGAAGCCAAGACAACAAGCATTATAAAAAATGATGAGATTTGGAATTTACATGTTCTCTCCGTGTTTGTATGGTGGGGTGGGGGGGCATATCCTCCAAAAACATGCATGCTGGGTTCATAAAGACACACAACTGCGCATAAGTGTGACTGAGTGTGAATCGTTGTTAGTTCCTTGTTACTGATTTCTAATTATTGTGGCATTAGTATTCGGAGAGACACCACCAGGTGTAATTATGCAATTACACTTTATTGGTCCCAAAATGATTATTCCTGTAAAAATAATGTATTCTTGTTTCCCTCTCTGAGGCAGTGAATTATTGTGACAGGGAGTACAATTAAATGCACTTCCAATGGATGTCAGAAGGTACATCATTAACCTGCATGTCCACTTTGACATTTTTTAAATGATGTGTTGTGAGACGTTTTGAGACTGATAAGGAGAACGCAAAAGAAAATGGATGAATAGATAGTAGTGTAGAACTGTGTACATCATGTGAGCTGTCGCAAATATGTTGCTTACCTGAATCATTAAATGAGAGCATCAATATGACAAACTACTACCACAATACTTAACATATAGGAGGAATTCCTCTCTCACAGTGTCACTCAAACATTTGTAAGGGCTGCATACTTGAAAATAAATAAAAATAGATTAGGGTCACAATATTGTAGATTGGTGTGTTGTTAAGTAGCTCACAGTAGCTTCTCAAGGGTTTTGTGAGCCCTGCCAGGTTCCCGATTTCCATGTACAAAAACTGTTTCTTCACAAGAAAATATCAAATTCAATAATATACAGTAATTGCATTTTCTGCAGGTGTTTTTGTTCGCATTTTAAAACTTTCACAAAAAAGCATCACCTGGCTTTATGCCGCTTTTTCCAGAGAACAAAATTAATGATGAATGATAGAAATGTAGGGCGGCCCGGTAGTCCAGTGGTTAGCATGTCGGCTTCACAGTGCAGAGGTACCGTGTTCGATTCCAGCTCCGGCCTCCTGTGTGGAGTTTGCATGTTCTCCCGGGCTTGCGTGGGTTTTCTCCGGGTGCTCCGGTTTCCTCCCACATTCCAAAGACATGCATGGCAGGCTGATTGAGCACCCTAAATTGTCCCTAGGTGCGAGTGTGGCGTAGATGGTTGTTCATCTCTGTGTGCCCTGCGATTGGCTGGCAACCGATTCAGGGTGTCCCCCGCCTTCTTCCGGAGACAGCTGGGATAGGCTCCAGCACCCCCCGCGACCCTAGTGAGGATCAAGCGGTTCGGAAGATGATAGAAATGTAATGGGTGAGGGGGTTCTTGTATCATCTTTGGAACACAATGAACTGAAGAAGTGATCCAAAATGTCCCCATGATACGACACGTTTAGTCAGCTCACAGCCACAATGGGCTCGACAGACAGAATGTCAGTTCTCCCTGTGAGGGCCCGTCTGGCAGTGAAGAGTGAGTGCATGTCCTTGAGATGAGGAGAGTCCTCTGATAAATTGTGGTTCTTCTGCAGCGAGGGGTGGCTGGGCTGTGGCAAAGCTTGCCTCTGCCCAGACAACTCGTCGTCAGGCCAGGCGGTCCTGTGGCATGGCGGGCACACAGCGGCAGGCTGACGCTCCAGCTCCAGTTCCAGTTCCACCACCACGCTGCGGCTCCTTCTGCACATGCTCAGGAGAAGGCGTAACTCCTGGCGGAAGGTGGGGTTAAGACAGCAGTAGATGAACGGGTTGTAGCAGGTGGAGCTCATGGCCAGCCAGTGAAAGCAGAAGTAAAGAACGTTGGACGAGTGGATGGCCTGACTGGACAGCAGCACCACGTAACAGTTGAGCGGGAACCAGCAGACGGCGAACACGGCCACTACTACGAGCAACATGGCGAGCGTGCGGCGCCGCTTCCTCCTATGGGTGGCGTGCTGAGCCGTTGTGGCGTCGCCAATGGCATTGTGGTGCCACAGCCTGTGGGCCACTGTGGTGTAGGACGCTGTGATGATGACAAGGGGCAGCATATAAAGGAGTATGAAGGTGAGGAGGTCAATATACTTCCAATAGACATCCGATGGCTCTGGGAAGTCCGGGACACACAGGCTGCGCTCCTTTTCCTGACTGGTAAGGAGAAAGGAGATCAAGCAAGTTCAAGGCATGTTCACTGTACAGTGTAATGCTATCCTGAAAACATATTGGCAGTGTTCAAGACTATATCAGAAGGTAAGAGAGTGGAAATTGGTACCGTGCTTGTTTTTATTTCTTCACATTAAAACACCACAAAATCTTCTCCCCTTCTGATGCATCATGATCATGACACAGTCAGGTCATAAACTGATATTTCCATCGTTATTACAATATGATTGGAGTAGGTAATTGCTCCATCACCATTGTGACCAAAATGTCATGTGACTATTCTTGTATCTGTGTAACAAAGATGAATCATAGACGAAGCATTTCGGTCCATTTGGCTTTGTGTGCGTGTTTGTGTGTGTGTGTGTGTGTGTCGTTACCTGAAAGTGAAAGTGAAAAGTTTCTGGTAGATGGCATGTGGAAGGGAGAAACAGCTGGCCATTATCCAGATGACACCCACCCAAACACTGCCCTGAATTGGTGACATGCGAGGTCTTAGAGGATGTAAAATTACCTGCGGTGATGGAGGGGGAGGTCATACAGATCAGACCATTAAATGCGTAACATAAAATAGTTGTCTTCATCTATATGTGTTTTACACAGGTACATAGTTATCAGGAATATCTACCAGTGCCACTTACTGCTCCAAATCCGGTCCTCCCTAATCCTGTTTTGTATGTAATCCTGTTCCAACACACATGATTTAAATGATCGGTTCATCAGTAAACTTTGAACAAGCTTGATAAAATGCTGATTATTTGAATCGGTTGTGTTGAAACAGAGCTTCATTTAAAACAGGCTAGATGGGGGCTCACAACGTCCGGACTTGGCGTTGGAGTGCCAAATCTCCGCTACCTGTATGCTCCCTGCTGCCTTTCTCTGTTAGTCAAATTTGAGAAGCCACTTATCAGATTTTATGTGTGGTAAAATTCTTCCTCAGTGGGCCCAAATCTCACTTGAGATTCAGAAAACAAATCACAAAATTGGTGAAGCTCAGACGAAAGACCAACATTGGAATGGCTGTTTAAATCGCAAGACACCAAATGACAAAAATAACAGCCTCAACTAGACTTTGACTAAGTATGCATGAGATAGTTATGACGATTTGCACTCAGCCAGTATGCAACTGCACCCCTATGCCAGTGTTCATTTGAACAGTGCAGTGTGTGTGTGTCTGTGTGTGCAAGGTCGACAGGTATTTTCATGCAGCACAATAAAGCTGAAATGTGATTGGACCAAAAATAAATAAATGACCGAAAGCTGTGAAGCCAAGACTCACACAATGACATGAAAACAAAAGACAGTTGGAAATTAATTAGATGGTCTGTCACTTCTATAGCGCTTTTCTACCTTTGGGACTTGAAGCGCTTTACGTTTCCTCATTTACCTCCTGCTGACACAGTATCAAGAGCAAGTGGAGACTCTGGTTTCTTCCCACATTCCAAAAACATGTGCGTCGGGTTAATGGAACACTCAAAACTGCCCCTCGGTGTATGCGTGAGCGTGGATGGTTGTTTGTGTATGTGTGCCCAGGGATTGGCTGGTAACCAATCCAGGGTGTCCCCCGCCTACTGCCCGAAGACAGCTGGGTTGAGCTCCAGCGCGCCCCGCGACACTTGTGAGGATAAGCGGATCAGAAAGTGGATGGATGGACAAGAGAATCGGGGCTGTTTTTGCTCAGTTCTCTCCACTAGTCAGTCTCCCTCACACAATAGTCCGATGTTAGAAAACGACACAACACAGTTGGACACCTATAAAGCAAAATAATCCGTTCGTGCCGATTTCCAATTTGTCTGGGTTTTAAAAGGTTCCCATAGAGGAATAACGACGATAAGAATATCCATCCATCCATCCATTATCCGAACCGCTTGATCCTCACTAGGGTCGCCGGGGGCGCTGGAGCCTATCCCAGCTGTCTTCGGGCAGTAGGCGGGGGACACCGTGAATCGGTTGCCAGCCAATCGCAGCGCACACAGAGACGAACAACCACCCACACTCACATTCACACGTAGGGACAATTTAGAGTGTTCAATCGGCCTGCCATGCATGTTTTTGGAATGTGGGAGGAAACCGAGTGCCCGGAGAAAACCCACGCAGGCCCGGGGAGAACATGCAAACTCCACACAGGGAGGCCGGAGCTGGAATTGAACAAAAGATGATACCTCAGCACTGTGAAGTCGACGTGCTAACCACTGGACTACCGGGCCGCCCGACGATAAGAATAATCGGTGCCAAATAAGTTTCACCTCGGTATGTTATTAAACTGTACAAAAATATCTCAAATGTAATTGAAAAACATCTCAGTACATGATCTTGTTGGCAGAGCCAGGAACACTTGCAGCAACTGATTGAGATACAGATACTGGCATGTAAAATAGGTTTAGATGAAGGCTTGCTGGGTTTGAAAGGTGCTGTGGCCAGTTGCAATCAAAATGCAATTTTATCCACAATTAAACTCTTTAATTTGGATCTGCTATCTTTGACCTCATTTGATGAATAGCAGGAATTCAAAATACAATTTTCAATTAAAGGCAAATGTGTTCTGCAGGTACTTTTGCAAATTACAAAAGATGATTAAACTCATGACGAGGGGGGGGGAGAATATTGGATAGACAAAATCATTTTTCAGTGAAATACATTTTTTTAATTAACATTGTCACCAATCGTCAGTTAAAATCATAATTGCTGAGATAAAACCAAACATTGTATGTGAGGAGGGCTGCACAAAATTCCGAGCAATGATTAAGATAAGATAAGAAAACCTTTAATAGTCTCACAATGGAGAAATTCCCACTTCACACACAGATTAAAACCTGTTTTGAGTCTCTTCTCAATATAAATTAGCATGATTTCAACAACAACTAAACAACAGCAAAAGGTAACAGTCATACAATATGCATTCGTCTTGGGTTACCTGAAAGAAACTTAAAAGAATACTGAGCAGCATTGGGAAATGCCAAGGCACACTTTCAAGCAAATGAGTCGGCCAGGTTCAGCACATGCACGCTAACCTGTCGGCGGTCCAGGGCAATAGCCGTCAGCGTGAGAGTTGACACGTGCAGGGAGCAGTACTGCACAAAGCGACTGATGTGGCACATGGTCCTTCCAAACACCCACGTGCTGTTTACAAAACGGACCTGTGAGAGACACACTTACATTGATCCACTGAATTACTTCTTGAAAGTCATTCACTCAATTCAATTCATTTTGCATCGGTAAATGTGGAGATGAGATGGAGCCCCGTTTGCCCCAATCTGTGTGTGTATCCGAGCCGTTTATCCTCAGGAGGCTCGTGGTCATACTGGAGCCTATCCCGGCCGTCTACGGGCAGTAGGCGGGGTACACCCTGAACCGGTAGCCAAACAATGGCAGGTACCACATAGACGAACAACCATTTGTGCTCACAAACACACCAAGGAACAATTTAGTGTTCAGTTAACCGGCTGTGCATGTTTTTGGAACGAGGGAGGAAACCGGAGTAACCGGAGAAAACCCACGAAGGCTTGGGGAGAGAGATATCGGGGTCGATTGAAGAGTACAAGTTGACATATTGCTCCATCTACGGACGGATCAAGGATCGGTTATTGTCTTTTTTTTATCTTGCTGATCGGTGATTGATCCCCAAATCTTGATCGCGTAAAGCAAGGGTGTCACATTCATTTTTGTCGCAGGCCACATTGTAGCTATGGTTTCCCTCGGAAGGGCGTTATGACTGTGAACCCGATATCACTTTTCCAAAACAAATTGGTGAATAACTAGTTTTGAAATCAGAACCCAGTAAAGTGTTTGTTCAAATATGTTTCGGTTTATTTTAAAGTGGGGATTGGTGACCAAAAAATAAATCTGGCAGTATCTCATATTGTTCGTGTTGTGAAGTGAACACAACGGATAAAATTTGCCTTCGTAGGCCACAAAAATGATGCCGCGGGCCAGATCTGGCCACAGGGCCCCGAGTTTCACATCAGTGGCGTTAAAGCCCTGTTGTCATATTTATGATTGAAAAACGATGACACCCACTGTCACATAAGGAACATTTTTCAATAACATTACATCCACCACACAACTCCGAATGTCTGTCTGCGCCTAGATCGCAAATCCACCAAAATTGCGTTACACCACCTACGGCTAAATTCAAGTCTACTTTCTGTCACCAAATTGCCAGGTGCGCTCGCGGTGTAATGAAAAATGCCCTCGCTCACCCTGAAAGCCCAGCGAGGCGCATAGCAGTATGCCAAATTCCCAAACACGTTCAACTCCATTTAGCTCGGCACAAAGATGAAGATGCGCATTTTTTTACACCAAGCACTCATGCGCCTATCTACCAAAATAGGGCCAGACATTTTGCCTTGACTCGATTACATTTTTCACAACGGTTAAGCAAAGATTGTGTAAAGGTGACGAGATTTTAGTTTTTTTAAGAGGCCCTCAAACTAACTAAAGTGGCTGAATCTTTGGACCGTCACTCGCACTTTTAATGGCACAGTTGTGCGTGTGCGCGTGGGGGGGGCGAGGGTGGGAGAGAACGGAGAGAGAGAGAGAAGTCTTGCCTAATACGTCTTTTGAAACTCGTCAAGAATACCGGTGTACTTTTTTTGAGTTTGGTTTTGTGCTGTGCAATTTTCAAATGTAAATATGTGCTTTGACTCAATAAATATAGGTTGGGAAAAATATCACCATACATGTGACACGATTGGAATCGTTTCGTTTCACTCGAGCGTGCACTTACCAGCGTGAAAGGCGTGTTGAGCACAGTGATGAACACATCGGCCACGGCAAGGTTCATGATGAACACGCTGGTGGCCGACTGGGTGCGTTTGTTTTTCACGATCACGTGGCACACCATCGTATTTCCGAACAAGGAGATGACAATAATGACCGAGTAGGCGGCGACCAGCAGCGCCTTGACGCCCGACTCCCCGCCGCGCCTCCCGTCGCCACGAGCCAGGGAGCGCCAGTCCTCCAGCATCCCTTCGTCAAAATCCAGCAGTAAATAAGGCGAAGTCCTGTTGCTCAACTTTTCTGACGTGTTCTCTGCAAGTTCCGCGAAAGACAGCATCTCGTTCGCCCCAGGTGAGCTGTTGTTTACTTTGTTGAGTCCTGCTGATGCTATTGTGCTCGCGGCCAAGCAGAACACAATTGCGGGCAAGCACACAAACCCGGATCTCCTCATACTGACTATGCAACTCCAAGTTGTCCTTTTAGAATCCTCTAATTTGTGGGTAAGAGTGTTAGCCGCCTGCCTCTCAAGTGAGCTGTAGAGAAGCGCCCAACAAGTTGCTGCTATACGCATTGCTTTTCTTCAGACTCTCTCCTGCAGCAGGCGACACCAACCCCCCGCCCCCCTTAAATGCTCCCTCGCAATCGGAGAAGACAATGACAGTCAAAGCACGTCAACCGACTCGGCTCAAGGCATAAGTACTCATAAGTATCATGTAACGTAGGACAGATAATTGATTATTGTAATTCAGGGTCATTTTCATAGCCTGTGCTATTTCTCGCAACCTTCAAAAAATGAAGGATGGCAGAAATAAGTAAGGAAGTACAGATACGTGAAAATTCAATGTTCGGGGGCGGTTTTATTTTCGTTCCCAGCGCAATCTACCACGAAAATCAGTCTTAACTTTGTGCATGACTGGAGATTTTTTTGTATTGGCATTTTGCGTGGGTTTTCTCTGGGCACTCCTGTTTCCTCCCACATTCCAAAAACATGCATGGCAGGATGATTGAAGACTCTAAATCAGGGGTGTCAAACTCATTTCACATGGTGGGTTTGTCCTTCGACAAATGTGCAATTTACTTTTGTCATTCATATATATGCATTGCACCTGATCCCACTGATTGTACAAACTTTAACAAGTAATTGGTATTAGAAAATACAGGAATGCACTTTAAGATTAAATGAGATTTATAAAGAAACAAAGTTTTAAACCATTTACACGTGCATATAAAATCTAAATGTAATCCCTGCCTACACCTTACAAACTAAGGAGAGTGCTATTAAATGTGTAAATGTGAGAGTGCTATTGATAGCGTCTGCTGTCATGGGTCTGTCTCAATGCCGAACTGAGGCTGCTGTTGTCTTCTTCTCTGATCAAAACAGTGTCCCCTAGCAGATACTCAATGAATTGCACCTTATTAAAAATATGAATTCTGTGTCTTTTATGCATTTTTTTTCACTTTTAAATTATCCTGCGGGCCTGATTTAACCTCCTTGCGAGCTGGTTCCGGCCCACGGGCCGTATGTTTGACAATCCAGTGATCCCTCGCTATTTCGTGGTTCGTTTATCGCGGCTTCGGTGCATCACGGATTTTTTCAAACATTCATAAAATTATTATTTTTTTTGAAGTCCGCAAAAATCACTGCCGAAGTGTTGTTTACTATGCGTGCTGGTGTGTGCGCACTCTGCTCAAGCGCAAGGTCCACGTGGGGCGTGTGTGTGTGTGTGTGTGTGGTGCACGCATGGGCGCAGGTTAGGGTATGTGTGTTGCTGAGAGAAAGAGAGAGACAGAAAGAGAGAGAGACTTATAAGAACAAAAGCAGGTCTCTCCATCCTTAATTGTCTAAACAACCTTAATTGACTAATCATAAACACGTCTGCTGCACGCCAGCGGGATCGCTGGCCTGTGTGTGCGTGTGTGTGCGGGCTCTGCTCAAGCGCAACGGCCCACGTGGGGCAATTTTTAAAAAATATATATGTTAATTGGTCGCTACTTCGCGGATTTTCGTTTATCGCGGGTGGTTTTGGTCCCCCATTCGCCGCGAAAAACGAGGGATTACTGTACTGTTTTACATAATCATCTCACGGGCCGGATTAAACCCCTTTGCGGGCCGGATCCGGCCCGCGGGCCGTACGTTTGACACCCCTGCTCTAAATTGTCCCTAGGTTTGAGTGTGAGCGCGGATGGTTGTTCGTCTCTGTGTGCCCTGCGATTAACTGGCAACCAGTTCAGGGTGTCCCCCGCCTACTGCCCGGAGACAGCTGGGATAGGCTCCAGCACCCCCACGACCCTTGTGAGAATAAACCGGATCGGAAAATGGTTGGATGGATATTTTGCTAGACTTTGCACGGGTAGAATTGTACGTAACTGGGTTTTCTGATATGGAACGTGTCACGTTGCGAGGTGGTGGTGGACCCCATGAAGCAGGCACGAGGGAGGAGCAGGGTGTACTGACGAATTGTATTTAATAAAACACAGAAAACTAAGTCCAAAATAAAGTCAAAAAACAGGTGTGCAGCTCAGGGAGAGCCCTGCAGTGCCACCTGTTGGTCACAAACCGAATCATGACAGTACCCCTCCCTCAAGAACAACTGTCAACAACTGTTAATGGTTGCTCTCGTGAGGTTTTTGATTCTGAGTGACTTCCTTACTTGAAGATAAACACACATTGAGTAAGTGCGGTCAGGGTGTCATCTGTGCGGTTTTGCTCTGGTACCTGACTAATAACTGGACCCCCCGCAAAACCACTACTTTTTCTAACCAAATTTGCAAATGTGCTGAGGTGGGGGGACAGGAACGCCCAGTGAGGCGTAGCGTGTCTCAGCTCTCAACTCAACTCAATTGTGTTTATTGGGCACTTTAAAACAACCACCGCTGTATACAAAGTGCTCTACATGGAGTAAATATCATATATATAACAATAAATTAACAACAAAGACAGTAGAAAGCACAAAAACAATAAAACTAAGATCAAGTATGAGGAGTCATGCTGAGTCAAAAGCCAAATAATACAAATGAGTTTTGAGACAAGTTTTAAAGATGGGCAGCGAAGAGGCTTGCCATTCCAAACAAAGGGACCACCAACGGAAAAGGCTCAATCCCCGCTGAGCCTCCGCTTAGTTCTTGGTACCTCTAATAGTGTCTGCCTGGTCCGCAGACCTGAGGCACCGGGCATATGTGTAGGGGCGGAGGAGCTCAGAGAGGTAAGGTGGAGCGAGGCCATTTAAAGATTTGAAAACAAATAATATGATCTTAAAAAAACTCTAAAATGTATGGGGAGCCAGTGAAGGGATGCCAGAGTAGGAGTTATGTGCTCCCTCTTACGAGTACCAGTCATTTTGTTATCAAATTGTCAAACGCGTCGAGGGTGAGCCACCTCCATGCGCCGGAACATCCACAAAGTTGCATGAGCACGAGCTCATGACTTGCATGGGCATGAGCTCAGTCTACCAAAGTCAATGATCTTTCTGACGGGTTGTTTTGATTTTTCACCCTAATGATGGCTTGCTTTACTAATAATGACAGTTCTTTGCACTTCATATTGAGAGATGACCTCACCATTTTGCTTACCTTGTTTAGCCATATGCGAGGGACAGATGTAGCTAGCAGAGCATAATCTTTGGTGTCATTCAGCTCCTGTATTAAATTAGATTGTATTATCGCTTATGCCAGTGGTGAAATCCATAGAAGTGGCACGTGTGCGGCAAGACACGTTGCTAGGCAACGTTCAAACAACAGTCGGCTCACTCACTGTTCAACTAATGTCCTAAACTGACCGATCATTAAGAAAATGTATGAACATATCTATATTCATACTCTAAAAGGTTTTCTCAGCTGACCAACGAGCACTATACAGCGAGTGGCATGATTCTGCTCCTTCGGCCTGAGCCTTTTTTTCGTTTTTCGACACCTAAGTGCCCTTGGGCGACTTGATAGGTCGATATGAATCTCATTTAATATTATTCTTCAAGAAAAACAGATCCAGAAGGAGAGAAATTGAAGACAAGATGTTATCATGTGAGCACATGAGGAGGCTTATTGTTGTGATATTTGTGAAGTGGGCATAAGTAAATATAGCCGCACACATGTTGGTGATGATTGAGCACAGTTTTAAGGACTTTATAAATTGAGAAACAGTGAGATGTACAGTACTAAATGTAAAAATTCTTCTTTGGATTTACATTGAAGGATTGAAGGATTTACATTGAAAAAAAACTACGGCCCACGAATTGAGACGAGATAATTATTTCGGCAAATTTAGTTTTTGTCACTTTTTGCTGTTTTCACGTCTATTTTGGATTAATGAACATGGGGGTGAAACGCTGAGATTATCGCAGTTCAAATAATAACCGCATAACGGCGCTAAACGTCAATGGAGCACCAAAAACAACAGTAGTAGAAGACGAAGAAGAGGAGGAAGAAGAGGAAGAAGTCGTCAGTAGACATGAGTGTAGTCCTTCAAACATGAGACTCATACATATTAGGGCGTGAAAAACTACATTTCCCACAACGCATCAACAAAACAGCATGTCGGGTTTTAGTTTAAATCCGAAAAATCGAGGGGTGAGAATTCCAATTTTTTGCCCACATGAAAAAAAATATTGTGTATATTATGACTTTAACGCTTGCCTGCTCTGCATATCAAACCAGGTGCGCACGTTTTAAAAAGATAATGTTGATTTATGACTAACGCTTGCGTGCTCCACATTTTAAACTACGTGTTCCCTTTTTTAAAATATTGTTGATTTTATGACTAACGCTTGCGTGCGGTGCATTTTAAACTACGTTGCTGACGATGTCCGTGTTTTAAATTAACGGCATCAAACAGCAACAGTCATCTGACGTAAGGGTGTAACTCCTGACAGCTAGGTATAACAACACAAGAACCACGCGTTTCTAAAATCAAACGCATGCACACACAAAAGCATTGGACTTGCATATGGAGCAGCTTTAGGTCCACGCTTTTTATTCATGGTTTATGATCTGTAACATGATCGTGGACGCAGTGGTAAACGGGAAGAAACTCTGAACCGAACACTCACAGTGGGAGGCCATTTGCTTGCTGTGCCCGTGGAAATAGAATGTACCTGTTTCCGTGCTTGTACTTAAGAGTGGGGATTTTAACAGCAGCCCGTTGACTGCATTGCAACTACTGCTAATGATGAAAGCGTCTGTGTTTTGTCTATACAGCAGTAATGGAAACACTTTAAAGACCCTGTCAAGATAAATAAATGCTTTCTGGATTTGACTAGCCATGGAGAAGATTGTTGTTATTTTGTGTGATTAATATAAATTGTCAAGTAGATTTAAATGAGCTATCAAAAGGTTGAAAAATTGGGCTTTTGTTGGTGCTGTCAAGCAGCGTGACCGTCAGCGATCAATCAAATATTACTAAAATGATGGTTGCTTGGATGGTGTAAAAACACAGGTGTCAAAGTCCCGTCCTCGTGGGCCACTTGCACACCACGTTTCTTTGAAAACTTTTTAACTCGGTACTAGCGTCGCTATGACATTACAATAAGAGAGCGGTTGACGGGATTATTTCAGAGCGCCAACAGCAATAGACCAACCAGTGGGAAAAGTATCAATGCTATTTTTCTGGTTGAACACTGCACAACCATTTCCAAATATGGGCAAGCTTGTACAGGGCGCCTTCCAATTGTTGTGTTGAGAAAAAGGCCTTTACACTCTTTGGTGGGGAGAACGTTGCCATTCAGCAGTTCTTTTTATTTTATGTAGTGAGGGATTTTAGCCTCGCCCAAAACGGTTTCTACCGCTGTACAGTATTTCCACATTTCAGTACCACATAGGTCTTAGTCTTTGTATGTTTTCAGTAACTATCTTCAGACATGTGTACTGTATATATGAGCAAGTCTATGAATTCATTTTACAGGAACATGCACTTCGAGTAAATTGCTTGTGAATGTTATTTTTTTCCCCATTAATATGCACCCTGTGATTGACTGGCAACCAGTCCAGCGGGCGCCGTGCTGCTAGCCCAAAGTAAACTGGGATAGGCTCCATCTTTCCCATAACACCAATGAGGACAAGCACTATAGAAAAGATGGACGGGTATGTTTGCCACTGTGTCTCTCTCATTGCTTTGTTCATAAATTCTCAGAGAGTCGTCAGCATGGAGTTTCCAGACGATTTTAACCAGCTGGATCTTCTAAATACACACAACCACCTTATCCCTCGAGGGGCTAGCAGCCTGTGGACTGGGAGTAAAGATGAAGAGGGAGAAATGGATGATGAAGAGGTCCATAGTGAGGAGTGGTACCTTCAAAAAGAAGAAAGTCTCAAAGACAAACCAGCTGCGCTCATTCTTTGGGCTGCTGAAAATAACCGTGTAAGTGTGCACATTTTGACCTGTTTGGACTCTCGTGTTTAAAAGACACAATGCCGGTTTTGGGTTTTGCCTTTTTTATACCTCACTAAAGTGCAGCGATCTAATCAAGTCACCTCTCAAGATAATGTACCGTACTACAATTCAACACCACTTTGAGAATCATGATATGCTCCAGTTTCAAGGCTTGAAATAACTTTTTTTTTAAATCTTTGAGTAGTTGTTTTGCTAATCAATGACTTCCTCTGAGGAGCCACTTTGTAATATTGAGGAGCAATTTTTTTTTGTAGAAAATCCCGGGGAACTGAACCAATGACAGTTTAACATAGTTACAATGGAAAGCAGCTTACAATGTATGGCTTGCCTCGAAATGCTATGGGATCCCCCATCAGAGTTGGAGGAAGTGGGTAGGTAGAGGAAATTTTGACCTTAAGCGCAAAAGTTGCTGCCCTTTGTGACCTAACATTGGATTGGATGAATAATGTAATTGTGACATGTTTTTGTTATATATTTTGATGCATTTTTATGCTTTAGAAAACATTTATGTCTGAATTTTAGGAGGCTTGGAACCGATTAGGGCATTTACATGCAAACCGCGTCTCTACTTACAAAAAATTTCTTCCAGAACTTATTAATTTCGTAAGTAGAGGTACCACTGTGTGTGTGTGTGGGTGTATGTATGTATGCTATATATATATATATATATATATATATATATATGACAAGCGGGGCATTATCAAAGTAATAAAAAAAAAAATATATATATATATATATATATATATATTGGGGGGGAGGGAACTATATGTAATTGTTAAACTTTAGCTACTCTGGTGGATTGGCTTTTGTATGTTTCTATAAATGAATAAAATATAATGAATGTCAGTGGTCCCTGCATCCTGTTTGGACACTGCTGGTGTATTGTATTTTTGTAGTGAATTGCTGAACAACACAATGGCTCGTCACATGGTACAAAAGTCATGTGAAGTCGGTTATTTTGCAGACGCTTTCGTGCTGCTGCCTGCGAGCAATTACTGGGCAGCCAGAGAGTAAACCACCCATTTTTGATTACCAATGTGATTTACCTTGCAGGTGTCTTTGGTCCACAGATTGTTAGCTGCAGAGGCCTCGTTGGTACACAGCAGCGATGAAGACGCTTACACTCCCCTGCACCGGGCCGCCTACGGCAACCACGTGGATGTGGCGGCTGCCTTGCTGGCTGCCGACTCGAATGTGAACGCCCGCACCGTCGACGGTTGGACGCCCCTCCACAGCGCGTGCCGCTGGGGGCACGTCACCATGGCGACCTTGCTCTTGCATCATAGCGCTGACGTTAACGCTCAGACCAATGGAGGCCTCACGCCACTACACCTAGCCGCCTCGCACAGCAGTTCGTCCAAAATTGACTGGCGCCACACTTTGGAGCTCCTCCTCTCTCAGCGCCACCTGAAGGCAGGACTTCGCAGCAACAGTGGGGAGAGCGCCAGTGAGCTGGCTCGACGGAACGGCCCCTACCACTTCCTGTTTGAGATGGTAGAAGACTGTGCCAGTGTTTTTCCCAGCCAATGAATGTTTTCTTCAAGACAAGTGAGGTATTTAACAGTTTTTTTTAAATTACTTTGATAATGCCCCTCTTGTTAAACTGAATATTCATATGTGGTAATTAATGACAGTCTTGGGAATTTTAGTAATCCAATGTGACAGATTCGGCTGTCACACGGCTTTTTGTTGAACTGAATCTGCCCTCGCAAATTGTTAATCTATTTTTCCCAAACCTGTTTTATTTTGACTCTGGCTTCTCTTGAGGAACTCGAAGGCTGTCTGCTGATGTATACAACATTGAAAGGCTTTTTTTTTCCTTCAGTAACTGCACACACACAAGAGGTTACATAAAAGATGTTTTGATGCTCAACTATTTGTCTTCCATCAGTGGTGAAAAATGGACACAAAATTTGCACTTTTTGGAACTTGAGACAATAACACAGCCTAACTGTTATTTAAATTATCTACTGATGTTTTATGTGACACATTTTAAACTCATCATTTAGAATGATGAGTTTGCCTGTTTGAAAGTGCACTATAAATACAGTTGAGTACTTTGGATACCTTCTGCTGCACATTCACTCCCGTACAGATTATATTAAACCAACACACCAGACCCACTACTACAAACTTCTCTTTTATTTCATATCCCTACTCCAACATACATGATTCAGTTGTTCACGATCGTTTCAGGGCTCTTCAGAGCTTACTGGTGAGCTGATCATTTGAATCAGGTGTGTTTGAGTCGAGAGGGACCTAAAACAAGCAGGATGTGGAACCCAAGTTCCCTACCCCTGCTTTAGACGAAACAAAATGGAAACTGCTAGTTTTGCCAGTTAGCGCCCTCGGTGAGGCATGCAACAGGTGTATCACTGGCTTCCCCTGCATATCAAACAAGTGACAAATTTCAAAACGGATGATAGAGATTTCTTTAAAAACTCATTTACTACCATTGACACAGGCAGCTTATTCCAATAGTATAGAACCAGGAGTGCTGGCAGCGATTGAGTTAATGCCATGCAATCGACCGGTCACCCTTTCACAAGCTACCGGTCGATCGCGAACGACGCAAGTGAGCACACCCAATTTATATCATGCTTCAGGCAGTTTTGCACTCCGAGCAGAGAAAGCGACTGTCTGTAATGAATGGCAATTAAGGCCATTCATTCATTCATTCATTCATTCATTCATTCATTCATTCATTCATTCATTCATTCATTCATTCATCTTCCGAACCGCTTGATCCTCACTAGGGTCGCGGGGGGTGCTGGAGCCCATCCCAGCTGTCTCCGGGCAGTAGGCGGAGGACACCCTGAATCGGTTGCCAGCCAATTGCAGGGCACACAGAAACGAACAACCATCCATGACCACATTCATACCTAGGGACAATTTAGAGTGCTCAATCAGCCTGCCATGCATGTCTTTGGAATGTGGGAGGAAACCGGAGCACCCGGAGAAAACCCACGCAAGCCCGGGGAGAACATGCAAACTCCACACAGGGAGGCCGGAGCTGGAATCGAACCCGGTACCTCTGCACTGTGAAGCCAACGTGCTAACCACTGGACTACCGGGTCGCCAATTAAGGCCTTTTCTTCTCAAATACTGAGTCTTTTTCAGATTCACTTTGTACATTTGATTGGTTAGTTGTTGTGGCAACCTTTGCATGCCTGCCGGAGTGCATTAGAAATGTGAATGTGAAAGCAATTTGGCGGTAGGAGCCCCAGTGAAAAGTGTCCCCCCCCCCCCCCCCCATGCTGCAAACAGTTTAACCTCCAGAAAGGTCACTCGATGTTGCCTCTTGATGAGCTCCCATTTAGTGCATCTTATAAATGTCTCGCCTCCACTAGTGGCACTGGGTACGTCGGATTTTGGACTGAAGTCACGAATCAGATCGGTGAAAAACATTCATGCAGTAATTAACTCTGATTGGAGTTAGAAGCTATGGCAAGCAGTAAAGATAAAGCGTGGTACTTTAAGGTTAAAAGTGAGTCATGCCTTTGGTTGTGACCCTTTGTTATCAAAAGTACCCCATGCTCAATACAGTAAATTAAATTCTGCATGGTATGATCGTGTGTGTGTGTGTGTGTGTGTGTGTGTGTGTGTGTGTGTGTGTGTGTGTGTGTGTGTGTGTGTGTGTGTGTGTGTGTGTGTGTGTGTGTGTGTGTGTGTGTGTGCGCGTGCGCGCGTTTTAGTTTTTTACCATTAAAAAAGAGTCAAATGTCAAACGTTTGTGTAGTTACTGGCTTTGGAAATTTTTAAATGAGGCTTTTCATAACAGCGTTCTTGCGTAGGCCATTTTAGAGAGTGACGCAAGTATCCATTGTCCACAGGAATGGATCCTTTCACAAGCCAAGTGTTTCAATATCTTGTAAATGCCCGATGAGATTGTGTGCGTAACATTACAGCCTATAAAAATATATTCATATTAAGTGTTTCAATTAAAGAAAATACAGATGATGCTGTTCACGTATTTGCTTTTAAATCAGATTTGCGGTTTCTAATAAATAAATATACTTTGGGTTCAGTTGTGACCCGCAGTGTATGGCAAATCATAATGCAGGTGCAATGAAAGGGACATTTTTCACATCATATCACTTGACACACAACCCTGCACATCACATCAGCAGTGAGAGGTTTCCTGTAAGGTCTCCTAAATGAGGTTGCTATGGAAATGGCAAATACGCCTCTTCCCTTGATTTTAAGACAGTGATCCACTAAAATTATTTTCCAGGTATAGTGGCGCAGTTTTTGGAAGAAAACACCAGGTTCAACATCTTTGCTTCGCAAGGGCAAATTCTTCAGTAGATGCTCCTTCAACTTGCAGGATTTCCAATGTACTAATCAAAGCACAGACCATAAACCACAGGCAGCCGCTACTGTGCAGTATATATTTGGAATGCATGCATCGCTTTTCTCTGATGTCAGCACGTGCTGTGACCAGGGACGCGTGGAAAAGTTATGGCAACCAAAACGACAAGGATTCCTGCACGTTGTGCTGAGTGCTCTGGCAAGACCACAATTAGTGGTAAATAATAAAGGGTTCGAAAATGTACGACAGATAGTGATGTGGTCCAACTTTTCAAGTGCCAAGCAGAAACCATTTAAGAGCAATCGTGCTCTGAGACAAATATATTTCAAGGCCACTTTTACTGTTGGGTGTGTTTAGTTTTAGCCAGGGACATTTCCAATAAAATCCTGTGAAATCAAAAATGTTTGCTTTTTTTTTTTTTAGGACAAATAATGGTACATGGTTAAAATGTGATTAATCGAGATTAATTCATTACAAAGCCTGTAGCTAATTACATTAATTTTTTTAATCGAGTCTCCACCCCTAATATTTATACTGTAGAATGACTAGTAAGAATTTGCTTTGGCATATAGGTTCTCTAAATGGCCGAATAGGTATGTGAAAAGAACACTGATGTCAGATTATTTTTGTTTACCATTTTTTTATGTGATGGGGCTAATTTAATGGAAAATACATCACGCTGTTTTGCTCATAAATGTGTAAATCTTACTCAAATGACCAGCCGTGAACGTCACAACACGCCACTGGCCCCGACAACCTTACATGCATTATTATTACCTCGCATCTGTAATTCCGCACATTTACTACACAGATTGGTGTGTAGTAAAAAAGATGCAAACTCTCTTCTGCATCAGAGACACATTGGAATAATCGTTAATGGTGCAGAAATATGGGCAGTGGCTCTCACATCTTCCTTGTTCTGAGTTTTGGGCCTTGTATCTCAGCTTCTGCATTCTTGTGTGGATTTTCTCTGGGCACTCTGGTTTCCTCCCACATTCCACGGGCTTTTTACGTTAATTGCGCTTGGCTGCTTGTGTTCACCTCACATCCTTGTTTTTTTCTTGCTTTGTAAATGTACCTGTAATGGGTTTTTTCCCCTTTCTGAAGACCTTACTGCATCCAATGCTAGACTGAGTCGATAGTAAACCCTTATCTCATCTACCTATTGTGAAGCTGTGCTTCTCCTAATACTTCCAACTCAATAATGTGGTTATTCATCCACCGACTGCAGAAAGGTGCATTTATTCAAAGACCACAAAAAAAAATGCCAAACATCCCACTAAGAGCTCTCCAATGAGTATCTGTGTCATCTCTCGGATGAGTCATTTCCAAATAGAAATTTATATATATATATATATATATATATATATATATATATATATATATATATATATATATATATACACACACACACACACACACACACACACATAAGTCGGAAATGTATTTAATAAAATGGGCTTTATTTCATGAAAAACTTCAATCATGGCATTGAGTCCGTATAATTTATACAATTTCGGCATAATGCCAACATTTCGCAGACTCAATTATTTTTAGTTCTTAAATATATGACGACATTTCATATGATACAGCCATTCCAGAAATGTCTCCATGTAAGACTTTATGAATAAGGAGTTATGTTCAAAAACAATCATCACTGATTGGAATCTAGGCAATTTCATTTGCGCACTGCCTCTCTTGGTAGGGGGGCTGGGAGGGAATAGTAAAATAAATTGCAGTGAATGACTAATCAACATGACCACACCAAAGCAAAATCGCATGTTTGTGTGTGCGTTCTCCTCTTAATTTATATTCATCATACACTCTCCAGTGCCTTTCACTTCACATTCCCTCAAATGCTTGTGCGCCTGTCTGGTTCACTGATAAAACACCCTCAACTAACCGTTGCATGAAAATTGACAGTAATGTAAAGAGCGTGGTATAGACCTGTAACCAGTGGCAAGCAGGCAGGGCCTTTAAAACTGAGATGGATTCTCATGAATGAAGTTACCTGTATATACTGTATTTACACCAGTGGCGATTGCTCTCGGACTGCAAGGGAAGCTCGGCTTCCCCTAAAATGTCAAAGAATAAGTGATGAAATATATGAATGTAAATGTCATTGTGTGTACATGTCATTGACTAAATATGCGCTACAACGTGCTCAACTTTTGCTCCGAATCAGCTTCTTCTTACTGGTTACGACGCGACTCCCTTCTCATTCATTCCCGCAGCTTCGCTGTGCTTTAAACGGTGGACGCTGAGCGTCCGCAGAGCGTCTACTGCCCGGACGCCGAGCGGTCTCGAGAGTTCACGGTAGGTTGTCCCAATGCGTTGAACGGAGACGAGTCATTGGATACAGGCTGGTTTTTGTCCCGCCCACGGACGCTCGGCGTCTCTGGGACTGGATGGCAGTAGGCGGGTACCGGACGCCAGGCTTTTCTGCATCAGATTGGATGATCTGTCTGAGCCTGTGTGCAAGTTTGATTGACATCAAAATGAGCCAATCACCGACCTCTTAGTATAGGCATCCGTGGGAGCAAATTTTCAATTCTCATTCTGTTCTGAGTTGAGCTGGAGACTTCTAATCATCTTAAGGCGCGTTCCCACGTTGCAATTTGTGGCATAAGTTTTGTGGCATGCAACACATTGCAACGTGTGAACCCCAAAGTTGGACAGACTTTTGTGGCATACAACGTGTTGTATGCGTGTTGGATGAAATAGGACTTGTTCTATTTTCTTGCAACGTGTGGCATGAACCCGACCAATCAGAACGCGTTGGGCTATCACGTGACAAAAACATCGCGTCGTAACACGGAACGCGGGAAGTATAATGGCGTCGAAACAGAAATTAAAAAAAATCGAGCTCTCCCGGGGCGACACCGAAAGGTTTATTAATTATTACCATTCGCATGATTGCTTGTGGAACGTCGGGAGCCAGTTCTACTCAAGGAGGGAACACCGACAAGCTGCCTACACTAGCATATCGGAGTTGATGGGCGACTGCATGACAGGTATGGATGGCGATCGAGGCAGCGTCTTCGATTATTATGTCGACAATAATATCATAATTACTTATTGTCGAATATTGTAGGGTGGTTGGAGTGAGAAAGATTACCGAATTTAATTTATTCGCGACTATTTTGCCAAAATAATGAGCACAACAAAAGTTCAAAATTGGTGCGATCCATTCGAATGAAATTTCTGAAATTATCGGGTCCTCGCCGCCAACTCCTGCATTAGAGCGTTGTAGCGCCGAGTTCTTTCCGTCTCGATCCACGGTCGTACCCAAAAGCGACCGTTTGGGTTTTGGCTCCTCTAGCTCGGCTAGTAGACCGATAGCTGCCAGTTCGAGGAGATCATCGTCGCTGTCGTATTGACGATTAGCCGCCATAGTCGCAGAACGAAATAACGTTAAACGCGCATTCGGAAAACTATTCCCGCCAGATTTGAAATTGTTTGCAACACATTGCAACGTGGGAACACATTCGGTTTGCAACATCATATTTGCAATTTGTCTTATGCAACACGTTGTATAAGACAAATTGCAACGTGGGAACGCGCCTTTAAGGCACGTTCCCACGTTGCAATTTCTTATGCAACGTGTTGCATAAGACAAAGATGAATGTGATTATTATTTTGGCAAAATAGTCGCAGAATAAATTAAATTCGGTAATCTTTCTCACTCCAACCACCCTACAATATTCGACAATAAGTAATTATGATATTATTGTCGACATAATAATCGAAGACGCTGCCTCGATCGGCATCCAGTCATGCAGTCGCCCATCAACTCCAATATGCTCGTGTAGGCAGCTTGTCGGTGTTCCCTCCTTGAGTAGAACTGGCTCCCGTCGTTCCACAAGCAATCATGCGAATGGTAATAATTAATAAACCTTTCGGTGTCGCCCCGGGAGAGCTCAATTTTTTTTTTTTTCTGTTTCGACGCCATTATACTTCCCGCGTTCCGTGTTTACGACGCAATGTTTTTGTCACGTGATAGCCCAACGCGTTCTGATTGGTCGGGTTCATGCCACACGTTGCAAGAAAATAGAGCATGTCCTATTTCATGCAACACGCATACAACACGTTGCATGCCACAAAAGTCTGTCCAACTTTGGGGTTCACACGTTGCAATGTGTTGCATGCCACAAAACTTATGCCACAAATTGCAACGTGGGAACGCGCCTTTAGCGACACTCTTTGTTGTAAACAACTAGCGACAAATTAATCTTTTATTTCAGGTGGGTTTTATTGTAGTTCCTGTAGTTGCAGGACACTAAGTCCCTGGAAAAGATGCCTTGTTGGTATGACAGGGTCACAGATCATTTTCTTGAAAAGGAACGGAGAGTGGAATTCACGTATAAATAAACGGACACATTTTATGATGTCGGCCAAAATTGAGCTTCCCCTCTTTGACAGACCAGCATCCGCCACTGATTTGCACATATAATATTCCTTTCCAACAGTCTATTACCTTCATTTCATAGCATGTGTCCTGGACGTGCAGCTTCTATTCCAGTCATTTGTGAGTTAATTCTTAATTGTCCAAACTGATTTCAGCTTCCATGTGTGGCCTTGTAAATATAATTTGTCCAAGAATGTATATGCTGCCCTTACAAAAACCAAATCTGTCTCTGTACAAATAGCCGGCGAGTCCACCGAAATCCCACATTGAAAGCAGACCACATGGCACTGCTGTACACACTTTTAGATTTCAAGCAAGGATTGTATCCTTTTTGTGAATCTGTGCTAGGAGAAATAAGTGGGAGGAGGAAACGGTGGTGGAGGATGTGGATGGCAAGTCTATGATTTGCAGCACTGAGATGACAGCAACGTCTGACACATTCAAATACAGAAAGCAGAGGGCATTGAATTAAAAAAAAAAAAGACTTTGTAAAGGGGCCCCGAAGCAATCTTCATGCTGCCTTTAGAACATGTTTCTCCAATCAACCTTCATGAAAAGACAGGAGATAAATTAGCCACAATCCTTTCCAGCAGCAACATTCAAAGCAGCAGGTCACGGGAAAGGTTTACAGACTAAGCGAAGACCCAGACTTTCATGCTAGAGACTTTCAAAATAATTTTAAAAAGCTTTTATATTATTATTTTTTTAATGGTACGGAACATTATATACATATAAACAAACATGCATATAGAATACACTCTTAGTGAACAGTAGCCATGCGAATATAAAAAAAAAGAATTGCCTTAATTGCAACTTTACTATCCATACAGAAAACCAACTGGAAACACAAAATATGATGAAATACCGAAATGTGTGAGGGGGGGATACAGAGAAAAAGAACAGAAAGAAAGACAGAAACCTCGAGACCTGTTCTAATTAATATTTATTCAGAAACCTACAAACACAATTGTTCTGGATTGAATAATTTTTCCTCCCTCTGATTCTCCCTGCTTTGTGGGGGAATATACACGAGCTAAGCAGCCATGTATGTCTGTTTTCAGTTGCCTTCACTGGACAACAATGCGCTGGAGCACGTTTCTGCGTCATCTCCGCTTCAGCACCCCACATGACGCTACCAACCAATCAATTTGTATATTCTGTCATTCGTGCTTTCTAGAGGCACGTGTCAGGGCCATCCTTTCAGTCCCTTGCTTTTCACCTTAGTCTTAGAACCATTAGTGGCCTCTATTCGTGATGAATCTGATGCCCTGATGCTAGTTACGCAGCCGCAACAATCTGTACCTGAAATTTTTACGAATATTTAACTGGATTTCTCAGCTGCGAGGATGCGGGTAAATTGGAATAAATCAGAGGCCCTCTCGCTGACACTTCAATGCCTCGAGGCACTGTTTCGACACGGTGCATGATTTTCAGTTGGCTACAGTCAGGAATAAGATGTCTTGGGATTTTGTTTCCTCGTTCTCTTTCTGATTTGCTTTGGGTTCATTTTGAACCCCGATTAGGGTTTGAAATGATATTGAACGGTGGTTTCCTCTTTTTTTGTTTTTATGAGACGGGGTTAATGTTATTGATCTGTACCCCAAGGTTCAACTATCTTCATTTTTGTGAGAATTCCGCTCGGTATTTCCATCACTTCAACGGATTTTGTGATCATGTTATATGGAACGGTAAGCGCCTCAGGGCGAAGCTGCAATCCTTCCAGAAACTAACTGATAAGGGTGGACTGCGTGTTCCGAATTTACTGTTTTATCACTATGCTTTTGGCTTTAGACATCTGATTCAATGGGCCCTTCCTCTTGAAAGGGCTCGCCATTGGCAGACCCTTGAAAGCTGGATAT
This sequence comes from Hippocampus mohnikei, assembly GCA_026261675.1. Classification (NCBI taxonomy): domain Eukaryota; kingdom Metazoa; phylum Chordata; class Actinopteri; order Syngnathiformes; family Syngnathidae; genus Hippocampus; species Hippocampus mohnikei. Next base: position 705,430 of record JAKGUB010000002.1, on the reverse strand, counting down.
GCAGTCCTGCCCCCTCATTGCATTTGATCACGAGAAAACTTCTTTCTGGATTTAAAGATCATCCATTGCAGGGTTTTTCCTGTGTTCAAAATTGCGTGGCCAGCTAATTTTGGGCAGCCCGCAGCCAGACCGATTGATATCCCTGAACACAGCCGTGCAGATTGACCGATTGATCCCTGCGGCCGCTATGTAATTTAACTGCAGTTGCAGCGGTACGCCACTGTGGAGGTGCTATATCAACAGCAGTACACAGGAACTACCGAAGAAGAAACTGATCGAATTGTGTTTTTCCCACCCGGGACTACAGTAGAGAGAAAAACATGATTTGATTCGTTTCTTGTTCGCACACACAGAGTGAATGCCTGTCGCCAGAGCAAAAAAACAAAAACAAAAACAAAAAAAACAGGGAGAGCTAAACACGCTCTCAGTAGCATCGGGCAGCGTCTGCTCAGATGTTATTTTTAATATTCAATGGTATCATTTCAGGGCCAAAATATGGTGTGTTAGACGCCCCCCCCCCCCCTCCCAGAAAACTGAAATTCAAATAGTAAATACAAAAAGGGCGATATTATCGAGTACTCCTCGGGGATGCAGCAGTTGTATGGTTGGTTGGATGGCAGGAAGGTCATGCACACTATTGGCGGTGGTCATTGCAGATACGCAAACTACTTATACGTCTGGGCTCCTCAATAAGTAAATTCAAACATTTACCCGTATTGACTAATGGTGGACCGGCACTGTTCGGCACTCATTCGATATAGCTGCTGAAAAAATCGTGATCAGAGACTTGCAGCGGTATTTACGGATAAATGGTGCTGATGATAGAGGAGAGAGGGGTGTATATAACCGTGACAACACCGTGAACCAGAACATTGAGAGCTGGCGTGGATTGATGAAAAAACGAATAAATCAATCCATGAATTACTCTTTTCTGAGAAATGAATGGTGAAGGATTCTTAACCGATGACTTCATTGACAAAGCTCTCGTTGTTTTTCATACCAGTCATGCAGGTGGATCGCCTGACTGTCTAGCGACCTCGATCGGCACAAGACGAAAGTTGCATAAATCACAGAAGTACTTCAAGTCTATAAAGCAACAGTTCCATCTAGTGTCCACTGTCCATACGAGAGGCATGCAGATCAGGAAATAAGTGGCAATCTTGCCTTCCTGGTCAAGGTTCTAGCGAACGCTGCGAAAAGCTCAAGAGAATTTCTAGAAAAGGTTTTATTCCACAACTGTCAGTCAGGAACTGTTATAGCACTCGTGAACGTTACGTCATGTGGCCCGAGTTGCCTCTCACAAAGGGATCATTTCCCCCAAGGGTAGTGTTAGAGTGTACGTGTCTTTGACACATTGAGCAACACATTTTACAAAACTTAAGACTTTTCACTTCGGAGAAGTGATGATTATGACGATCATGTTCACTAACTGTAAGAGCAGCACCTACACGCCCCCAAAGTAAAATCGAAATAAAAATACAACTCCATTGAGTGATGGCTGCCAAAATAAAATCCAAATAAAAATAGAATTCCATTGTGTGATCGCAGAAATGTCTGTAAAACACGCAATTGTAAATTGTAAATGCAAATAAGCGTTATTGTGCTGCTTCGAATTAAAATAAAAATGTAAACATTAAAAAGCGGTGGTGTCAGCCCAGGAATCGGACACAATTTGTCCTTTCCAAATCATTGTACATAAATGGTACATAGTTATAAAATGGCGATCAATAGGCACAAAAATACATGTGTACATTTCTAGTCATGCCCACTAGTGTTCCCATTCTTGTGTCTGGTATTGTATTTGCCAAAATAATCCCCCTGGTTCATTTTAATGCACAGAAAAAAAAACGTTAGGAACGGATGTGACGTCACTGCGTTCACTTGGCCGACAATGGCCGTCCCTTTTTTCTGTTGCTTTGTGCCAACTCTTGTCTACGGAAGAGGATTAGGGCCAATGAAGAAAAAAAACCCAATGTTGGCAAGATTCTCACTTTAAAGTCAGAATTCTGACTCAGAATTCTGCCTTTAAAGTGAGAATTCTGACTCAGAATTCCGTACTTCGAGGTGCAGGTTGACTGGAGAAAAAAAACAAAAACAAAGATGAGGCCCTCAAGCCACCAAACATGACACCATATCTTGTAGATTGGTTAGGAAATGTGTCCCAAATAACAAATGAGACTTGGTCACAAAGGGCATGTAAATTATGAATTAGAATTTCATGTTAAAATACCCAACAATAAATAAATCACAAGACACGGGGCTTTAAAGTTTTATAAGACTTATAAAAAGAAAAAAGAACATAACACCAACCAAGGCAAGTCATACTTTGGGGTTTTCCTTTGTTTCTCTGAAAAGTATTTACAAAAGAAAATAATGTACAGGTAGTAATGACCCAGAAATGAAGGAGGCTACATATAGTCTACCATTTTTTATAGTGACAATATATTTGTTATATACAATGTAAATGGCAAGGTTGGAGCAAAAACTGACATTACAAATTCGGCAAAAGTTTGAATAACTTCAAGTATCCATCTTGGGTTTTCACAGGAGCTTTTAAGTGATGGATGAAGAGATTGTTCAATGCAAATATTTGATGTAGCTGAAAAAGGAGCCATGGGAGAATACGACAGACATTGTAACAAACATGAACACCCAGAACAATCACTTTTCAGAGTTTTGTAACTTCCCACTTTTGAAGAAACTGAACACGAGCACGAGTCTCCTATTTACATCGAAAGTGATATCCAGCTTATATGGTGAAACTGTAGCACGTTTAAAAAACAACAACAGCATTCCTTGATGAAAGGATTGCACAAGCGGTAATGGACACACAAATGTCCAAACGGGGTTGTGATCATGTTCTGATCGTGGAAATTTGAACAAAACGTTGCAGGTAATCAAATGTAACGACTAAACATTCTGATGTCACATTTCATTGTCTCTCAAAGGAAATCGACAACTTCAACTCTGGAAATCCTCAAAAAATGTACTTCAGTTGATTGAATACCTAGTACCGTTGACTTACCTTTCCTTTAAGAGTAACACTAAATTTAATCAAACAAAAATCTTAACACTGAGGTCAACTGCACAAATAGAAGAAATTAAGTGTTTGTATTCTTTTACACATAGTGAACATCTTTCTTTGCCTCAATCGAAAGAAATGCGGTTGTCCGTGTAAAACTTCTAGGTGCGTGAATTTCTAACGCTACTTCATATAACACTGTAGGGATTAAATGTGGCACAAGTTTACACATTACAGTGAAACTCCTCTAGAACGAAACCTACATGGGCAAAAATACCCCCTTATGTGAAAAAAATCTTCATGCATGAACACAATTCCCATTCTCCTGCCCCCCATACGAAGAACCCCCCTGTTGCGTTCCGATTGGCCAAAAGGGACCTCACTGTCTATGTGTGTACATACTGAAGCTAGATCCGTAGCATCCGGTTAGCTGCTCAGAGTAAATTGCTTATGGCTCAACGGACATTTAAATAAACGAACGTTTCCTCGAATGCTTTACATGTTATCATGCTAAAAACAGCCACGGGATGCTTCAGTAGTCCTCGATGGCCATAGTTAGCTCTTGAAGGCTAAAAACCTTACGCTAACTGGAGCGCTTCTCTATCATTAGTGCTCCAGTTAGCGTAAGGTTTTAGCCTTCGAGCTAACTGTGGCCATCGAGGACTACTGGCGCCCCGTGGCTCGACGGACATTCAAATTAATGAACGTTTCCTCAAATGCTTTACTTGTTATCATGCTAAAAACAGCCACGGACGCCGTAGTCCTCGATGGCCATTGTTAGCTCTTGAAGGCTAAAACCTTACGCTAACTGGAGCGCTTCTCTCATTAGCGCTCCATGAACTTTGATGAACTCGATGGCCATCGTTAGCTCGCGAAGGCTAAAACCTTACGCTAACTGGAGCGCTTCTCTCTCATTAGCGCTCCAGTTAGCGTAAGGTTTTTAGCCTTCGAGAGCTAACTGTGGCCATCGAGGACTACGAAGCGTCCCGTGGCAGGCTTAAAAGTTCATTGCCTGAGATAAGCTGAGCAACGCTGTCTTGGGTGGCGATCGAGGGGGGGTCGAGGTAGAGACAGTGAGATGGTGGAAAGAAAAGCCACCGGGTCCAAAAGTATGTGTTATTGTTAGATTCAGACGAGCGTGGACGTTATAATGCTAAAATGGCTACAAAACGGACCTTTGGATGTCAAGCAGCTAAGACAAGAAGAGCTCTGATGCTGGAAGAGGGTAAAAGTGATCAAAATGACTGATGATGGAAGAGAGGGTAAAAGTGATCAAAATGAAAGACAGAGCAAGCAAAATAAAAGACATTATCCAAGAAATTGATGTAAGTGAAAGTGAATGCTGATCGTAAATTTCGTAATTTCTTTCCCTTTTTTTCTTTCTACACTGACAATATGAAGTGTCAAATAAGTGTGTGCTCATACTTATACACTATGTGTGTGCGTGTACACATACGTTTGTGTGTCTGAGTGTGTGGGTGCTTACATCTGAGATCAAATTTGCTACAGTGAAAAACACCCTGTTGTGAAAAATTTCTTGCTGCAAACATGATTTCGTTGTAGAGGAGTTTCACTGTAGTAGGAGACGTCCGTACAGAACAGCGGCTGCAGTCGTCGTTATGTACTGTTCCCGACACGGCACCTTAACAGACTGCTGTCTGACCCGCAGAAAAGAAAAGAAAAAAACACATACTCTGTTCTTGAAGGGTTCTTCTGACAGTGAAATCAAGGGCTGTGAAATTTGAATAGCTGTTTCAGTATCAGTGGCCGCGCGCTCTCCTCCCACCTCCTTTCTCAGCACACGATGAGGGGCAGCGGCTCGCTTTCACGCCGCTGATTCTTCTTCAGCAGCTGAATGCGATTGTGGCAGTAAAACTTAATGGCCCGCCAGTCCCGCTGGTTGCTAACCAGCAGAGGACACTGTTGCAGGCAGCGCTCGCAGTCGGCCTTGGCGGGCACGCGGAGCTCATTGATGTTTTGGGTCAGGTGTTCCTCCACTGCCGCACGCTCTGCCTCGGACCAGGGACGCTTCAGAACGCCACGCTTCCCTGGCAGTAAATCAACATTTTCAAAATATCAATATAAATTACATATTCATCTTTCACGTATGTTTGTCCACACAAAGACAAAAGTGCAAAGAATATCCTGCATTTTCCCAGTTTTAAATTGATTTCTTATTAGCTGCATCTTTTATAAAGGCCGATACATGTCAAATTGCAGAATATGCAGACTCTGAAGAATTGCTTTGAGCATTTTAATTTGCTTGTCTACCGCCATCTTGTGGTATATTAGGCAACTATAAACCTTTTTAAGGGGTGTCAGTTACTTGTAAAATGTATCGTCCAAATTGCCCACAAATAGCTGTTGAACACTGTACAGAAAATAATGGACATGTATATTGGAGTGCGTGTGTGTGTGTGTGTGTGTGTGTGTGTGTGTGTGTGTGTGTGTGTGTGTGTGTGTGTGTTAGATACACACTGTAAAAAAACAAAAAATGACCACTTGAAAATCTGCAAAATAACAGGTGCACTAACGATGAATGGTGACAGCAGGGAACACTCGAAGCCTGCATGTGCGCTGTATTTCTAGCTCGTTCACGCTCTATTCTCAGGTCGAGTTGTAAAAGTTGGGCAAGATGACCTTGGCTAAATATTTGAGGCTCACAAGCGCATAGCTCGCAGATCAAACGTTTCCAACACCTCCTTTTCTTGTCATACAAAAATCGATGTGAAATGGATTCGCCTAATTTTTAAATATATATATACATATTTATTTTTATTTTTTTTTGCGTGAATCATAGCGGGCTTTTCACTTTTTTGAAAAAATAGTTGCCCACGCCATCGTAAAAGTCGCTGAATATCATGGCCAGAGAAGTTGGTAATACCGACTGCGTTTTTTGCAATCTAGCTCCTGTCTGTTCGCAGGCATGTCTTTTGTAGAAGCTGTGCAGGTTCTCTAGCGACAAAGGATATACATTGAATTGAATTCAATTACATTTTCTGAAAACAGGGGATGAATATTTTGGGTTGAAATATTCAAGAAATAATTACCATCTCATTTAGGGGTGCACATGGTCCTCTTGTTTAATTGGAATTTAATTGGATTGTGATAAGTCGCTGGGCCATATACATTTGTGAACCCTCCTATGGCATGAAGGCCAAACAAAATGTTGTCTTACCCGAGCCTCTCCTTCGGCTAATTGGCACGAGAGGAGGAGGAGGCGGAGCAAGTGACTGGGGGTTTTTGATCTTTTTAGGCCGTCCCACTCGCCCGTTGTTCTTGCCCTTCCTGACGTAGAGCAAGGTCGGTGTGGGTTTTGGAGAGGGGGCAATGGTGGGCGACTCTGGCTTCTCCTTTGCTTGCTCCCCTTCCGATTCGCCTTCTGAGTAAGAGTCTGCAGAGTTTCCCGACATAACTGTGAACGGAAAGGGGACTTTTATTCATCTACTTATTGCAGTACTTCCCATCAAGGCACATATTTGATTAGAGACCACCACCCGACAAAAATGTCACACAAAGGAAACAATATTGTCTTATTCTGTTGTATGAATGGCAACAGGTGGCTATACAGGTTAATAATTTAGTATCTTCTGCCATCTAGCGGAAGAGCATTTAATCGTTCTGTCAATTTTTTTCAGACCAATTCGTGAAACTGCATTATTTCCCATGGCACACCCGTTGATCTCTCACATTTATGGCTCTGGTTGGGAATCACTGACTTACAGCGGGTCAGCAGCAACACTGACAACACTTTCCATTTGCCCACATACAACAACAAACAAGATCAGTGTCACTCGTCCGTCCGGCTCACCATCCAGCTCCAAGCAGATGTGGTTCAGACTCATGCCTCTGAAGAGCACTCCGTCTCTCTCTCCGCACAGCACAACGCGCCCACTCTGCCCATCAGGCCTGGATCTTGGCCAATTCCGGCACAGTTCTGCGTCACGTGGTACTCCCTCTCCAGGAAGTGCTCCAGCCTTTCCACCGCACTGCCTCCCGGCTGGCCGGCTCCTCTCCTTCTCCGAGGAGCAGGAGCTGGGTCAGGATGGCCACCTGCCGTCGTACCCTGGTCTGAGTGAGGGCTCTGGGATTGCGGGTGCCGCTGGATCGGGCCAGGCTTCGGAGGAGGTCTGTGCCTCGCAGGGGTGTGGCGGGGAGTGGTAGGGCCTGGCGAAGATGTAAGGGTTGACGGGTCAACGCCCACATCTTGACGTGTCTGCAGGAGGAGTTCCAGGCAGGGCTCGCAGTGAGGGGGCAGAATGAGGGGCTGGATGCGGCCACGTTTGCCCTGGACACCGACCCGCGGGAGATGGGAAAGAACCAGCCGCTCAAAAGGAGATAGAGAGGCCTCCAGCGGCGTGAGAGCTGGGGGGGAGCCAGGGGAACGGGACGGGGCACTGAGGAGTGACACGCGCTCGATACTCTGTGATGGACAACTTGGAGACCTCACACTCGCGCCGTCGGTTGTACAGGATGAGGAGCGCGAGGCTGGAGTGGCAGAGGAGTCGCCAGGCCTCGGCTGATTGCAGCTGCCGAGACAGCGACAGGAAGGCCGAATGCTGCAGCCGGCGCAGATACAGAACGAGGGACGACAAAGACGACAGGAGGGGCAGCATTTGGTGACGCCCAGAACTGCAGAAAGACCAGTCAACAACGTAAGCAATTACTGTACCGTGATTTTCAGACTAAAATTCCATTTTTAATATAGACCCTTGTGAGGATACGCAGATTAGAAAATGGATGGATGGATATATCATTATTTAACAGGAAAAAAGTGATCCGCCACCATCTTGTGGCAGCTATAGGCAATTACAAACCATTTCGTGTGTGCATCAATTGAGTGCAGATTTTTGCTTTTTCACGATCAATTTTAAGAAGATGCTGCTTGTGCAGATAGCTGTAATTATGAAATAAAAATGTTAAGAAAAAATAAAATGACATATACAGTACACCTATTAGCATCACGTTTAATCAACACACCGAGTTTTTGCGTTTACTCGCTTATGCCGCTTATGTAAGTACGCTTTCAAAATTAAAGCACTGCTTTCAAAATAAAACACAAAATATGATGTGGTTTTATTTTGACTTCTTAACAATTAGAAGCTGGATGTGGCCCGTGGGTCGCAGAATTTAGACTGATTTAGGCAAGTAGCAAGGCAGTCAGGGAAGTGAGGCAACAACTGACAAACAATTCTTCACAAGGCAATTAAGTGTTACCTTAGCGAGTCTTTTTCCTTATCTTCGGTCCCGCTATCATCATCCACATCCACCACACCATTCTCGTCCTCGTCTTCCTCCTCCTCTTCTTCCTCCTCCATTTTTTGCTTCGGCATGTCTTTGGACGACTCGTTTCTGATAGACTGAGCACAGCCGACCTCAACATCCTCCTCTTTGGGCCTCTTTGCTCGCAGTACCTCCACAGCTTCTTCATCTTCCTCTTCATCCAGGCGTTCTTTTTTCAGTCTCCTCCCTCCCCCCTTTCTGGGTGGAGTCACAGCCACCGGTGGCGGGCTCCTTTTCAGGACCGACACCGCCACGGCGTTCTGCCCTCGCGGAGGCGTCATTGCGGGCGATCCTGGGGCCGGCGATTGTTTGGCTGCAGTCGCAGGACATAAGGAGAGATCCTGAACACCGATCTGTTCTGCTCGGCTCTGTGTCGCAACAGGTGCCGCCTTTGTGTTGTGATTAGCGTGGGCCGCGGCGACATTTGTGTGATGCGTGTTCAGGCGGGGCATCTGAGTGTAACGCTCCACGAGTGCAGAGCACACGTCCGGCTGGTGGGCATGGTGTTTGTCCAAATGGCGGCCCAATGAGCGGAAGTGGCGTCCGCAGTAGTCACAAGTTTGGCGCATGGAGTCGACGGACACACCTCCTCGGGGAACGTCTGTGTTGCATGTGCTGTTGGGGCTGAGAGGAGCAGGAGCTTTAAACACAGGCTTGGTTGAGGTGGAGAAAGAGGAGCCGGGAGGGGAGGGCACAGGAGGGTGGGAGGAAGGGAGAGGACGACTGGAGGAAGCAGGCGCTGGGTTCCCAGACTGAGTCCGATGGGGGGTCTTTTTCCTCGAAGGGGTGCCACGGCGCTTCTTGCGTCGACGTGGGGTGCGCCCGCGGGGGCTTGCGTTGTCCTCATCTCCTGCATCGGACTCACTTGCGTCAGAATGCGAGATGGGTGAGGAAGAGGGGGAAAGGGACCAAGAGGGGGTGACATAGTCCTGGTACTGCTGTTGTTTCTTCGGTCGCTGGGTAGTCGACATAGGCTCATCCTCCTGAAAGCAACGGGCATACAAAGAGACAATATGCAATTACAGGAAAAAAAGAAAAAAAAAAAAAATATATATATATATATATATATTAGAGTTGTCAAACGATTAAAATATTTAATCTAATTAAAAACTCAACTGTCATAATTAACTCAAATTAACTAAAAATTAATCATGATTACTCACGCATTTTTTATCGTTTCTGAATTTCCTTTTATATTTTTGTCCTATTTTCCCCATTTTAATGCTCTCATCAACATGGAATCATGAATCAGTTTTCTATGTGCAAAATGCAAATATTTACTGAAATAATTGTGATTTTCAATTTTACATGAACATTTTTCACTTGGAGCAGTTATTCACACATCATCTCTCACACAATATTACTGTCCATCAACAACAGTGAAAAATATTTTGTCACACAACAGCTGCTTGAACAGCTATTTTTATGGAATCAAAACAGCGCAATATAAAGTGCACATCTAAGGTAAACTAGTACTCAGCCTATAATTTTTCACGGCCCCCTCAATAGGGATTGTCGGTCAGCATGGAAGGATCTCGTTCTGTACTTTTTGATCATTTATTGGAGCACTTTGCAGCAGAAGTAGTAGTAGTAGTAGTTGTAACAGAAGTATCAGAAGCAGGTAATAACCTAAACTACACATAAATGCAGTAAAAATTAATATATCTATCTTTCTGCATCACAATGTAAATATGTATATAATTGACATTAATTAATACCTTTATTTAACAATACGTTTAATAAATAATTTAATCAACCCTGATTTCACTATGTATCATTATCGTCATCATTATTCATTGTTTTAAACGTAAGAAACCATACAACACAAACATAAAGTCGAATCGAACAAAAGAACTCAATACTCAATCCCGGAAGTGGAGCGCCGGCGCTGAAACGCAATTTACTTCGTTTAAACGTCAGATTGCAGACGGACAAACATGACAACTATGCAAAAATGAGCTAAATAAAGACACCCCTATTCTAGCAACATTTTAGCCCACGCTGTTTGCTTTGAAATGATCCATAGCTGTCGGTCTGAGACGAGGGGGCGGAGTTACGCACGTCAGCTGTGTGCTTGGCCATTAAGTGGTATTTCAGACTCGACGTGCTATGATGATAGCTCAGTTTACGACTGCAAAACATACAAGTAACTTTGGTCTTGTCATTGGAACAATCTGGCAACTTTTTAAAAGTAAACTTTCCATTCATAAACTATTTAAGTATCCGTTTTCGGTGTCTCGCGCTGCCGTGGGTGGTAAAACAAACGTGCGTGGACCTGTGCAGAGCAATCATTGATGTTTTGTTTCTGGTTCATTTATAGAACAACGTAACATCCGCTGTGACGTCTGCCGCGTTAATCTCGCGAGAAAATTTTTGATCCCGATAAAATTCATTTAAATTAATGCCAATAAAAATGCGCTAAACTGACAGCTCTAATATATATATATATATTATTTATATATATTATATATATATAAATATATATAAATGGCTTTGCCAATGCGAATTTACCTTTACAACTATTTACATCTACTATATACTGTGCAATCAGAAATTAATGGTTGATTACAGTGATTATGACACGATGACATGAGTCAATCAACCAAAGAAGGAAAATGTACTGCTCGATGACGTACAAATTCGCTTTGTGCATGCATCACAACAGATTATGAGTATGGTGATTCAAAATAGGGAATTTTGCAAGTGAACACGATCAAGCAGATATCTACCTTTTTGATGTTGCTATTCTCCGTGTCAGAATTACACTCATGTTGCGCTGGAGACATGGAACCACGGAAACCCTGAAGAACACAAACCAGTACAGCAATACAAATATGCTTATTAATGTTTGTCATTGCAATCATTCTCAAGCTACATTTCGCGCCCCCACCCAATGGTGCAATATGATTTTGATATATAAAGAGTCTTAACCAATGCTTAACACTCACATTAGATTTCTTCCAAGACTGTAAATAATGAATGTGGTTTTAGAAGAAATTGTGCCTTCCCTCTTAACCTCGGTTTTACATTTTCTAGCCTAAATGAAAGTCGATATCATCTTTTTGTTGGGAAAAAAACTGATCCAGTTTAATAGAATCCATTAAAGGGACAGATGTCACCCACTAATGATGGTTACAGTTACCTAAGTGCTATAAGGTAGGTGTTGGAGCTCAGTCATCACCATGGTAACCCCATGCCCTAGCTTTGTCTGCATGTGTGTCAGAGAGCGTGTGTGTAGTGGGAATGCGTGTGTGCAAGGTGTGCAGCAGTGTGCGACTGTGTCCATTGTTGCCTCCCCGAGGCGATCAGTCTGTATGGTTAACTCTTTATGGTTACAAATGCTCAGCCCATGATCTAGGACACACGCGACATTTACAAGCATTTATGGTGAAAACACAGAAACGCATGGTACAATTCACATGCAAATAGCAAACCACTGTCGGTCACATGATAGTGTGATACATTTGTTCACAGGAGAGAGATAGCAAATAGCACAGGAAAGTCTTGGTGGAACAATAGCACAGGAAAGTCTTGGTGGAACGACCAATGTTTTTTATTCTTAAAGTTAATTTGTCCCTGGTTGACAGTTAAACATGAAGTGATAATGGTGATTTAAGCTAGAAGCCATTTTGTTTGCATTCTAAAGCATGTTCATTAAAATGTTTCAAAGGGTGGACCTAACAGACCTTTCAATTTTTTTTATTTTTTTTTAATGTGAGTATATTAATGTACTGACCAGGTTCTCGCCCCACTCGGTCAGACTGTAGTCCACAGTGATCTCCTCCCCTTTGGTGATGTCTCGGATTGCAATTACCACCAGTCGCACTTGGCTGCCACAGTGAACCTCTCTGATGCGACAGTTTGGGGAAGGTGGGAAGGAGGCGATTGCCGGGGCGGTAGCAGAGGCGACAGGGGCAGTCGGTGCTGTAGATGTGGAGGTCACAGAAGAAGCTTGAGCGGAGGTCGCCGGCGCGGGAGCGGGCACTGGAGTTGGGGCCCGAGCTGAAGAGGCAGCCGGTGTGGTTGCTGAGCTGGAGCTAGCCTTGGATGTGTTGGAAATTTTATCATGAGTCGGCTCTGATGGACCACTAGAAGACACGGCACCACAGGTACAATCAGCAAATTTTATATATATTCATTCATTCATTCATCTTCCGAACCGCTTGATCCTCACTAGGGTCGCGGGGGGTGCTGGAGCCTATCCCAGCTGTCTCCGGGCAGTAGGCGGGGGACACCCTGAATCAGTTCTGGTCAAATCCTGCTTACCATCTCTCCTTCCATTCATTTCAGCCATTATTCATTCCTCTCTGTCCTCTGGAATTGTTCCTAACCCCTTCAAAATTGCAGCTGTCACCCCAATCCTGAAAAAACCCGGTTCAGATCCCAATGATTTCAATAACTTACGCCCCATCTCTCACCTTCCTTTCATCTCTAAAATTCTCGAAAAAATTGTTGCCACTCAGCTCCACTCCCATCTCACCTGTAATAGTCTTTATGAACAATTCCAGTCCGGCTTCCGTCCCCATCACAGTACAGAAACAGCTCTCATGAAAATCACAAATGATCTTTTCATGGCAGCAGACTCTGGCTTAATCTCCATACTCATCCTCCTTGACCTGAGTGCAGCTTTCGATACCATTTCACACCCCATCCTCCTTAATAGACTCTCCTCCTTAGGCATCACCCAAACCCCACTAAGTTGGTTCCACTCATATCTCACTGGCCGCTCTCAGTTCATCCAACTCAATTCCTTCACTTCACAATCCCTCCCGTCACTTCTGGTGTACCCCAGGGTTCTGTCCTGGGTCCCCTCCTTTTCATTATCTACCTTCTTCCACTTGGCAATATTTTTCGCAAATTTGGCATTCACTTTCACTGCTTCGCGGATGACACCCAGCTCTACCTCTCCAGCAAACCCGACGCCTCACTCCCACCCTCCTCCCTCTCTCACTGTCTCTCAGAAATCAAATCCTGGTTCACCCATAACTTCCTCAAGTTAAACAGCAATAAAACAGAACTCCTCCTCGCCGGTACCAAATCCACCTTACGCAAAGCCGACAGTTTTTCCTCACAATTGATAACTCCACTGTATCACCTTCCCCTCAGGTCAAGAGCCTGGGTGTCATCCTCGACAGCTCACTATCTTTCCACTCCCACATCAATAACATTACCCGGTCCGCATATTTCCACCTCCGTAACATCAACCGCCTCCGTCCCTCTCTCACTCCCCACACCACTGCTATCCTTGTCCACAGTCTCATCACCTCCCGCATCGACTACTGCAATTCACTTCTTCTCGGTGTCCATCACAAATTCCTCCATAAACTTCAACTTGTTCAGAATTCAGCAGCCCGGATCATCACCAGAACCCCTCCTTCCATCACATCACCCCCATCCTCCGACAGCTCCACTGGCTCCCAGTCAAACTTAGAATCAACTTCAAAATACTTCTCTATACATTTAAAGCCATCCATAACCTTGCCCCCCCCTATCTCTCAGATCTTCTTCAGATTTCCATTCCCTCTCGCTCACTCAGGTCCTCATCCTCCCTCCACCTCTCTATACCCTCTGCCCGTCTTAGCACAATGGGGTGCAGAGCCTTCAGCCGCTCTGCCCCCAAACTCTGGAACTCACTTCCACCCAATATTCGCAACATTGACTCTCTTCCCACTTTCAAAACCCAGCTCAAAACCCACCTATTCAGACTCGCATACTCTACTTAATTTATCTCTTCTTTTATTTATAATTTTATCTGTGATTTTAATGTTTGCTGTGATTTTAATTATTTGCTCTTGCTTGTAAAGTGTCCTTGAGTGCTAAGAAAGGCGCTTACAAATAAAATGTATTATTATTATTAATCGGTTGCCAGCCAATTGCAGGGCACACAGAGACGAACAACCATCCATGACCACATTCATACCTAGGGACAATTTAGAGTGCTCAATCAGCCTGCCATGCATGTCTTTGGAATGTGGGAGGAAACCGGAGCACCCGGAGAAAACCCACGCAAGCCCGGGGAGAACATGAATTATTTATATATATATATATATATATATATATATATATATATATATATATATATATATATATATATATATATATATATATATATATATATATATATATATATACACATATATATATATATATATATATATATATATATACACACACACACACACACACACACACACATATATACATACAGTATATATGTGATTTATTTTCACAAAATCAGCCGTATGTTATGGAGATGAGTTTTGAGTTATTGACAAAAATGTCCATTTTGAGATTTTTCAAAAAATACCCCCGTTAAAGTCAATTATTGCTTCACAGTGCAGGTATTTTGGGGCTGTATGTAGAAATTTTAGTACAGGGGTCTGCAACCTGTGGCTCTCGAGCCGCATGTGGCACTTTCATCCTTCTGCTTTGACTTGTGTATTTGCAATAAAATGTCTCTAAAACGAAACTGTCCTCAGGTAGAATTAAATCTTTCATCGGGGCACATTCCAAAAACACACGTTAAAAACATGCATGTTTGGTTCATTCCAGACAACAAATTGTCCATCGGTCGGAATGGTTGCTTGACTTCAGGTGCCCTGACGTTGACTGCTGACCGAACCCAAGTGTACAATGCCACTTGCGCAAAGTCAGCTGTGATGGGCTCCAGCTCATCCTCAATAGCAGAAGTGAGAAAATGGGTGGATGGAGTCAATGAAGGCATTGATAGAGCACCACCGCTTACCAGCTGTTGGGAGATGGTTCTGTCTTAGGGAGAGACCCGTCCGGTGTGGGACGTTTACTCTCAGCAGCTTCCTTACGGTCACCTGTCAGAATAACAACAATCACTGTAAATAGGATTACAAGTATACATACACCCACACAAACACACACACACACGCACACACACACACACACACACACACGCACACACACTCACACAGAAACATTCACCCATTCTTGTGGATCACATGCACAGCTGTGCGTATGTACAGAATCACACACACTGAAACACACAAAAGTAGGTCACACTCAATTGCACAAGCTCCACCTCCATAACAATCCCACTAGCAGATGCCCGCACGCACACACACACGCACACACATGCACACACACACACACATTAAGAAAAGGGCATGCACACACACCTCTGCAGAGTGTCTGCTCAGGGTTGTTCTCCTCATCAGCGGACGTAACAAAGACTTTCACAGGTGTCCCTTTGCGTTTTCTTCCACAGCCACGTCTGGAGAACACAAACACATCATTACCATTTAGTCAATAAGCCTGCTGACCAAACTTCACATCAATCAGATCAGAGATTGATCAATAACCTGTCAACTGCCTCAGAGATTGATACAATTGTTCTTTAAACTGTCTCATATAAGCAAACAAATACAGCAAAAATCAGTAATAAAGATGCACTAAATAGACCAGAACTATTCTGACGGGTGCATGGTGTTCACCTTCCCCATCGTTTCTTTAAGAGCCTAACGCTGAGATTGTTTTATTTCCACCACACACTGCAGCTGAGCTAAACAAAACACAAGATGCAAGTAACCTTCCTTATATACGAACCTACAGGAATTTATTGGTATCACACTGACTTATATAAATCATTCTATTTTGTTCTTTGACTTCCCTCCCCCTGCCCGCCCCTAAAAAAATAAAGAAACAAGCATAAAAGGATTTTAAAAGGTGAGAAAAGCAAAAGCAGTCAAGCACTGTGTGTAAATGTGTGAGACCCCATCTACGAGGTCCGACGTCAAGCGAGGATGTTTAGCTTTTATGTCACCTGACGTTTCATTTCATGATATTGAAGCCTTTTTAAGAGAAGCATCCATTATTGTCCAGATCATTGCATGTTGCAGACATACCAGTATCAGAAAAGTAGGGACATGCAGAAAATGTAAACGGGCAAGCCTTTAATAAAAGAAGATATGGGAGCACAGGAGAAAACCAAGTGCACAGACAGACGAGAAAGAAAGCATCAGTCAACACAGATATCAACCAGACCCGCAGTCTTCGTATTGATCCAATCCACTCCCATCTGGACTCTTGATACCCTGTGTGTGTGTGTGTGTGTGTGTGTGTGTGTGTGTGTGTGTGTGTGTGTGTGTGTGTGTGTGTGTGTGTGTGTGTGCGCGCGTGCACACGCAAACGAACGAGCACGCATGCAACTGACGAATTCAATCTGGTCGTATGTATCTACTGCCCCCTTTGGCAGTGTGAGGTCCACCACGTCAGATTTTTCTTTTGAATGAACCATTTCAAAAGAGATATGCAAATCCATGTCAAGCAAAACATGTGGAAGGATCTGCATCATCTCAAAAGCATAACAAACCCCGCCCCCTCCCTTTCAAGTGGGCTGTGGTGATGTCATGCCAAAGTGTGTGTGCGTGTGTGTGTGTGTGTGCGCGCGGGCGCGTGCGTGCGTTCTGTTTTGGGCAGTTCATTTCCATGCAAAGTGATTTTTGAACATGTAACGTTTGTAAACATTTGCGGTTTCTGAATTACACTCACAAACAACTAAATGCTCGTCACTGGTGAAACTGTTGGAAACTGGCCAGTTCACTGAGCATTGTCCAAGTGCCCTTAAGCAAGGCTCGAAACTCCAACCTACCCTTGGGTGTGATGTCATGCTGCTCTGCCATCACTCTGACAGTAAACTGAATTTCCTTGACTAAGAGAATCAATTAATGTATTCACAATGGCTCGAGAGAGTAAACCCAGTTGCTTTTTATCGTGATCAGTCATCCACTACACTTATCTTGTTTGGAGCAATGGTTGAGGTTGAGCCGATCATCTCTGACAATGCAAAGATGCTGGGTACACTAGTTCTCAAACTGACCTGTAACTTGAGGGTCTGAAAAGTCATTTACAAGAAATTGTCATGTCGTGCCGTTTGTACAAAGGGCATAAGCACTTTGGAGGACCGCTGCACCAATAAAACAAACAGCAAAGCACCGGACTCCTTCACTGCTTTAGCTTTGGGCCAATGAAAAGCCCAGATATGATTGTGACATCATATAAAGCTGACATCTCTGCATGTGTGCAGCATTTGGCGCGCAAATCTTTTCTTATGTAGTTTTAAAGGTGAGGGAAGGTAAAAGACTTGGATGCACACACCTCTGGTCAAAAGTGTTTTCTTTCTTTGTTTCTTTCTGATGCTGGTTCTGATATTTTTTGGCAGAGTAAAATTCGATAATAGATTAATCGGCCTGTTAAACAAGAGAGAGAGAGAGAGAGAGAGAGAGAGAGAGAGAGAGAGAGAGAGAGAGAGAGAGAGAGAGAGAGAGAGAGAGAGAGAGAGAGAGAGAGAGAGAGAGAGAGAGAGAGAGAGAGAGAGAGAGAGAGAGAGAGAGAGAGAGAGAGAGAGAGAGAGAGAGAGAGAGAGAGAGAGAGAGAGAGAGAGAGAGAGAGAGAGAGAGAGAGAGAATAAATCATTTTTTGGGTCAATTCTTTTTGTTATGCGCTGGTGTTGGGGCTGTTTGAATGTCTGTGTTGAATTGTCTTTGTAATTCGTTGTAGTGTGTAAAAAAAAAAACATTTTAAATATGTTTATGTTAATATCAGCCAATTCAATCAGCCAGATGATTAATCGGTCGGCCCTGAGTCGAAAATTTCC
>JAKGUB010000002.1:680000-682500 GCA_026261675.1 Hippocampus mohnikei | reverse complement strand
CATTACCTCTTCAATGTTTCTTCAAATCCATTTACACTCCAGTTTGGATCGATTCAAATTATTGGGGTTGAACATGAAGTTAAAATATCGCTGTTCTAGGCACATAATAATATTGTACTATATTTAGTTCTGTTCATGTGGACGTGCTATACAGTATTCTTTGTAAGTTATGATTGTTGTCGTTGTTGTCATTATAAGTCACTGTTGGTCTAGTGCAGTGGTTCTTAACCTTGTTTGAGGTACCGAACCCAACCAATTCATATGCACATTCACCAAGCCCTTCAGTAGTGAAAAATAAAAATATGATCTTTTTACAAATTCAAGACATTCAAGAAACACGTTTATTAAAAACAAATACAAGTAAATAACATCACATGGCTGAAGTATAGGTTTTTAAAATTGTGTGACGTACTATCACGGCAGTCACATGGTAACTACTGAGCAAACTACATTTCCTGCAGCACTGATTGGACAAGCAACGTGATCATATGCAGCTAGCGATGGCCAAGCAGTGTGTCATAAATAATTGACATCTTGAGTCAGGTGTGTCTTAACATCCATGGCAGAGGCTCCGTCGAACCCCTGAAACCGATTCACCGAACCCCGGTTAAGATCCACTAGATTCTAGTGGTACGTTAGCCTCACTTTGCTGCAGGTAGTGGGGGTCAGTTCCCATTTAGTGACGGTGTGAATGTGACAGTAAATGGATATCTGTCACAATACTGTGTACAGTATATGTAAGGAAGTTTGGCAATGAAAATAATGAATTCATCAATTCCATTTCAACTGTTTCTCAACTAGTGGAAAGGGGTACGATAAAGGGCGGGCCTCTGTCCACTCCAAAAAGTACTGGAACAGTGGGATCAATTCACTTTTGCTATAGACTGAAAACATTTGGGTTTGATATCAAGAGGGTGAATATTCAAGATGAATATGAGACAAGATATCAAGAGTTCAGTTTGTAGGCCTCGGTGGGCGAAACTAGGAAAGCAAACACCAAACCCCACGCCTGCTGGGAATTACCTTCAGAAGTGGAAGATGCACCAGCAATAACCTTTCGATCTGTAAAATTGTACCAATATTTTGCCACTATATTTGAGTAAAAATTGGTTTTACCTGTACTTTACTTCATGATTTCTTGTCAAGTACAACTTTATTGTCAAATGTGCTGTATGTGCAACATACGTGCAACATACAGCACAGACGAAATTTCCTCCCTCTTAAAACAGATAACAGACAACAAGAGGAGCTGCTGCGGGTGCCCGCGCCGCCATCAAAAGAACACTTAACATAAAATGACAAAATAATACAACAAAACACATAAAACAGACAGTAATGCCATCTTTACCACTTTTCCTCCATTCACTTTGTGTTTGAAGCAGTAATAGATGAAAGAGGAGTGAATCAAAGTGTCCTTTTAACCAGTGGATCAAAGACATCATGCTGAAATGTGCACACGTCTGCTACAAGCTAAGCTTGAAAGCAACAAGAAGCTGTAGCATTCATTCACGAAAAAGAGATTGGCTCTCTTCTCCTGTCCCATGTAAGTCCGCTTCAATTCCAAGCCGCGACTGCCAGTTCCACATACGCATCGGCGCTCTGCGCTGACGCTCCTTTCTTCTTCTGATCGTCGGCTCCTCAAGCCATGCATCCATCCAGCCGCAGACTGTCCATCAGCACCGACCTTTTCGCTGAACAAAGCGGGGCTGTGAAAATGCTGCCTAGTTCAGGCGCAAGACACAAGCGCCCCGGGGATGTCCAGCAACGACAGTCAAATGGCGCCGACATTCCTCATTGTAACTTTCACTTCAATTCCGAAATAAAACATTATTTTACTCCAATACATTCGCCCAAACCATTTTATACTCATTACTATAAAATACAATCAGAGGAAATTGTTAGTTGCCATCAAGCCTGAACCTAGAAGCACAAAGCGAAAGAATAGTCCTGCCTGTACTGATGTAGTACTGTATAGGGATACCAGTGGGGGGTCATGAAAATGAGATGCAGGTAATCAGGAAGTCACACTGGTGGTGGTGTGTGTGTGTGTGTGTGTGGGGAGGAGGTGCGTGTGTGTCTGCCACTCCTTCCGGCTTGAGGCCGACAGAAGGCAGTGTCACATGACAGCTAGGTTAACGTCGCCGATAGCCAATACAGAGTGATGTTCAGCAGTTAAAGATCTTAACTATTAAACATCACTGAAGCGAGATGAATAACTTACATACAATTTCATTAATGACAACAAAACCGCTCACTGAAGGGGTTCACAAAGGGCTGCAAATTATGAGGGTGGACGGCAGGCCCCGAGCACCCACTGCAGCCAGTTCAACCACTTGGAATGAGCTATGTGTCAAATGAATAAAAAAATGTGTGCTATGTAACATGTCAAATTGGTAGATCATGGAAGACGGCTCAGATGATGAAAGAAATATTTTGAGAGCTGTAAATAAAAACATGAAAACAACTTGGGCCCACTGCACACCGAGTGACACAGATGAAA
>JAKGUB010000002.1:625000-675000 GCA_026261675.1 Hippocampus mohnikei | reverse complement strand
TGCACTGGTCGCGCTCGCAAGTCAAAGCAAAACGAACGATGGCTCCAATCTTGTAAAACTCAGATCTCAAGGCACCACTCTTGTTTTTTGTTTTTTTTGTCTTGGTTCATGGATGGTGCAGAGTCATGGGTGATGCTTGCGATAATGCTTACATGTATTGACATTTGTTTTGTATTTTTCATGTACGGGTAATTCCGCTCACAGTATTTCAAATTGAATGCTGTGGAAAAACCTTAAAACAATAATGCTCGGAGTAGACTTTTTCACAGCACTGGAATGACGACAATAGTAAAAATACATTTTATTTTATATCACACTTTTTTGGAAGACAAATGCTATGAAGTGTGATCATGAAAAAAAAAATCTCATGAGTAGAACTGACTGCTGTGTTGTCGGTGTACAAAATGAAGTACAGTAAATACCATGTTGGCCTGACAGTAGTTACTTTTATGCCACTGTGAGTCATAATGCAAAAACCATTGTGGTTGAATTATATACACGTTAGGGATGGACGTTTGGATGAGCAGTATTTCCTTGATGATGGGGAATGAACAAAGAGCCAATTGGGTTTTTCAATACATTTGTTTGACTGGATGGGGTAATACAATGATCAATGAATTGGTGATCACACCCATCCCTAATTCACATATTTGTCAAAAACAGTGAATAGCTGATACTAAGTCACTAACCTGAATAGATTGATATTAAATCACACTTTGTTTTCGCTGGAGTTTTATCAATAGAATGCAGGGCTGGAATTTTCTTTTCTTGGACCATTACAACTCCAAAAATGAAGGGTGATGACACGGTTCCGTATTCATAAGCAATGTCCCTTTTCAGGCGCCCATTGTAGAAAAAAAGAGGTTCTTCAAACGTGTTATTATGCAACATATGGTCTTTATGATGTGACAATCTCTTTATGCTTACATGCATCTGTCTTAAATGTACACTCACATGCTCATTCTGTCGAATAAGATACATCACGACGACCTGTGCCATGACAAAGATAACAATGCTTGGTTTCAACTCAAGTAGTCATAAAAAAAAAGTTAATTAATGTCAGTTGTGTGTTGTGGATTTTTTTTGGGGGGGGGTCAAATATTGGAGACATTTCACAGTATATGTGTATTTCTCAATAGAAACATCAAAATACAATATTCCAACTGAAAGCAATGTCATCTTTGTGAAGGCCTTTTTTTTTGGACACAGGATTAGCGAGTGTAATTCTTTCCGCACAATAAGAAAAAGTCATCGGGCAGTGCACTTAACTACATTCAAAGAGTAAACACACAACAGTAACTGCGCACCAAGAAATCAATAGGCAAATATTCATCAGGCACAACATTTTCTTAATACAGTGAAGTCAGCAGAGCGGACAAAGTTACAATATGAGGAAAGTAGAACAACCCGGCGGCCCTGTCGGTACATGGGCTCTGAGGCTGCATGCAGACCTGTCTGACTGCTGGACAGCTTCAAAGAAATCCAAAGTCACTATTGGCCCCAAACACGGTGGTATTAGTCACCTCCAAGAAGGAACAATACAAACTTTTGGGTCTGTGTAGTTCAAAGGATGTCAATCTTTACTTCTTTGGTTGTTTCCTCTTATGTGAAAATGAGATGTAAAAATATGAATCTGGCTGTAATAACATTTACATTTTGCCACCTCTCAACTATATACCGTATATGAGTACCCTTCTATCAACCTTTTACCCCTCCCCTCCCCACCCCTAGTGGTTTCCTTTCCAACTAAGATCTCGGGGCGCTTTATAGCGAGTACCAACAGGCCCTTTGCACTGTATCCCATGTTCGTCATTGTTTTTCATGTTTCTTGTGCGGAGCGTGCCTGTTAAGTGATATTTCGTTGCATGAAAGTGTAATGACAATAAAGATCCATCCATCAAGACCAAACATGTATTGCTAGTAAGGCTGCCAAAATTATTATACAGTGCATTTGGTAGCAAAGTTGGCCCCGAGGCATAAATGAACTTATCGGGCGGGAGGGAGGGAAAATGTATCTGCATACAAATCTGCACATTTTTGACACAATATTCAACATTATATTTGCTTTTTAAATGATTTGTGTGACCCAATTTCAGTTTGGCTTTTCAATCACGGCATTAGTTGTTAGTATTTGCTTTGTTGTTCGTTATATTCAAAACTTTTTGTACAGTTAAAGTCATTTTTATGTAGCTTCGTGATTTCATTTGTTGTACTTTATTGTTGTTCTAGCACTACAAATTATTTTTGCACGTCACTGTTGCAGTTTTGCCCAAAATAAAAATAAGAATCGGATGACATGCTGACAGTAAAGACAATTCACTGGTCTATTTTTGTGAGTTTCGTCAGACTCAATTGGTGAGTCCCAAAAGGTACATGGACACCCTCTAGTGGTACGAGACGGTAGAAAAATCACAAATTGTTCACGTGACAGTGGTTTAAACTTTTTTGTTTGTTTGTTTTATCACAGCACATTACACTTGGTAAGTACGGTTCAATTATATTGTGTGGGGTACAATACATTTGCATTTAATTTACTGTTTGAACGTTTTAGATTGAAAAATGGATCCAAATAGTATTTAACTCACGTGTAACACATTTTAATTGAATTATTCAGTACATGCTTTTATTTTTATAGACAAGCGCAGTATTCATGTTCAAACTGTGCATAATGTTGCAGTGGGTTAAAATATGACCGAATACATTTTTTAGGAACAAAACCTCTGGTTTGTTTGTGATGAACACTTGGGCCTACTATGCTACTGTACTTAAATGTTGGTCATGATGGTTTATTTTTTCAAGGTGGTACAAGGTGTAAAAAGTTTGAGAACCACTGCTGTAAATGATACTCGTATCCCACGGTGCTTTACCGCACGGAATGTAAATCAACCGGAGTCCACTCGTGTATTTGTATCTTTTTAGTTTTCAATTATTTATTATATTCAAATACAAATATGATGAGTCAATAATTTGCGGGATTGGCAGAAATAGAGGGGCCCCAAATTCAAACTTAGCTTCAGGCCCCATGGGGGTGTGGGCTGTCTTTGATACCAATCAAACTACTACTAACCGAGCATGAGTTCAAGGAAGCGCAGATAATTTAATGGTACGCCATCAAGTAAACACCAGGGTGTGAATGCTGTTACAAAGATTCCCCCAGTGCTCCTTTTATGAGGTCCCAAAATGCTAATGTCTTTGGACTGATTTGTAGCCAATGTTCAACACCAGCTGCAATACAGCCCGGTCATAACTGGCTGCATTTCTTCTTAAAATGTGTCCCTTGACACAGAAAGAAAGCAAGCTCTAAAGAAAGAATGGATCAAGATCTCGGTATCTTCTCACTAGTTTTTCAACCTGACACCGTATTATGAATGAATGTTTCCGGTTCAGTTCGGTTCAGTTCAGGTACTCCAAGATACGATTCCGCTTGTTCACTCATGACCAGGCTTGCATTTTACACCACAATGTAAAATATGCGTAAAGGACGTGCATATTGTGCTCAAGGGCCACACTTATTTTCTTTAAGGGAGATTGGCTAGGTCAACTTAAATCTCTTAAGATGAGGTTAAAAAAACGAATATAAATATGTATGTAAAAAAAAAAATATTTAAATGGTAAAATAATGAATTCAAATTCATCAACTAGTTATTTAACATACTGTATATTTCGTATGTCATCCAAATATCTACTTTCAATACCATCTATCCTGGTTAGGGATGCTGGTATTTTTATCATTTATTATAATTCAATGAACCAATTGATTAGATTAATGAATACAAAATAACTTAAATAATGAATAAATACATTTCAACAAACCCATTTTAGATGGGGAAAAAAACAGCTATCAACTATTACAGGACTCTTGAAAATGGAAATGTTGGATAGGCTGGAGTAAAGAACGGAGCGAGCTGTATGGGGTACCCCCGGTGTAGATGTTAGCCCCCCATAGATAGCGAGTGTGTGTCATCCGCCTATGGATTCAAACACAACACTGTACAGTGTGGTGTACCTGTAAAGAAAATCCATCCATTTTCTACCGTCCTATCTGACTTTGGGCAAGATCGGGCATGCCCAAGTCTTATCCAGCTTGTTATATGTCTCCCTCCTCCAACACATCTGATTCAAATGATCAGCTCATCAGCAAGCCCGAATCAGATGTGTCAGAAGGGGGCGATATTCAAAACAGGCTGGATAGGTGCTCTTGAGGACCGGACTTGGGGACTCCTGGGGTAGAGCGTACAAACGGAATCCTTTGTCAGCCAATCGCAAGACACACACACAGAAAAAGAAACATTCACACACACCTTTACACCTGTGGACAATTTCGAGTCTTGACAGAACCTCACATTCATGTTTGTTCAAAGTGTGGGGACGTTAGAGTGGTAAACAACACACAGGTTGACCATGCAAACTGCGCACAGGAGTTCGAACACCCAACCTCAGAACTGTGAGGCAGACGTGCTGACCACTCAATTGTAAACCACACAACTTTATTTGATTTAAGTATTTTGGAATCCTCTTTTAAAAAAAAAAAATGCAATGAAATTTTATACTGAACTGAACAGAACCACACCGTTTGTATTAATGACACAGACTCTCGTGTCCACATAGCTCTCCATCATTTACCTGTCTGTAAACACTCCTCCCTCGCTACGACGCAAGCTCATCTGCGAGAGCTTCTGGTACTCCGATGGCGAGTGGTCCTGACTCGCTCCTTAGGGAGTGCTTGCAAGATGGTGACTGCCGTCTTGGCCCAGTAGTCCACTTCTGCGAAGACGCGGAACACCCACAGCTTCAGCTCAAAAAGGGTCAGGCTGTCCGGCTAGGGATGAGAAGGCACCACATCAGCACCTCACTATCCAACTCTTCAAAGTGATGGGAAGTATTTCAGGTACTTCAAATTGATTTTACTTTTTAAAACAAATGTACTTTCTACGTCTTACTTGGTCAAAATAGGCTTACTACTTTTTCAACCTCTGCGGTTGATGACATAGCATTAAAAAAAAAAAAATCTTCTGGCATTAGAAAAAGAGTCTGAAAGAAACACATAGAGGAAAGGTGCCTTTTGCCAATGTAATTGATTATTGTTGTTTTGTTTTGCTCATGCTCAGAAATGATCTTGCAGCAAAACTGTGATTTTTTTTTTGGGGGGGGCAGGGGGATTGAGCACGTAATAACAAAGGGAAACTGTTTTGTGTGGAGAGAAGTTCCTTTTCTCATTGTGCCATGTATTCAAACTGGGTATTGTGTAATAGACAGTAAAAATAGATACACAGTTTTTACATTTGCCCATTTCAGGATCTGTATTTTTTAGTTCAAGAATGAGGAAGCTACTTCTGTTTTTACTAAACATTTTTTTACACAAGTATCTGTACTTTTACTTAAGTACACAGAAAGAAATTGGTCCGGTAGTTACTTGGAAAAAAAAAATGGTCGTATTTTTTTTCACTCATAAATTCAAAGTAAATTTTATAAGGAGAGTTCTTAAGTAATTTTACTTGATTGTTATTATTATTATTTATGAGTTTTTTTCAATTGAATGTCACTCAAAACTTTTTTCAGTGTACAGCATGAGTACCTTTGTCACCTCTGACCCTTGATCCCGTGTCAGCGTTACCATCGGGGCCTACCTCCACGCTGTCATTCAAACTCTGCGTCATCAGCGCCGGGCCGTCTACAGCTTTGACAAGTTCTCCAGTCATGTTTATGAGAAACGAGAGCCTCTCCTTCACCATTTTCCTCAGGGTCTCGTACTCCCCGTCCCACTTCCCATCTCCTCATCCTCTTTGGCGATGGCTCTCTCCATCAGGCCTCGGCACTGAGCAGGGCCGCATGCAAGCGCCATAGCTTGTCCGGGGTGTCCAGCTGGGAGGACGGAGGAGGTACAGACACCAAACGACTGTCCCCTATGACATCAGCAGTGAAGGTCTCCCGCTTGCTCTTTATAGGGAACAATTGCATACAAACAAAGTGAAAATCAAAACAGACAAAATGATAGGGATGATGAATGCTTTCTATTCAGTTCTAACGGTACTCTATACACTCTATAAATTTGAATGGCCATTTCCGTTTGGCGGGCAACCAATCCAGTGTTTACCTCGCCTCGCCTTCATCTAAGGGGGACGGACATTTTGGCAATTGCTGTCAAGGAAAATGACATCATAGTGCCAAAGGGTTGAGCTAACGACCG
The DNA here is from genome assembly GCA_026261675.1 of Hippocampus mohnikei. Lineage (NCBI taxonomy): Eukaryota > Metazoa > Chordata > Actinopteri > Syngnathiformes > Syngnathidae > Hippocampus > Hippocampus mohnikei. Next base: position 668,813 of record JAKGUB010000002.1, on the reverse strand, counting down.
TCACAGCTCATCTGTTTTCTGGGTTTGGTTGTGGCGTTCGCAGCCTCAGAAGAGTGAAATATAGTGACGCCCTATTTATAGAAAGTTTCATAGAATGCAAAGCGTGCGACAAGCATAGTTTGTATTTTTTGCTCCCATTTTTAAAAATCACTAAACATTTACAGCCCTAAAATTTTGAGGCCACTGTATCACCTTCAATTTAAGTTGCACCATCATTTATAAAGATGTCAGGATTGCTCGTACAAGCTACAAAGTTGAATTAAGGTTGAATCTACTGTCATCTTGGTTGTCTTTATTTATGTTGTATGCATACAGCAAGAATTTGGGCTGTAAGCTAATGATGATGAGATATGTTGCGATTTACTATGCATGTGATCCGATTAATTGAGTAACCGCGACTACTACCGGTGACTAGTCGAATAGCAAAATGATCACGTGTGGCAGCATACTTGAGAAATGTTACGGCATAGACTGGGTGAGTGCTAAACATTAAGCTATATTATTCAAGTGACATGCATAACACTTGAATAATATATGTGAGTGTGCGTGCGTGCCCGTGCTTGTGTAGGTTCGTGAAAAACTAAGGCACATTTGGACTTGTTTACAAATTCATGTATTGTCACCGCCATAGGAAAATAATGTTGGAATAAACCAACGAGGACCCTTTGTATTGCACTGGATCTGGGTTTGCTATGAAACAGCCTCCATCATTGCACTTAAATCAGGGGTGTCCAAAATTGGTCCTCAAGGGTCACTGTCCTGCCTGTTTTCCATCTGTCCCTGCTGCAACACAGCTGATTCAAATGATGAGGATAGTTCTCATGCTTCTTCAGAGCTTGCAGATGCCTGACTTCAATCATCTGTCTATTTAAGCTAGTCCTGTGATTGCTTTTAATAATGTATCCGTATCAAAGATGAGAGCAGAAAACAAATGAACGAGGGTCGGATCATATCTGAAGAAGAGCAAACAAGGTTTTGTGACAAACTGCCCCCTTAGTTACAAGTCAGCTGCGCGAGTAGAGATGAGGTAACGAACTGGCAAGAAACCAAAGAGGAGATAATTAAGAAGGAAAAGAATGTGGGGATGGTAGATGAAGGCATTGGTGAACGTTTGCGGGGAGTGGGTGGGGGTCACCAACCCACATCTCTTAATGCTTCATATCCGGTTTAGCCCCCCCCCCCGCCCAAAAAAAAGAAAAAAACCCCAACCCTCTTATCTCTTCATAACACACGTCCTTTTCATGGTTCCTTCCATTTCATTACACTTCAAGTATGGCAGTTTAGGTTGACCCAAATTTAAAAAATGGAGACTGGTTGCATAAGAGGGCGCCAGTATACCTCTCAAATACTTCTAAACATGCCTTTCAGCAGGCCACCCCTAATGTTCTGTTTATACTAATTACCGGTACTGTCTCTTCGCAGGTACATCTCAAAATATGTGAATATCATGAACGACAAATGTACTGACTTAAATACTGAAATACTGTACATTATAAAGTCTGTAATCGTATTTGGGTAACCCCAACTGACTCTCACCCGAATACATTTGCGTACAGCGGTCATGCCCTACATTATGTGTATGTGCCCTGTGACCAAAGGGCCACAGATTCGATTGCCTATAACTGGCATAGGAATATGCCCTTATCATAGACACTTAACAATGGTTTGTTCGTGTGAAAAAAAATGTGCAATGCCTGCAAATTAAAGTACTCTAAATAAATAGTCAATGCCTCCCATATTTTGTGAAACCTTATAACGTTACTAATTAAGTTCACATGTATTGTGGTGTCATATAATGGGAAAATTATCATTATTTAAATGATCTTGACCTAACTGTTGCCATCCTGTAATTTCCTATACGGCCTGTCCTCATCAGGGTCACGGGTGACCTCGAGCCTATCTCAACTGACTTTGGTAGAGACAGACTGGAATCACAGACAGGTTGCCAGTCAATCACGGATCCGGACATGCACACATTTTTTAAAATGTGTAAGGAAGCCCAAAGAAAACTCACACGAACATAGGGGGAGCATGCAAACTTCATAACGGAAGGCCAGAGTGAGGATCTGAACCCAAACCTTAGAACTTTGAGGTAGACACACCGACCACTCATCCACTGTGATAGCTTTATTTGGTAAAATAGTAAGGAGTCATTGATTTTACCAGCAGTTAGACTGCTGAGGCAACACCAGAGCAACCAAGCATCTGCTTAGGATATGACCACACGTGCAAATAACAGTCAACAGATCTAGGAATCCTCATTCATTCATTCATTATTTGGGGGGGCAAGGGTGGGTAGTGTTGAGCAAAAACTCAAGATTTAAGGCTTTTGTATAATTATTTATTTAATTAATGTATTTACTTATTATATCTAATTGATGTTATTCGATTTTTTTAAATAACCAGCCATTTGACACCTTAACAGTAAATTTTGTCTAGGCCTAAATTATGTTCAGTATCCCATTCCGTGCTTTATTATTTGAAATATTTTGTAAATCAACTCTCTTTGGCGCTTGCATTTTTATTTGTTTTAGTCGTTGTAATCCCTCAACAATGAGTGCCAATAATCTGTATTACTGTCGGAAATGCAGGGCTCCAAACTCAAATTTGTCTCATGGAGACGTGGGCTGGCTCTGGGCAACAGACACAAACACGTTAAATGTCACACAAACAAACACTCATGGAAATGTATTAATTTTCCATTTAACTGTTAATCTCTCTCTCTGTCTCTCTTTCTCACACACCACACACACATACACCGTGTAGATTTGTGGAAAACGTGAGGTCTCTCTCCCACTCACATAAAGTTCCAGTAAATCGGAGATCTCCAGAAGCAAAAGTTCGGCTATAGCAGCCGCTCGGGCCGCCGTTGTCCTGCCTTGATCGGGCGCCCCGGTCGCACCACTCCGCCGGTCTGCCATCTGACCTCCCGAAAGCTCCAGTAGAAGCAAGGGCTCGATCCTACTTCCAGGAAAGGCTGAATGACGCCCGGATCACCCCGGCAACGAATTCATCGTCATTCCTAAATTAACTTCAGCCTTGCTCGAAACTTCAAAAAGCCCCTTGTATGTTTTGGGGGCAGTAACACGTTTCCGACTCCGTCACTTCGCGTTCTACAGCAGGATTTACGGCCGACTCTCCGCCCATTCCCCCAGGAACCTGATGCCAGCACGGAGGAATTTGGAACGATCAGCGGGGGCGGAGAGCGAAGCTGGACGGGAAGACGCAGCTCACTCCACAAAGCTGTTATTTATAAACTTTTTACTGACTGACGAAGGCTGTTCAAACGGTCCAAATAAAAGTCCGGTGCTGCCGGTAGAAGCGTCTTTACTTGTTAAGCGTGTTCATTGGTTATATTCGATATAACAAAACACAGGTAGAAATTGTGGTAGCCGAAAACAATAATGCTCGTTAACATATACCGCAGAATATCAATAAGATTATTGACATTTTTCTTTTTAATATTAACGTGTAAGTGGGTGACCCAAAAACAAATACAGAAAAAGTATATTTATTTCAATAACTTCCCTTCAAAACATGAAACTTGGATGTTTTATTTGTTTATCATACACAGATTTAAACATTTCAAGCCTTAATTTATTTGGTTCCCAGAAGTCCAGTTACCTCAATTTAGGTGAGTTACATTAATGACCTGGACGGCGGAGAATTGGGTGATTATAAATGTCTGAAAAATGTAATACAGTATAACAAAAACGTTAGCACACCCGTCTCACATTGTTCTGTGGTCATGTGTCAAATTCCGGACCTTTCCGTGTGGAATTTGTATGTTCTCCTCATGCCTACGTACCCACATTTCTAAAACATGCTTGGTAGGTTTTCTTGCATATATTTACATTATTTATGATTTCATTACTGCCTCAGTAAAGTGCGCAACGTTCCGATTGACGTATAAATCCGAGCAGTCCGTCACCACATTTGAAGCAAAATTCCGTCGTAAACCGAGGACCCCCAGTGCAGTAGTTTTTCTGTGATGTTGCGACATGAAACAATACCAGCCGAGCACTGTAGAGGTCAGCCAAGGCACCTGCATTGTAAACAGCGGTAGAACAAGAATTAGCAGCTAACATCGTAGCTTGTCCGATTGAATGAGGAAATGGCGACGATCATAAATGTATATACCTTATCGATTTGATAGTTACCGCTTGGTTCTGTAATAATAAATGTATCGAAGTAGATGTTAGTAGCTGGCGCTCCGTCTAACATATAGCTCGTTGGTTTCGACATGAACGCTCTCGTTGGGTACAGCGGCTCATCTGAGTCCGACAGTGATGGCGACTCCGAGAGTGTAAACAGTGATCGTGGAGGGTAAGGTAACCCATTACCAATGTTTTGATGTTATCTTTTATATGTTTTGGCAGTTGGCTAGCCGATGATAAACGTTCTAATTACCTCTGATTGTGGATCACTTTATTTATTGTGGCTTTTCTTCTCTGCGCCCTTTTTCGACCAAATTAATAGCATGAGAACGGATGTCGTTGATGGGGCTCCACCGGACAAAAAGACCCGGAACTTCTTGCTGGAGACTGATTCTGCCACCAGTGAGTCTGATGAATCTGACCACGGACACCTGGAATCTTACAAGTCAGTACATCCAAGTAAAAAACAGTCCAGTCTGACGTCTTCCTCCACCACAACCAGCCCTCACAAACTGCCCCCTCCTAGTCTGCATGGCTGCTCAGAAAGCAGCGTGTTCGCCAACCCATTCAAAGCTCAGGCTGAGCAAAAACTCAGTGCCTTGCAGAAACATGTCCCCCTCACAATGCAGGCCAAACCCTCTCAGATTGGAGGCAAGAGGATATGCGTCTCCTACAGGAAAAGTGGAAGATGTAGATTTGGAATCAAGTGCAAGTTTGCACACGACAGTGATCTCCAGACTACAGTTACTCCCAATGACCCTCATGCAAGTTTGAGTGACGAGGGGGAAGTTGGGTCACGCACGGGCACCTCCCAGAAGACCCCGAATGAGGCAGAGAAAAATGAGTCAGAAGGCCAGCTGATGAAGAAGCGCAGGGTTGGTGTGAGCGACACACTGATCCCTCCTAAGAAAGCCATGAAGCAGTTCAACATGCTGAGAAGCAAAGAACGCCACAATATGTACTGATGTAAACATTAGGTGTGACACGGTAAAGATGGCTGATAAAGTGACTTTCCATCTACCCATAAATCTCATTTGGACTACCAATAAACAATAAGTTTGTTGTTAAGACATTTATTTACATCCTATAAATGAAGAGTTGGCATATCTGCTCCAAGAGCATCCCGACCACAAAGCTTGCAGCACATTTTGCTCAAAGCCTAAACTGCAAACAATTATCTGTACAGCTCATCATTAAGCTGAAAGCCACGAACAAGGAACGACGGGTTCAGTTACTGAGTACAAGAACAACCTCTTTTCATATTATATAAATAGACAATCTGTTTTTAATCCAGACAGTAGACTTTGTTATTGACAAAACAAGATGTTTAACCACTAACAGTTCAGCTGTTAACTGAAAATGCAAATACAACATGTTAGTGGCAGTCAATGTCAATAGTCATGATATATAATGTGGACTTAATAAATAAACACATGGCTTAATTAACACTTATTTTAACCTGTCCGGTTGCAATGGATTTCTAGAGTATATTTTGGGTGTGATTCAATTTTCAAGCTCGCATATGAGAGGACACATACTGGACATTATATGTTGTGACGTCAATTACTTAGAATTATGCCTTCATAGTGCCTATTAATAGTAAAAGCATTACAACAATCAATCAGCAGACTCCCTTAAAAAGCTAATGACGTTTACAGGAATACTATTTACAAAGTTACGCACACACATATGATTCCCTGATAAGCTATTCTAAAAAAAGCTACCAAATATGAATGAGTGATCCTACATCAGGGGTGCCCATTACGTCAATCTTGATCTACCGGTAGATCTAGGACTCGTCCCAATTAGATCCGAAAGGTGTAGAGGAGAAAAAAAAAACATTTGTGTGTCTTTGTACATGTTAGTAATATATTTTTTGTGTTAATGCACACTGCACCCTAATCATCCTATCAGTCTCATTTTCCCAAAGAAAGATTTAAAAAATAAAGCAGGTAAATCTTGAACCTACGGTGGCGCGTGACTACGTCAGCGGAAGTTGTTAGCGCTCAGCAGTGCAATTGCAGCTTGTGATCAGAGCTGTTGCGCTATATCTTTGATCGTCATTATTCTCACTTAGAGTTTGCTTCGTGTACAATTCACAGAGGGCGCGGGCAAACAATAGGAATCTAGAGGGCTGAGAGAAGCACTTTAAAACGGTACGTGTGAGCTACGATAGTCAACAGGCTGCAAAAGTGCATCGCTTGGTTCTGTGTTTGGCTTCTCATCATGGCGCGCGTGTGTGTGTGTGTGTGTGTGTGTGTGTGTGTGCGCGCGCGCGGTAAGGGGCAATCCGGGGAGGTTGGTTGAACGAAAAGTAGATCTTCGATCCAAAAAGTTTGGGCACCCCTGTCCTACATGAACCTTTTAACTTTGCAGTATTGCAACAGTATTGTTGTAGGTGACATCATGTGGCTTCTTTTGGGTGTGTGCACCCTTCTCATTTCAAATGATGATCCGTTGTACGTCCGCCGCAGTGTTGTTGGACAGGACATCCCCTTGGTCCATTTGCTCCCAGGCAACCCCGCTTGCTCCCACTCGTTCCGTTGGATGGAAGGAATTTGCTGGTGGAGAGGAGGCTGCCAGCACGGGATTGTTCCTGTTGGAGGCATCCTGTGGCTGGGATGGAGACAGTAGCGGGGGGCCAGACATGGTTGTCTGCAGGGTGGTAAGCTGCTGAGAGGTGGCTAGGAGTGGGATTTGTTGCATGGCAGTCTGCGACTGGCTGACTGGCTGGAAGGTCATTTGTACGATTTGCCCGTGGCTCTGTTGCTGGGAGGAGTAGGGATGAAGAGACTGTAGCTGGGATTGGTGTTGGGACTGAGCCACCACCGACGGGGAGTGCAGGGCAAGTTGCGGGGACTGTTGAACAAACTGGACGGGCATCTGGAGCTGAAGTTGCGTCTGCTGCTGCTGCTGGTGGTGGTGGTCGGCAGGCGATGGGGGGTCGATAGGGGAAAGGGCAATTGTTACTGGCACCTGCATGGTGTGGAGTGGTTGCTCTTGTCCCAGGAGAACCACCTGGTGACTGACTTGCGGGGCCACATGACCTCCCTGTGCAACCTGAGCCACTTGAGACCCGACATGTACTTCCTGTCCCGGCGGCTGAACCTGCCCCTCCTGGCCGCCTCGGACTATTTCCAGGCTACCACCTCCCACCTCTCCTTGCACAGGGGTGACCGGCAGCTCCAGCATGGACGCGGGGGTCGTGATGAGGGCGCCGGCGTTGGCTGCGAGCGCTTCGGCTATGAGTACCTCTGGGTGACTCTTGGCTTTATGAGCCACCACACAGTCTTTCTTCTCAAACTTCTTGCCACAAATAGAGCAGGAAAACTGATAGCTGGCATCGGCGTCATGCTTCTTCATGTGCCAGTTGAGGGAGGCCTTCTGGCGACAGGTGAAGCCACAGATCTCACACCTATTAGCACATGTTCGAGTTAACACATTTCAGGAATGCGGTGCTGTTATTTACGTTTGTGCAAATTATGGAAATCCTGGAGGCACTAACTGGAGGGGCTTCTCTCCTGTGTGGATCATGCGATGGACAGCCAGATTGTGGGAACTCTTGAAGGCACGAGCACAGAACTCACAGATGTAGTCTCTCTGGTCTAAGAATCACAAACAAACATGAATGGCAAGACCCAAATAACTATCACCAACACGGTGTACATTTTACAGTTCAACGAGTGAGTACCTGTATGGTGTTTGGCATGACGAAGTAGCTGCTTTTGAAGTCTGAAGAGTCTTCCGCAAGAAGGATGAGGACACACATACTTCTTTTTGAGCAAGTGCTGGTATTTGATATGGTGCTGGTGTGTGAAACATCGCAAACAAACAAGTGAAAGGTTAGGCTGAATAGGTTCTCCGCATTTGCACCAATATCGGGATAGGAATTGGGTTCTTACAGCAGCAACATAACCTGTACAGTCTTTTATGAATCTCAATGAACCATAATCACCGCCACTAACCTATAAGGCAGTGTTCAAGTCAGAATTACAGTAAATATTTGGATGGAAAACACTTCTAGGTCATAAACTGAAATCAGCGAACCCAAAAATTCGGGAGTTGCAGAAGCATAACACAAACTAAAAATAGCATGAAAAGTCAGAAGCCTGCTCTCTGTGTGCATAAACACTCTTTTAATAGAGCTGAATGAAGTTTTTCCTCATTCATGTATTTTCTGTTAGTGCTTTCGAACCAATGGAGCAAGTATGAAATAGTGAGTGAAACGTTGGCCCTATATGCCATTTGGTTGGTCGCATCATGTGGGGTGCTGTGCCAGCGAGAACCAAAGATGAAGCAGAAAAGCGCTCCAGTTCAATGTTGCCCATCGAAGGGAGGTGAAAACAGACATACATGTCTGTTTGACACGTTGCACTGACCCACAAGGCAGGGAGAAGAAGAGGAAGAAAAATCTTTTTCCAGGACAACTCAAGCTTTTCCATGACATTTTACTTTTTTCCCTCATTTTCCATGTGTTTTCCACGACTGGAAATTTCATCAATCCTTTTCCAGGCCACGTGGGCACCCTGAAGAAGGGCATAGCAACAGTTAATTGCATTTACCTGCAGGTAGCGTGGATGAGCCAGGACAGTGCCACATCCCTCAATTTCACATCGGACGTACTGCACTGGGGGCTTCTTTCTGCATGGGAAATGTCATCAGGGTCATCAGGGCTGGGCAGACTAAGTGCCAGTATTAACCGATATGTATGTACGTAGTCAAACTCATGAGGGGATGCCTTGAAAGTGCCAACTTGTTCATGGCCCCACCATACCTTCTTTTTGGCAGCCGTGGCGTCTTATCATCTTTCTTCCGTCGACCCCTCCTTTATAGAGGTAGAACCAATTTTGGAATTTACATTTCCGAGAATGAATGCAGTTTAATCAGAGAGTTTGTCTGTATCTTACTTCCTCGGCCCGTCAGGGTCATCCGCCAATTCTTCTTCAAGCTTCACCTCCATCTCTGCGTTCTGTAAGTTGTCTGAGCCCTCCATTTTTATCTCTTGCACCTCCTCCTCCTTGGGCGCTTTCTCCTTTTCTTTCTTGTCCTTATGTCTAGGAGGAATCCGGCGCTTTGGCTTGGGTGCATCCCTGAAACAAATGAGGGACTGCATGTTATTGGACAAAGTCAAAGGTGAGCGTACACACCTGTAACAGTCACTACAGCACTTGCACCATATTGCGGCACATACACAAATCCTTCCGCCTTGGGGTCGTAGCTCTGATCATTTAAATCGTCTCGAAGGGAACGTCCTCATCACTGCTGATAACCTCTTCTTCGTCTGCTTCACTAAAAAACAAAAATCATGTTGAGCTTTCAGTAATGAGCAAGATGATGCCCTTGAGTCAAGTTTACCCCCGAGGCAGTGAATCTGAAGCCGCGGTCAGGTCATTTGTGTTGCCTTGAGATTGAGGGTCCTCCTTATCCACAAAGTGACGACCAACACCTTCGCTCTTTTCTTCTCCGTTTTTACTAAGAAAGGGAAAAACACAGCAGCTCAATAAAGAGATGTGTCATGTTGCCTCGAACCACATTTAATTATCACACAACACAAGCATGTACTGGATAGACAACATTAGGTCTGAGATCAAATGCGACTGTCGTATCAACAAAAAAAAGTGTTGTGCAAAAGATGGAGGAGGGACCATGTCTGCTGCTTTCAAGCGTGTTGAGGTGAATGGGAATACGATTGTTGTCACAGCTCCAATTGCTGAGCTGTGCATTGCTGTGCCCACCAAATATAAGCAGCTCCTTAAAAACCACAACAGTCGGGTGAAACTCGGTGAGTTTGCCAACTAGTGTGCCATTTTAATTCAGGGCTATCGAGAAATTGCAAAGTACAAAGCTTACAAGGGTTTCCGGGAAAGCTGCTTCTTCCGCTAAAAGCAAAAGGATAGATGAACACTGATACCGTTTCAGTGTTTGAAAGATCACGGGAAAATGAAATTGTTGACAGATTTGATTGAAATTGCATAGATATTTTTATTAAATGTCATCAAGATATTAATTGATCTTATTTTTCATGTGTTGAGCTTCATAAAAGTATGCATGAGTATACATATAGATAGGTGTGTGCATGTATATATAGTATATGTATTTTATTTGTCGCAAATAATTCTGAGTTTCCTTTTCATTAAATTAAGACTGAAATGTTTCCTCTTTTTTTAATCTTGAAAGTTTTTATATATTTTTAATCAAATATTTTATGTGTGTTTTAATGTTGGTGTTGACGAGGTTTTCTTTTGCCACGTTTACCATCGTTAATTTAAATATAAATCAATATTAAGGAACTACCGTTCTGTATTTCTTTGCGTTGTGTCAAGGTAACTGATTTGTGGGAGTCTCAAGGCTTTGTCAGTCTTTAAATCTCCTCTTTACTATCTATGCTTTACCATCTATGCTTTACGAGGCATAGATGGTGCTCACTTTAGATGAGCTCACACAGAATAGTTAATTATTGATTGGTAAGTGCTTTGTAACTACCTGAAAGAATGGATGCATGTGTTAATAAGATATTTATTGGGAAAAAAAAATCTACTAACACACTCGCTAACCAATTAGTACATGTCTGAAGAGTTTATGTGTCAGTGCACGCATGCGTATCGAAATGCGTATCGAAATAGTGTGTTCATCATTTGCGTACACTTTCTAAATGATCATAAGAACCACAGAATTGCATTCCAAAATAAGAATTCCAAAATAACGGCTTGGTATGTGACGCAATACATAATCTAGAAGGGTTGAATCTGTCATTTCTAAAGTATTTAAAAACGCAATCATTAAGCATGTTATAGATGAGCTAATTAATGATGAGTAAAACATTTGCACACGTGTTTAACTACAAACGAATGATTGTCCATGTCAGAAACACCCTTGATAAATGATAAACTCAGTATGCCTAACTAATGCTTATTAGTGTGTACTTATTATACAGTCTTCGCAAATACTTTGAAAGTCCTTGTCGCATTTCGGTCATCCGTCATATTCGAAAAACAAAGCTTTTCCAGCTAAACCAACTTGAGGAACCTTAATTTGTTTATGGTACATGTGCACAATTGTGATTGAGTCACTGTAAATCTGAACTCATTTTAGGAACAAAATAAACTTACATGTCATACTTTTCTTTAACGTTCGCCTCTCCCGAAGCGGCTAAGAAACAAGGGGAGAAAGCAGCAGTGAATACAACTTCATGAACCCAACCCACTGTCTTCATTAAACACAAATTTACAGCCGAGTACATTTTTATTATTTTCCAGTGAAAAATCCGGTTGTTGAGTCCGTTAATGCCCGTGTCATATTTGGAGCAGCAGTCAGCTTACGGTTCCGGTTTCACGCACTGTTATGAATTGCCATCAACAAGTTGCTCACCAGCTTGATGCTCTATTCCGAGCTCAGTTTTGCACACTGGCTTGCCAGAGCTGCGGACGGCCCTGCCAGATGGAGGCTTGGCTCGATTCCGGGCTGGAGAGAGCCTGGAGGGAAGAGCTGGCGTAGAATAGAAGGAGGAACCATTGAACATTATTATTATTATCATCCCTGTCATGTCAGAGTTTGGCCCATACTGAACACAAATAAAAGTTGGGATTTTTGGCTTGACCGTAAAATTTCATGATGAACCTGAAATGCCCGATAAACTTTGCAGGTCAACTTAATTTGACCTGAATGTCCACCTGTTCAATATTTCAGTACTTTTAGCACAACTTGATGTTCTCTAACAAGGAACGGGACAGCAAAATTCCAAATGGGTGTTTGGACCAAAAACACAGCCACAGGGTGTCACATGGCAGAGATTTTTCCTGAAAATTCCGATATTATATATATATATATATATATATATATATATATATATTAGAGCTGTCAGTTTAGCGCGTTTTATTGGCATTAATTTGAATGAATTTTATCGGGATCAAAAATTTTCGCGAGATTAACGCGGCAGACGTCACGGCGGATGTTACGTTGCCCTATAAATAAACCAGAAACAAAACATCAATCGCTCTGCACAGGTCCACGCGCGTTTGTTTTGCCAGCCACGGCAGCGAGACACAAAACGGATACTTAAATAGTTTATGAATGGAAAGTTTACTTTTAAAAAGTTGCCAGATTGTTCCAATGACAAGACCAAAGTTACCTGTATGTTTTGCAGTCGTAAACTGAGCTATCATCATAGCACGTCGAGTCTGAAATACCACTTAATGGCCAAGCACACAGCTGACGTGCGTAACTCCGCCCCCTCGTCTCAGACCGACAGCTATGGATCATTTCAAAGCAAACAGCATGGGCTAAAATGTTGCTAGAACAGGGGTGTCTTTATTTAGTTCATTTTTGCATAGTTGTCATGTTTGTCCGTCTGCAATCTGACGTTTAAGCGAAGTAAGTGCGTTTCAGGTTGGGTTAATCATGCGGCGCTCCACTTCCGGGATTGAGTTTTGGGACTTGTAGTTCTTTTGTTCGATTCGACTTTATGTTTGTGTTGTATGGTTTCTTACTTTTAAAACAATGAATAATGATGACGATAATGATACATAGTGAAATCAGGGTTGATTACATTATTTATTAAACGTATTGTTAAATAAAGGTATTAATTAATGTCAATTATATACATATTTACATTGTGATGCAGAAATATAGATATATTAATTTTTTACTGCATTTATGTGTAGTTTAGGTTATTACCTGCTTCTGATACTTCTGTTACAACTACTACTACTACTACTTCTGCTGCAAAGTGCTCCAATAAATGATCAAAAAAGTACAGAACGAGAGATCCTTCCATGCTGACCGACAATCCCTATTCAGGGGGCCGTGAAAAATTATAGGCTGAGTACTAGTTTACCTTAGATGTGCACTTTATATTGCGCTGTTTTGATTCCATAAAAATAGCTGTTCAAGCAGCTGTTGTGTGACAAAATATTTTTTCCACTGTTGTTGATGGACAGTAATATTGTGTGAGAGATAATGTGTGAATAACTGCTCCAAGTGAAAAATGTTCATGTAAAATTGAAAATCGAAATTATTTCAGTAAATATTTGCATTTTGCACACAGAAAACTGATTCATGATTCCATGTTGATGAGAGCATTAAAATGGGGGAAAATAGGACAAAAAATATAAAAGGAAATTCAGAAACGATAAAAAATACGTGAGTAATCATGATTAATTTTTAGTTAATTTGAGTTAATTATGACAGTTGAATTTTTAATTAGATTAAATATTGTAATCGTTTGACAGCTCTAATATATATATAAAAAAGATTGGGCCGGTCGGGCCTAAAAATGTCAATCATTGCTTCGGGTTCGGGTCGGGCTTCTCTCTCGCTGACTTTTTTTTTTCTTCGAGGCCGTGAATAGTTTTGGCCACGAGACCGTGGTTCGCAAAAAAAAAAATAAAACAGAAGTGGCGTCATCACAACACGTACTGTACTAAACTCTCGCAATGACAATTCAAAGAACTCCTTCATATCTTTATGATCCAGCCGTCATTGTTCTTTTTTGTCTCGCTGCTTCTCTCCAAGTGCCGCGCTCGATTCTTAAGGACGTACTGCTGCTGTGAATGGCCCAATTTTCAACCCGTCAAAATGACGGACGGCCTTAAATTTTCCCCGTCCACTCTTAAAAAAAAATCCGTCAATGATGGAAAATTGTCCGTTAATGTAACCTCTTCAGAAACAGAAATATAACAGATGTAAATGTTTAGCCAGTCTTGTTTAACTTAGATTTCGTTCCAAAAGACAGGCTTTGTTATCAGAAATCACCCCTCCTCGTCCCGAGTCCTCACAAATAAAATATGAAATGTCGGGTCTGCTTCGGGCTCAGGCCTGCAAATCAAGTTAAGTGATCGGGCTCATGCACCCTTTGTCGCTTCCGTTCTCGCCGAAATTTAAAAATCTCAGAGATATGGCGAGGCCATGAGAATGCGAGGCGAGGGTATTGCTGTTGTGGCGACGCCAGAGTCTCGAGCTAGTCCGCTGCTCTCTGCTGTTCGTGCGTCAGCGCGAACATGTACGCAAGCGCGTCTTTTGATTTCAACCAATCAGCGCCAACGCAACGACGTCACACACGACAACAGCTAAACTAAGCTAGCCGAGACGACACTCGAAGTCGGACGGACGCGTTTTTGGCTAATCTGTGTGTTTCCCTTTTTGTCCAAATATATTTTTACGACAACTGCCTTGTCCACGGTGTCTTTTATTCATTCCACTGGGTTTTAGCAAGTGTGTTTATAGAGACGAAAATCTCTTTCCTGTTACTAGTGTTAGTGTCTCAACATGGCTACGCTCGTGAAAGCAAAACAACGAACTCAAATGCGTCTTCGTTCAATGTTGTCAACTAATATACGGATTCATTTTAGGCAAATTTTCCTCAATTCTACGGAGAGATTTTCATCAAAATCTGAAAAACCCGGAATTCCGGAGGACTTTCATCTGGGTGTAAAATTGGTCTTTCAGCTTCCTGTTAGAGAACAGCATGTTGCACTAAAACACTGTCCAGGTTATCTAGGGTCACCAATGGGGCTGTGGGTACATGTTTAAAAACATGTTGAGGACAAATTAACTTAATGAGTAAAGATTATCGGGCATTTTAAGTAAGTCCTGAAATTCCACCTGAAAGCTGGATAGCCCCAACTTGTTGCGAAGTAGTGTAAATCGTAATGAAAACACTTGGTTTGTGTCACATGAATGCAAAGGTTTAAAAGAATCAAATTACCTTCAACATTAGTGGTAGGTTTCTTAAGTTCCTCTGCAGAGCTAGAGAGAGAAGATGATGTCATTCATCACATTTAAAATGTTGTGGTGACCCACAAGGAGGAGACATTCACCAGGAACCTGTAACTTAAAAGGGGAATTCAAGTTTGTTTTTTTTGTTTTTTAAACAATAATGTTCGATCCACCCGCACTTGTCTTCTGATTCATATTCTGACATTGACATTCTGATTCATATAGCGATTGTGGAATTTGAATTAAGTAGAAAAATCCACCCGTGCCGCATCTTGCTGTCGAGTAGGACCAAACGATTAATTGAAATTCAATCGTGATTTCCATTTGGGCTTCCCTCCATCTTTAAAATGTTATTTGACAAAAAATAAATAAAAATAACGTACAGAACGGCAAGTTCCCGACGTTGTGAAAGTAACCATGTTGCTTGCAAAGTAAGCATGTAGCATATGCAGTGGCAGACCCTCAGGGCCAGCAAGGCCTTCTCTGCTGGCCTAAACATTCTCAGAAAAGTAAATTTAATAAATGTACTTTTCTGAGAATAACATTAATTTATGTTAGTTTATTTTAATAAATATATCAACAAAATGATTCTCTGTATTCTTTACGTCATATTATTGCCACTTGATCGAGTGGCTTTCAATGTTATTTTAAATAACAGAGAAGACGTTGATCTGGTTGCAGAACTACTATCCACACAATTTTCAAGACGGACCTTCCACGAAAAGCTGGATATTGTGCGAAGAGGTCGCCCAACCCCTGCGCTAGATAGCCTGTCCCAGCAAGGAAAAGATTTTGTCCGTCATTTTCAGACAAGCAATTATGAACCGTACCGTGGCTCACAGTCCTCTAAGAAACGCTGCTAATTGTACTGCTGGGAATGCCTATTGCTTGCAACTAACCGATTTGGTGTTTGGAGCCACACTGGATTTACCAATGAAAGTGGTTTTACCAAGGCAGCAAGGAAACATCAGAGCACGGCTAGGCACTTACAAGCTACGGTGCGTTTAAAAACATTTGGGGACACTCGCGTAGATCTGCAGCTCAGTGAACAGGCACGGCGGGAGACGGCGCTCCACAATGAAAAAGTAAAAAAATAATAACATTTAAAAAAATAGGAACATTAAAATTATGCCAGAAACACGACCGGACAAAAACGGCTGATGGACCCGAAACGAATAAAAAAACTGTACAACAGAGCCACTGAAGTGTTCCTGAGAAAGAAAGGAGGATCGACTTTATTTTCAAATAAGCAGACGCTGTGGAGAACTACATTGGTGAGTCAATTAATTTTATTTTATTTATTACTTCTTGTCATTTTATTTCGTTAGTATTAAATTAATGGTAACAAAATAAAATGACAAAGATACAAAAATGTATCAAATAAATCTGCTCACCTGCAATTTATAATGGCGCATTGTAGTCACTTTCGTGCACTAAAGTTTGTTCAATCTCAGCTGCTCAACATTTTCAGTTATTTGCTGTTGTAGAGCCTATTCTCAAAATGCAAATGATCTGTCAACTTTATTTTCAAAGAATAGTTTGTTTTGTTATTGTTTGGTTGGTGTCTTATATGAAACTGCGCATTGCGCAATTTATTGGATAAACTTGTTTAAGATCACACAGCATAATTTGGGTGGCATTTTATTTAGTATTTTTAAATCATCTTTTTATTTTTGACAATATCTGTAAATGTAGTTTCCTGCTCTTAATTGTGAATGCATACTCGATGGTTTTAAATGCCCCTGAAATTAAGTGCTGCTTGACGAGTTTATATTGTGTTCATGTATGTGACGTCACTGAAGGCCTAAGGTTGAAATGCACGGCCCGCCACTGAGCGTATGTGATTCTGCTGGCCTGAGGGTTCTTTAAGCCGTTTAATGAAACTCAGCTGGTGTTTACTGTAAAACTAAACACACACACACACACACACACACACACACACACACACACACACACACACACACACACACACACACACACACACACACACACACACACACACATTCATTGCATTTTAAAATACAAAACATAGTGTTTTTAAAACATTGCTAGTGTAGATGCTAAAGTCAATGCAATATCCCATGGACACCCGAACAGGAAATTACCCTTGACTTTGGGTGTGATTCTTCAAATAACGAATATTCACAAACAATTTTTTTAACCACTCACACAAGTTATGTTACAGGATTTCCCCCAGAAAAAAAAATTGTTTAGTCTGGTGGGAGAGAAGCCAACAGGCTTTATAAGAGATATTTCATTGTAGTCAGTGTGCTGTATTTACATGATTTATTAGTCAGCCGGTCACAAAAACACATTTGTACAGACGATATACAGTGTATTTACCCAGCAACTATCACTACAAACAATCTTTTCTTTGTTGTTGTTGTTTTTTTTTTAAATGCCACTGATAATGTTAGAGCCAAAATAAATAAGCATGCTCACGACCAGAGCTCTGTATCAACGGCTGGTCACGGAGTACCCCGATTTCACCACACCCACGTTCTCGGCAGCAGTGGTTAAGCACGACATGGGGCACCACATCACCACTTCAGGGCTCCCAGTCTATGCTCGTACCCTGCGCCTCCAGACAGCCAAGCTTGCTATTGCCAAGGAGGAGTTTGCCACCATGGAAAGCAACCCATGGATCGGCTTTTTGTGCGCTGCTCAAAAAACCTGTGGGCCTTCCTACACATGGTGATCAAGGCTGAGGGAAGTTGGCACCCCTGTGGAGATTTTGGCCAGATGACCAACATCATGACTCCTGAGCGTAAACTCCTCTCGCACATTCAGGCCTTGTCCGCCCACCTTGCAGGGGCCATCTTTTCCAAGGTGGACATCCATGGGATACGCCCGAGACAGTTAACACCACAGCCTTTTTCAAATTCCAGCGGATGCCTTTCACCCTCATGGGGGCAACTCACAAGTTTCAACACCTTCAGGAGTCTTTGCTGGGTGACATGCAGTTCTTGCTTGTCTACTTGGATGACATCCTGGTGACCAAGCAGATGTGGAGGAACACCTGACGCACCTCCACCTGCTGTTTTTCATGGCAGTATTTGGGATATCTGTTAAATTATGCACTATTACTATGGTGAATTCTAGGGGGACTTGTGTGGTGACCCACAAGGGAGGGACATTCACCAGAAAGCTGTACCTTTAAAGAAGGAGAGGGAGTTGACATGTTTCTGGGTTTTAAGGAATTATACACATAAAAGGATGAAAGAGAGTCACTTGCTGAACAGTCAGTTTAGTGTATACAGTATTGTAAATGGGACACAACTCGCCGTCGTCTCCTCGTCTCATTTACCTAATTTCCACAGTGGCTTAAAAAGCCAGGTAAGTTCAGCCCCATCCTCCCCATGCAGCGAAGGGGACGCACCATGCTGAAGGCACGTTGTTGACGTTAAACGTTGTCACTAGGTACGTTTGTAATTCCCTACATGCCCTAATTAATAGTGGTGCTCAAACTTACTCAATTGCTTGCGGGCTGTCACCTGCGACGCCATCACCAGCTTCCACGGATCCCGAAGAGTCACCGTTTTTCTTCCGACGGGAGTTGCAAACTTTCCTCCGCTTGCTGGCACCGGCGCTGTTCTCGTCTTCGTCCTCTTCACTTTTGTTGCCCTTCAGCCAGGCCGGGACAGCCCGAGTGGAGCGGTCGCGTAAAACCCTCCCAGAGCCCTGCGTAGCTCCGTTCACGGCCGCTTGTGAAGCGGGGTCGCCGGATCTCATGCGGGTGGCTCCCCGCTCCCTGAGCCCTCGCCGCGGGGTGACGGCCGCACCAGAGGCCGGGGTCTGCTCTGCGGCCTTATGCTCCACCAGCTCTTTGCCTTTATTTACATCTTCATTTCGGTCGCTGGTTGCTTCCATCACCGAGAACGCACTTTAGCCCGTCTTTAATTCCCCAGAAAGTCCGGATGGTTTACTTGCAAACCGAGGAATAGCGCACATCTAGTATACAGACATTTTGATGTTGAGAGGCCTCTGTCCGACTGTGGAGCATTTTCGGAAAAGGTTCGTCGCAAATTATACACATCGGTTTATTGATTACAAAATGAAAACTTTTCTTAATTATCTATTCGGAAATTACCCGATATAACCTTAAAGAAGCAGCCGCCGTTTTCGCGTTCTTAAAGCTATAGTAAACCTACTTATTCGAGCGGGCCTGGAGCGCAACCATTTTGTGCGCTTTGTTGCGTCTCCTTTAAGCCAAACACAAATCTAGGTGAAACGTTCGTGAGAGCCGCTGCGCTTTAGCAGCTGCACAAATCACCTGGATTCTGTTGTTCTGTTTCGCACTCACTCACAGTGCGGCTGCGTCGATTGTAGATCTGCAAAAAACATCATCAGTCGTGAGGGCTGTCGAGCATTGTGGGAATTGGAGTTCAAATTGTGGCTACAGGAGTTTATTCTCCCGAGCTTTTTTCTCCTTACATTTTTGTTGTAATTATTTTTCCACGTTTTATGTCAATGTTATATTTAATAATTATGTATGTTATCGATGCTGACCTGATGCGTAGTAGATAAAGAAAGAACTATGCATATATTGTACAGTAATTGCCTTATATATACTATACTGTATACCTATATATAAATTGCTGTATTTCGCCCAGCATTATTGTGTTGAATACACCTTTAAAATATTCCTTTCCCATAGAACAAATATCCTTGGAGCCAAAATGTCTGACCATGATCACCAGCACCAATATTGCTTTTTGAAATGACATTTACAACAATGTTGGCGAATAGCCACTAGATAGCGCCACTTACTATAAAATGTGTCTGTTGGCGTGACTTGCAACCAAGTTTAACTAAAATGACACCAGCAGTTGATGCAAAATTATTGCCAAGTGTGTAAGTAAAAGTACCTATACTTGATTTTAAAAAATAAATAACGTTGCTAAAAAGACAAGTACTTATCAACTCTGGTACAGAAGTGAAAGAAAGAAAGAAAGAAAGAAAGAAAGAAAGAAAGAAAAATTATAGACTCTGTAATATTATTAAGGTGTTGTTTTGACTCTTGGCTTGACCTGTCAGAGAGTTGCCACAGCGAGTTTCTCACGTGATTTGTTAGGAGCAGTTTTCAACCTGTGGGTTCTTCCTGACACTATCCCAATTATGTATGTCGACTTGGGACCAGATTTGGGTCACTGACCGGGAATCAAACATGTGCTGTCTGTGTTAAAGGCAGCAACATGTCCCACTGATACCAGTGCCTGAAATGTTCTCAAGTACATCGGCCAGAGTAAATCGAAAAAAAAAAAGAACTTTTACTGTCCATGATAAACAATGCCCTAATTGATAATTATAATTTCGGGAAGCAGGGTGTGTTACGGCAGCAACAGATTCAGAGCAGCAAGCAATCTCTCATCCATGGCCTTATTTAAGAGAAAAAATATATTACATGCCGCATGTTGTTGCTTAAGAGCAAGTTAGCTTCTGCATATTTATGCTATTAAAACAATGTGTTCCCATAACATTGGTAATGTGAACTGAGTAGCAAAATATTGTTAAAGTCAATGATATCTTAAAAGAACACCTTACCAGTGTGTGTTTTTTTCCACATAAGACGCAATTTTCAAAAGCCTGAAGTTGGTGATTTTAGGCTTGCACAAGAGGCAACACATAGCTGCTGGTCTTTTGAATGAGCTGCAGTTGTTTGATGGTCCTTTGAGAGAGTCCAGTTAAAAGGCCGCTAAGGACTTGGTCTATAGTTTTTAAAAAATGATTCAAAGGGTCCTATTTTCATGCTCAGTGCAGGTCCAGTGCAAAGTGTAGTCTAACTGTGCATGGGTGGAGTTTTCTTTTATTTCGTATTTTGCCTGAATCCACCACTCGTATTCGTGGAGGGCTGAATTTGTCTGCCTGCGCGTCAATCAAATACAACAAAATCCCTGATGGTTTCCCATGTTAACACAAGACTGTGGTGTCAGCTGACAGGTGGCCACAATTTGCTCGACTTCTGTTTTCAAATCCTCCCTCCACCCTTTGGTGTGTGCAGCCATGTTTCTAGAGCAAAGTTGATCCACAGCAGTGGAGTTTATGAAACATTTGCCTAAGCACTTGATAATAGTTGATGTACAAAGCCAAGGATATGTGTCCATTTACCAAGGTTGGTGCCAAAGTCCTCTGCCTTGCAAAACATTTATGATCGTACCCCGCCCCCGACGCCGCCATTTTAAAAAAGTTTCCACTATTATGGTGTTAAAGGTTAAAGTGTGGCAGTCATAGTTGAGAGTTTGTTCCTACAAATTTTGGGAGCAATTGTGACGCCAGTTAAAGAGTACAAGATGGAATCCAAATTCCACAACAGCCTTCCAACTGAATGGGTAAAAACACAACACGGTGGAACCTTTCATTTGAATGCTTCTTAAAGTCTGCAATTAGGTATTTGGCCGAAATGTTATGGAAAAAAAATACATGGAAGAGATCAACATTTCACATGAGATTTTACCTCAGTGAGATTCGTAAGATTTAAATGAGCAACTGTGTTTTGCATTTTCTTTGGTAAAAGAGGAACAAGTCAGATGCGGACCACAGACTAACAAATGAAACATTGCTGATTTTGAAAATGCTTTTATTTATCTATTTCTTACTATAAATATAACAAGGCAGAAAAAAAATGTATTTTTAATACAACCCCTCTGATAGAAGTCAGTCTTCATAGGTCTACAAAGGTAAAGCACTTGTTGGCAATAAGGCACATACTAAGAGTTTGTATTGTGACACCTACGGTTAAACTAGGCTTCTGTATAGCTCCACACCAATGAGCAGTGTTTGTTATGTGGGTGAAATGCAAGCAAATGAAAGAAAATCCGCAGTTTGGAGTGAGCCACAACCAGGAAGTGACCTTTGTCAAACGCACAAACATGTTTTTAATGCCGGTTGGTACTTGTTTTTATAGCTTGGCCATGACTGGACTCCAGTTTAGTTAAAGAGCACTGCAAAGTTGTCATCTTGGAGGTTAAAGACCCACTCAAAACATAATCCAGTTCCAAATAGTAAATAAAGATAAGAATAAGAAAAGAAAAGAACAAAATACAATAACGTGAATTCTTTCAACCGTTGGACACTTTGGCAGGAAAAAAAAATCTACTTTTGTTACTTCGACTTTTGAAAAATCTCTAAACAATGTTAATAAAGTTATCAAATATATTAGACCTTTTCTTTTCACTTCATTACCAACACATGTATAATGCATATATTAATTAAATATATCCTGATGATTTGTCATCATACAAGAAAAATAAAAGTAGTTGTCACCAGTTGTGGACATTTAAAAAGGTGAGTTGGACTAAACAAAGTTTTTAAAATGTATTTCTTTTGTGTCTCCTGTTCTTTCACGCATTGATGTAGATTTGAATCATTGTCATTACAGGTAATGTTTTGGTAAGTTTATGATCCTGAGGTGGAGCAAAATTCATAACTTGGGCCGTGAGCTGAAAAAGTATGGGGGAACCCTGACTTAGACTGATAGGATCTCCTTTGGAACAATAATAATAACAATAATAAACCGTTAAAATAATGCACTCCCATAAAAATGACTATTGTCTCAGCACAAGGTCGGGTATTGCTCCAGTTGTTTCCAGTCTGAGATCACATGCGTAGAGTTTATTTTGACAAGTGCCTATTAAAACATTCATGAGTGTAACCACAGAGGACTGATTCTACACTCTTGAAACTGCACGGTCAAGAGTAACCCAAAGTGGCTGACGTAGCTAACCCAGCACTGGGTCCAAAAGGGACTCAGCCAATGACGGGTTATTTATTCTGTTGAGGATTTTACTTTGCAAGTTGGGTGGAGATTTTGATCCAACAAGATGCAAAATCGATCCATACTAATCAGCTAAATGGACAAAGGTCAAAGTAATGAACATAACCTTTGGTAAAAGCAACCCAATCTGCTCAAAAACAACTCAGCATTTTTTAGTGTGGGACTGATGATTGACAATGCAACAGTCAAGTAGCCCGAGTGTATCTCCTCATCTGTCTCCATAGTTTGAAGGAGGGTAAAGGAATGAAGCGAATGTTGTTATATGGAGGAGGTAGCCTGTCACGTTACCCCAATACTGCAACACCACAAATTCACCGGACTTGTGAGTCATCCTAAGTCCAGAACCATTCAAGAATCTTTCCACTTGAGACTTTATTATGAAAGGCACAGTGGAAGATTAAAAACCACAAAAAAAACCAGACCAGGGTGGCATAAAAAGTATGTGTAAGGCACCGTGGTGAGGCCTCTTTTTAATAACCTCAGACTGCAGTATATGTAAGCTTAGTTAGCATGTAGCCACTAATGTCCATATAGAAAAGGCCTCAAATGTATTTGCATTTTTGTTCACCTTTCACGAGTCAAAAATGAATTCTAAAAAGACGATATAAATGAGACACATTCAGTCATAGTCCCCAGTGAGAAAAAAAACATACAGTATATGTGATGTCACCATTTTTCATATATTAAAAATGCTGTTATGTTTGTTTTCTATCTGTCAAAAAACAAAAACACACACATTCAACTGGGGACATTTCTTCAAATAAACCAAGAAGTGTGTTCAAATAGTTAAAGCAGCGACACCGAAACGAGCAAACTAGTTATAAGCCATTGAACACACCGCTTGAAAACCTTCATTTAAAAAGAACCGCAACAACATAAACACAGCTAAATGAGCCAAATAAGTACCAAGCAGGCATGTATGTTTGAAGCATAAACATTCAATCTGCCTGGACGGACAGCATCACCTACAGCACTTGACAAGGAAAAACAAAACGAAAACAAAAAAAAAACCCAACTAAAATATAGTAGTTGGAAAAAAAATACTACAACATTCATTAGTATATGCAAAACAGTTGGCTTCAGTGGTATCCTCTCGTGTCAGTAGTTCTGAACTTTTCTTCCCCCGCTTGTACTTCTAAAGGTATCTTTACCCCCTAAAATACAAAGCTAAACCTACGGTATAGAACCTTAAATATGTCATCTCTTCATAAATACTTGAATGTACCTTCAGGTTTTTGTTGCTATAGCAACCTGGTGACGAGGCCGCGGGTCACTGACAAGATGGCGCTGTTTTGTTAATTTTGCTCACAGTTGAGACGAGGCCGTCCCTGCACCGAAGTCAACTTCCTCCATCGGCAGATCGCCTCATCTAATTTGCATCGAAAATTGTGCCACGAAGTTGCCTTTGTTTAAGGTTATACGTGGGGCGCGCTGTTCCACCACGTGTGCTCATGCTCGTTTCTTCAAGCGTCACTGCCACTTTGGTTGTGCTCAATGGTTCTCCGAATCCACAGGTGTTTACTCTTAATGCCCGCTGTTGAGAAGTTGGAGGGGTGGATCAGTCACAGGCAGAATAACGCTCGTGTTTACTTCAAGCAGGCCGAGCCACCGCGTATCAATACTGGTAGACGTCGTGGATGGGCAGCTGAAAGGCCGTGGCCGGGAAGGCCTGCGGCACGGCGTAGCCGGCGTAGCCTCCGTATGCCGCGGCTGCAACGGCGCGTTCTTCTGCAGGGCAGCCAGGGCGGCTGTGTTGGCCGCATAGTTTGTGAATGGGACATATCCGGCGCCATACAGGCCGCCGGCTGCTTGTATGCGCGGGACATTATGGGCCATGGCATAGATGGGAGTGATCGGACGACCCTGGGGAAGGAAGGGGGAGAGTATTGAAGTATTCAATGCTTTTTACATCCCGAACATGAACACATTCAACCACACTAATTACAGTAACTGCTCATGATGACCCTTCTAACAGTGTTAACTATAATTCAGCACATCTCTTTCCATACTCTTGACAACTCCCTCAAATAGAAGTCTAAAAAATAAGCTACCAAGGAAACGTGCAGTCATAAGGAGGAACTACAGTATGCCTGTAAAATGTGGCTGCACATTCTTCATTTGTTCATATTTTTGGGACAAGAGGTGGTGCACATACCTGAAAAGGTGGAGGAGTGGAGACTGGCAGAACTGTGGCGGCGGCGGCAGGAGCCGAGGTGTGTTCAGGGTGTTGCATGGCCAGAGGGTTAATAAGGTGCTCCACTGCGTGCACCTTGCCCTCCTCCATCAGCTTGGCCGCGGGGGCCGCACTGAACACTGGGTACTGCCCAGCCAGAGTTGGCAATGCCACTGCAGACGGACACAGAAGTGAGCGGCGGTTTGGATCACACACAGAAGTAAAGAAGGATGCGATGTAGCATTTGGCTAACAGCAGAAGACCAGCACATTCAATACATCCACCCATGCTCAAAAAGTCACACCGACTAAAACACAATATGGTACAGCTCAAAGAGAAGAAGCTAAAGGAGAGAATGTATGTTAGAAGAGAAGAATAGGATAAGCGGTCGTGTTTGAATATGATTTAGAATAGAACGGCGCTCAATTTTGGATTGACCGCATTGCTTCACCACACACGCAAGCGCACACCTTTAGAATGAGCATAACGTCAACATTATTTCAGATGGACAAAGGTCTTTCCAATTTAGGGGTAATCCTGTGATTCCACACCCGACCAAACGACTGATTTCTAACTTTTCGAAGCTCCAGTCGTGTGACAAAGCTTCCGATTTTCAAAATAGGCAAATCTTGCAATATCAATAAAAGACAAGAATAATTATGTGTTGGGTGAGGTATGGTTTGTGTCTTGCTTCATGATGATGATGGAATCGATTCAATACCTAATTTATATTTCAGGATGAATTGCCCATCAGATTTGACTGTTGAGGACTCAACAACATTCCACCTTCCTCCAAGTTTTCTAGTAAAAAAAAAAGAGTTCAACACAGCTCTATTCTGTGTGTGGATATTATATATTTGTGAAGAAGAACCAAACATGTCGCTAAATGTTGATGCCACAGCATTTGTTGAAGAGTGATTCCCCTCCATTTATATACGTAGTAACCCAATGTGCTTACAGGTACATAAGCCATTTTTAGTTTTTAATATACTTGCATATATAAACCGAGGCTGAGTTGAAATGGAGGAAAACAACGTAATCAATAAAACACGGGATGAAAAAAATACGCATCAGCATAGTTTTGTGTCGACTCGAATAGACATATGCAAGTCTGCGTCTGAAACATGGAGACACTTCACATAGTCCCACCTCCAACTGCAGTGAAGCCAAGAATAAAGGGACTGCTGGATAATGGCACGTTCCATTACCATTGTAAAGCTAATTACAAGCACTCTACAGTTGAGTAAAGTCCCGCCCTTAACCACCGCCCAAGGAAACTTGACACATGACAGTACGGTTGTCTCATCTTGAAGTTAGGTTCGGAATGTCAACTTTCGTTTTCATCTGTAGTTGGTGACAACGTCATCAGTCATTCATTGGAATCAGCAGGAAGTCACGCAAACAATAATTGAACCTTGTGCACTTACTGTCACTAATGTTGCTATTTTGTGTTACTGTTCCTCTTCGATGAGAAATCAGAAGAGTGGAACACATAAGAATGAATTAAAAAATAAATAAAATAAAATGCCTGTGAGACAGGTTCGAATTTTGATTCCAGTCTTGACTGAATGTGTTTTGAGGTGTTTGCCGCAGAGAACAACTTTGACTTTTTGCTGACAAAAAAAAGAAGAAAACCAACAAGAAAAAATACACCCATGTTTTTAGAGTTGGATTAGATATGAAACTACAATTCAGTCAAAAGCTGGAGTTGCAAGGTTGAAAAGAGAAAGTTAACATTATTGACGATTCAATGTTCAGACAGACAACAGCACCGAGGGATGAATTATTTTGTACTTATTGTCATTATTTATTTTGTATTGTCACCCAAATGTTCCTATCCCCCTTTTCAAATTGATTTACATTAATGATAAAGCAAATAGTTATTACTGGACTTCCTTGGTCCTATCTCATCAAGCTAGCATGGAACGTTGGTTACAATGCAGCCACCTTGTGAGCCAGTAACGTACAGTAGTAACCTGACATTCCAGATGTCCTGTTTTACCAAAGATTGTTTTTTAATTTTTTTTTCACTTCCATGTGTGTAAAAGCCAATTGAGATTGGCTGGGAAATGTCAAGCACTTGTACAACTGTTGTATCGTTACATCACGCTGCAATTACATGAAAGGGTAAAAAAAAAAAAAAATGTTAGCTTAACAGGTTTATCACCGTGAAAGAACATCTATCTTGATGGAAAATACCGGTTATTTTCCATCAAGATAGATGTTCCATTGCTCAGTTGTCTCACTTGTTTTAGTTGAGAAATATTTTCTCGGATCCAAAACTATCTAGCTTACCTAACCAGTTCTGATTAAACTGCTGCTCTGACAACATCAACGCTAACCTTTTTGATGCATTGCGCTTATCGGTACATTGAAACTGAGAAGAAACCCACCGCCTCATGCTTGATATGTGATTTGATTAGATTTGCTGTGATGAATTTCAAACCCTTGTTCTTGAATGTACAGCCGCAATTTACATGGTGATTAGGTCAATGTTGTTATCAGTCTGAACATTCCGTCGGACAATTTTCTTTTTTTTTTGCATTAGCAGCAAATAGCAGTTACCATTTGATCACGCGAGAAAGCAAATCTTTCTTCTTTGAATCAATCAGCAACGGCAGCCGTTTAGCATGTCCATCCGGCAACAACTATTATTTTGATTTCGACAGAAAGACAGAAAGAACGAGTTCTTACAGAAATACATGAAACGACCATCCATGTCATTGCCTGTATTCTATGCAAGAACGGTGCGAGAAGAAGAAGGAGACGGAAAGGGTTTAGTAAAGGCTTTTGAGATGGGTGAGGGTAGGGATGGCTATGTCTATCTCACTGACTTGTGCCTGGTTTGATGGCAACTGGGTTGACGGAGGCAGCAAGCTCCAGACTGGGCATCAGTTCATAGGACTTTTCGGGCAGCTTGGTCTTACCCTCATGGTAGCGGCTGTAGATGCCACGACCGGCAGAGTAACCCCCCAGGTATGACCCCCGAGGACCGGGGGTACGGTTACCCGTGGCGGCGCGACCACGACCTCGCACAGTACCTGCTTGAATACAACAGGTCATCGGATTACTGGGGTAATGGTTTGGGACTTTCTGTTTAAATTCTTGCGCTAGACAACGTGCTAATGGACAAGGATGAGATGTCATTTTGCAGTGCTGATGCAAATGGAATAATATAAACAATGGTGGCTTGAGCTAAGAGTGTATTGAAGGGCCACTTGATTCTCTTTCAGGCGCAATGTTCTGACTTGTAAATTGTGTCTGGGCTCCGTGATGTTCTATGCCATGTTGTGGATATTCATCCATGAGATGGCGGAAGGAGACAGCGTAGCAGGAAAGGGGATGGTGTTAGAAAATGTATAGTTGGTCACATAGCAAGAATAATTGTTCATTGGGAAAATAAGTAGAAATGAGCGATTACCATTGTTCTGTATCAATGAGGTTCCTTTGGAGAGAAAACCAAAACACAATGATTGTTGAAAGTCAGATCGATTTTCCTGCTTCCACCATATTCAATCAATCATCCAAGATAACGGGATTCACTTTCATGACGTCATCACCCCTGTTGTTGTCTCTTATGATTCGAAAGACAGACCTTCATCTATTCAAGTTTATCTTGATCAAGGTTGAGTTTCCTTAAATTTGCTTATTGCATCATAGGCGACTTAACGTAATTAGAAGTTTTTAGCGATGAGTTTCCCCCCGAACACCTGCAACTAGCAACATTCACAAAAACATGAAGAAACCGGTGTCTGACACTAGAGTGCTCTAACCTTTCACAAAGTAGTCCCTGTTCGGTCCGATGAGTGGGTTGTAAGGATAACCATAGTAGGCCAATGTGTAAGGGTCACACTGGTAGACGTAGTTTTGCTGTGGAGCTTCCGGAGTAGCAGAAACCCCCTTTGATGCCTTCTGGCGAGAGTACTGCTCTTTGTCAACTGGCTTGGCAAGTGTGACCTCAATGCAGGAGCCCTCCACCTCAGTTCCATTCAGGTGGTCCATGGCCAGCACGGCATCATCGCGGGATGTGAAGTGAACAAAGGCGTAGTCACGGATTTTCTTCACTCGCTCTACACAACCTGGGCTCCACTGACTAAACACCTGGTTGATGAAGAAAATACCATTGTTGTTTCTTGAACCAAAGTCAACGTGATTCGCAAAACATGTTTGCACTGTGGTTGA
Source organism: Hippocampus mohnikei (assembly GCA_026261675.1). Taxonomy (NCBI): domain Eukaryota; kingdom Metazoa; phylum Chordata; class Actinopteri; order Syngnathiformes; family Syngnathidae; genus Hippocampus; species Hippocampus mohnikei. The sequence goes on along the minus strand of JAKGUB010000002.1, from coordinate 639,814 downwards.
GAGAGGAAAGTAATTTCATCTGTGCTATATGTTACACATAGAGCATATTTGACAATAAAAGCTGACTTGACTAAACTGTTCCATTAGAGTAATCCGTCGCTATGACACGGTCTATCTTTCAGGGCTTCGATGTTTCGTGGAATTTTACGTGCAGTTTTTTTGGGTTCTTTGTTTATTTATTTATGTATTTTTTTAATAGTGCATCGTGTTGTGCATCCTGATTGGCTAAGTCCCTGAACCTCATCGATGTACTACTGTGTGTATATATACATATATATATATATATATATATATATATATATATATATATATATATATATATATATATATATATATATATATATATATATACACACACACACACACACACACACACACACACATATATATATACCGGTGTGTATAGATTTTTTTTTTTGAATGCTTGGGCCTGAAAAAATGTTTCATCGTTGGTTTCATCCAATACAGTATTGTATTGTATACATAATAATTGTAAAAAATAAAAAAATAAAGATGACTACTTCACGGATTTCACTTATCACGGGTTGTTTTTCGAACGCAAGCCCCGTGATAAACGACGGATTACTGTACTACTGTCAAGGCAACCTACCTGTTTAATTGTTTCCTCGCTGGTCTCCATCATAAGATTCCTGACGTAGAGTATTTTCACAGTCTCCATGACATCCTCATCCACATCAATTTCTGGCTCTGCCCAGTCCACCGCAATCTGGTGACCCCACAGCTGAATGCGTCCAGGCATCAGTTTCCTGCGGGCCATGGCGGCCGCACGGTGCGACTCGTATTCTACAAAGGCAAAGCCACGGTTCTTCATCTTGTCTGCAGCGCTGGCGTAAACAATCACATCTAGCACGCCCTCGGTCACCTTGGAGACCTCCTCCAGAATCTCTTCACGCTTTTTGGTCTTGGGGATACCGCCAATGAAAAGACGGCAGTTGTCTACAGAGGAGCAGACCCCGAGGAGCCGTCCGGGCCGCACCTCGTAGTTGTTGAGCTCCCGCACAGCCCGTTTGGCTTCGTGTTTCTCAGTGTACATCACAAAAGCATAGCCCCGATTCTTCCCATCAAAGTCCATCATCAGGCGCATCTCATAGATGCGTCCCACAGACTCGAACACGGGAACGAGCTCATCCTCATAAACATCTCTTGGGATCTTGCCCACGAAAATTTCACATCCCCTCGGTGGAGATGCGCCGTTCCAACCGGGAGGGGGCCCATATTTGCGTTGGCCATTTTCCTGGACCATACCGTAGCCAGTGCGCTCCATCAAAGCCACCAGTGCAGCCTCATTGGGAGTCCCTGCGACACCCTCCGGAATGTTGATCTGTCCAAGGAGAGCGTGGTGGGGGGCACCGGCGGATTTGCAAAGCTTGGAGGGGGCAGTATTGTTGCTCATGGTTGAAGAGGAAGCAGGATCTTCGGCTGTCATTCTGACAAAAACATCCAATTAGAGCCGTGGCCTGAGGAAGGCAAAGAGATTGGGAGAAATTAGTCTTTGGTTCTTGTCAAATACATTTTTTTCAAATTGAATGACATTTAAGCATATATTATTTGTAATTCCTGAATCAAAATCACTCTGTCAAAGATGATTAGAAACCAAGACAAGAGGTCGTTTGGTGGGCTTATAACATGACAATCGTCTAGAAATGCGCAAGCTGCCTCACACTATCAGTAGTTTTACAACCCTGTTTTGTTCGCTCCATAAGACTCTTTTCTGATCTCTGACCCCCATAAGGGAGATTGGCAAGTCATAAACCCTTCAACTTTCGTTCAAGGTTCATCGAGGTCGGCTGTGTCACATGCTCACGATGACCGAGTGGTGCTGGCACGGCTGATCTTACATACACTGTATCTCTATGCACATTTAACTGTTTGTCACACTGTAGCTGCAAGAGATTGTTGGATATTCAACGCCCTGCTCAATATGAATGTTAAACTGTACAGTGTGTTTGTGTGTGCGCGAGTCTTTTTTTTAATACTGTACCCGCATAAAAAGCACTGAGAACAATCAGCTTCCTAAGCGTAAACCTCTTATATCTCAACACTGGCGGCATTCAGAAAGCAAAAATGCACAGCATTAAGTCTCTAATCACCACAATGTGAGGCAACCAATCACCTTGGACCATGTGTGCGTGTGTGTGTGGGGGGGGGCTTCTTTCGATTGTTCGGACATTTGATCATGAGCACGAGGCGGTCAACAAAGGTTAAAAAAAATACAAAGCCAAGCAACCATGGTAACGTAAGCATTCATTTGCCTGAACCAATATCCCAGCACCCCCATCCACACACACACACACACACACACACACACACACACACACACACGCACACACACACGCGCACACACCTGCTCTCTGCTGCCTTACAGCCTACGAACTACAAACACCCTAGATTGTAATTTATGAACAAATCAAAGTACAGTAATATAATAAGAATCAAGATTCTTTAGTGAAAGCAGAAGCGCAAGAGCCAAGAGTGACGAAACCAGATGTTGCTTATTTTCTGTCTTTTGTCATTAGCCGAGCGTGACGAGGTCAAGGTAACATATCCGACCATTTTATGAACCTGTTCCTGTTGTTTTTCTTGATGATTAAGCAAGTGAGCTTCATAAGCCTAAAACAAACAGTAGTCAAAAGGATTATTAAAACACAAGGGAGGACCACAGCTCTCAGACAGTGCAGACCGTTGACATTAGTCTAACCCAATCACGACTCACTGTGTGCTCGTGAGTGTGTGTGTGTGTGTGTATGTGTTGGGTAAGAGCTGCAACAGGTAGATGATTAACCTACAACCACAAATTGTATCTTTTACTCAAAAGTGAGCTTTACTCTCAGCCACCAAAATCACATTTTCAGAGCGAGACAACAACACCAGAGTAAAGAACACACACTATCTCCCATCTCATCCGTCTCCTATCTCATCTGATTTAGCGACAACAAGATCCCGTCAAACCTTCAAGACCGACCGTGAAGTCATTCGACAGCTCTGAAAGGGCGAAGGCTTGATTGGCTAATCTTACCAGGGTAAGAGTCACTATCATGGCTTTGAGTGATCAGCCTCGTGTTTATAATTGATAGAAGCACCTGATTCCTTGCGCATTAACGTGTCATAGAGGACCACATTGTTTTATGAGTGCAGAGAAGGCTTTTACAAGCATCCTCTGGACTATGCCATAAAGCTGAACTCATTTTACCCATTGGAAATAGGGCTTGGCCTTGACCCATAATTCCACACAGTAGGAGGAAAAAAAAAAGATGAAGAATATACCGTAAGGCCTTGAATGACTCTCTGTGAGCTCCAATACGTATATTAAAGCTGGCCATCATCAGGCGCACACACACAATATACTGTATTCTAATCGAACAGCGATATCAGTAATTCTGCCTTTGAAAAGATCACAAGTTTTACCAAGGTATCCATTGAATATTTTGTTCCCGTGTATTTTGCAAGTAAATCGCTGCAGTAAATTCAGCAACCTTTATGATTGTGGGTTTAATTCACATGGTGTAGAAGTGCAGCACTTCATACTGTGATGTTTCTAAATTTCAGTTTAGATCCATTTGGATCTGTACATATTGTGCACAGAGGTGTGTAGGACAAATTGAAGAAACATGTTTCTCTAAACGGAAAACAAAATCTTTCCGTTTCTATCCAAAGGTCCGATACAAACAGGCCCGAGTTGCCATGCTACGCTTCAAGGAACCGCAAACAAAAACATTATACTACTTTAACACACACACAGATGCATTTTCACACAGCCTCGGTCGGGTGAAAAGAGCTCAAATTTCCCTTTGTGGCTCGTTGCAAATGTTATTGTTACCGAAGCAAGAGAGAGGCAAGGTGAAGTCCTCATTACAGAAAGAGACGGATGCAAAAAAAAGAGAAGACGGAAGAGAAGCCGAGAATGCTGAGAAGGGATGATAGCTACCAAAGTTGCTTGACAGCTCTCCACCGCTGGGCCGTCTGCTCTAAGGAGTGCTGGTCCACCTCCATGACAGACAGGTTCAGCGGGGCACTGAACACACATGGACCGGCCTCCTCTACACAAACACTGCAAGCATGAGCGCTGATCAGGGTGGAACTTGAACAGGTACAAATCGGTGTATGGTATGTGTGCGTGTGTGTGTGAGAGAGAGAGAGAGAGAAAGAGAGAGAGAGTGAAGGAGAGATGGCTGATGGGAAATGCAGTCATCTTTTCTGCTTAGAGATGCAGAAAAGGAAAGGTGGAAAATAACAGGAAGCGTTTAGAAGCTTTTAGAAACATCCTCTGGTTTTTCGGGAGAGGGGGGTTGCTGGATGATTTCTGTCCTGTCTGCACAAGACGTGAGCATCTTTGGCCATGTAGGACTTTTTTTTCCTTTTCTTTTTTTCCAGTCAGCAGCTTAACTTAAGCAAACAATACACACCTTCCTGCGCAACTAAGAGCAGAGGGAGAGAGAGAAAGAAAGGTGCAAAGTCCCAAATGAGAGGGCTTGACTTGCTCTTGTAGGTTCCGTCTTTCAAAAAAAGTGCTCTCAAGAGCAAGAAGAGGGGGAGTGAAGGACAAACTAGAGCAGATGGGGTGAAATCAAGTGGGTGAGATTAAAGTCTCGGTGTGTGGTCAACAGTTTGCTTGAGTATCAGCTGCTATTGAAACTGGCTCCACTCCTTAACGACCGGGAAAACAACTGATAAGGAAGTCTAAACAGCACCAAGAACAAAGAGAAACGCTGAAAAAAATTCCTTAGCATGGTTTTAAACCCCCCCCCCCCACACACACACACAAAAATCATCTCTTCAGGTGTTCTGAGGTGAGGGGGGGATGGGCTGAATCTCAAAACGATCAATGGTTAACTGTGTAGCGCCACCAGGGAGACCTACCCTGAAAAATATTTACCACTCACTCACTAAATACTTTAATACTCAATTATTGCCTTGTATGATAATATGACTGGAGGTGAAATGCAAAATGTGGGTAGAATTTGAAGGGCTCGGACAATTTGATGACCAATCAATTGATCAAATGTCGTACTGCCAGATACGCACAATTTATCATAGCTGTTCCCTTTTTCTGGTTGACTATTGTGTTCCCAATTGTTTCGGTATGGTGCATTAAAACAGCCAATTGTGTCGATCTGACTCTACCTCAGCTTGTTGATTTGTTTGTAAAGCTGTGACACATCAGCCGATTTCAACATATGATTTTTATAGAAGTTCAGTGACTGTTATGTTACTTGTAAAGTAGTTTTTTTTTTAATGGGTTAGAAAAGTTGCTGAGTCTAGTTAAACCCCAAAGATTTGTTATTTGAGCAAACTGTTGGTGCAAATATCTATAATGATTTATTTTGAAAATGTCTTGACATGTAAAAACTGTAATGGGACAACAGGTTAAACGGAGTTAAAGTTGTCACTGTATGACTTTGTTCTCTGTTGAGGCCAGGGCCACACGAGCACATACACACACACACACACACACACACACACACACACACACACACACACACACACACACACACACACACACACACACACACACACACACAGGAATCTGCCAAGCAGACAAAAAGGCAGGAATAAAGTCAGCAATAAAACAGTGCTGCTAATCAGTATCTTGGCCTGTGAGCCAGTTTGGTTCTGCAAGTCATCCATGAAAGTAAATAAGTAGCATGTCACGTGTGTAAAGGGTCGCAGAGAGCGACGTGACCTGCGGGAGTGCTGCGCTTCGGCTCGCGCTGGACTTTCCAGGAAGCACTTCCTCCCGGTCACATGCAGACACTGAGAAACAGCTTGAACACTTTCAAAGAAAACAATTTCCTGTGGTGATTTCCTTGAGAACACAGAGGCCGGTTCTATTAGTAAGAAGTGATGACAAAGTCCACTAAACAGCAAAAGAGATGAGATATTTTGTGTCTCTTGTGCATTCTCCAAGTGAACGACTGAGCAAGTGAAACAAAGAAACTTGATGAAGGAGAAGCGAGAACTGCGGCTAACCCTTGAGGACGCATGATGTCCTCACAGCGGAGGTTCACACAGTACGTCTGTCAACACGCTGACGGCCATCCAGGAGGACTGCATGGCTGACTACAGTCACACTAATAATTTAGTTATGTGACAATTTGACAAGAATTTCGTATGCTAATGTTGCTCTAGGTACCTTTGGTGAAAGATAGCGTATGTGTCTTGGGTACTGGGCACTTTACAGAGATGCACAGTACTGACAATTACATTACAAAATAATAAAATGATAACCTGGGCAGCATGGTGTAGGAGTGTTGACATGTCTGTGTCACAGTTCTGAGGATTGACTCCAGACTATCTGTGTGGAGTTAGCATCCATCCATTTTCCAATCCGTTTATGCTCGCGGGCATGCTGCAGCCTATCCTAGCCGTCTTCGGGCAGTCGGCGGAGTACACCCTGAAATGGTTGCCAGCCAATCGCAGGGCACACATAGACAAACAACCATTCGCACTCACAATCACACCTAGAGACAAATTAGAATATTCCATCAACCTGCAACCGCATTTTTTTTGGAATGTGGGAGGAAACCGGAGTACCGGAGAAAAGCAAGGGAGACCATGGGCGGCGTGCTAACCAGTCGACTGGAGTTAGCATGTTCTCAAAATCCTTCCCATCCCCAAATGTATTTTTCATGTCTCATTCTGTCATTCCGTTCGCTGGATTGAACCTCAGAGCGGGAGGATGGATGGATGGATGACTAAATGACAGCTACTAACATTGTAACGCAATGAAAAACGTCAATGCTAGAATTTTGACACATTACAGCCGTGCTCAACATTGAAAACTAAGTGGCTAATTGACAAACCGACTGAGATTCTCACATTCCTATGCTTTACACTGGCTGGAGTTTATGGCCCAGCACATTGTACAGCGATCCAGTAAAAGAGCTGTCAGATTTTGATAATAAAGAGAATAATGATTCTTTTTTTTTTTCATGTTGATTCCAATTAAGAATACAGCTCTTATATTGGCTCTTACATTTTGCAAGTGAATCTAGTGGAGTGTCCCATATGTGTGTTTCTTCACTGCTCTGTTTGTCTTCCATCCACGTAGCTGGCACCATCATTCCTCCGGCTCACTCAAGCTCAAATAGTCGGGGTGGGGTGTTTTTTTTTTTTGTCATGACGGGGGTGTTGATGGCAAGGTAACGTAAAGAACTATGATGACCATCGGGTGCGGGGTGTGACACATGCAGGAAGACTAATCAAGAGAGCAACGGGGGGGGGGGGACTAACTGCCCCCCACCCCCTCCCATGATCTGGTCAGGCCTCCCTCGGAGCTCGAGAGCCCTTCAAAAGTGAAGTGAATGTGGCCTGAAGAATTTCAGGTCAGACGGAGTGCGTGTGCGACTGCCCGCAGCCCGTTCCCACTTCACCGCGGAGGGATGATTCCAGCTCATTTACCCAAAGAGCCGCCGTTCACCCCCGCCACCCTCCCGCCTTAAGGAGCCACTCAAAACCACAGCAATGAAACCGTACGCCTTCAACTCAAAACAGAGCATTCAGATTGTCTGACTCGAACCCAGATTCAAACCCGAATAATAAATTGCAGAAGAAAGTTATGATCTCAGCTGTTTGTGTCGCCTACAAAACACACGGCACCAATAATAAGATTTTGCTTTGGCTCCAGCCAAAAGGAGCTTTGCCTTCTTGGCCAAACACATTCCTTGAGTTAATCAGCTGGCCTGACTAAGGCAAGGGACAACAACTTGAAGACAATTATTACAGCTGACGCCGACATCATCACTCACTGCCCAGGTGGACACTGGGAAGAAACACTTGATCACTTTGTGACTTGGTTGTATGACTCAAACAAGGAAATATGAACAGCTTCATTTTTACATTTTTGCCATTGTCCTCCAACATTACTCCTCGCCCTTCGTCATCAAACACTGGTCCACCCATTCAACAAACACATCTCGAAACGTGTATCAGGATCCGCGTGTGTAAATGGCCAATTGTAGTCAACACAACGTTTGCAGCCTTTCTCGCAAAGAAGTAGCATGAAAAGTGTTGTCGTGACATGTTTGGTTTTGCATTTGATGTAGATCACACTATTTCACAACACACGCATGCACTTATGGATACAACAAACAGTTCTTTAGTGAGGTAAAGTCCACGAGATTATATATATATATATCGGCACTGAACACACGCACTCATAACAAAGTTTCCTCATGCCGCTCCACTGATTCCACTGGTTTCATTATGAAGGACTGAATGATCTCAGCACAATTCATCATTGCTTTCAGGTGCTCTGCACCACATTGACAATGATTTTTCACTGAGTGACTGGCAAAAGGAGGAAATCCAACAATAAAGATTCCTCTCAATGCAGCGGAGCGTTGCAATGTACTAAATTCATGTCCAAATTAGAAAGCAGTTGATTTCATTACCCTTTAACAGATGCTTTCTGAAGGTTCATTGAAAATGTGGCTTTAAACCATTCATGACGAGGAGAAATAGTGTTCAGACATTTGCAAAATTTGGGTCCCGGACGTGCTATTTGAATTTTGCTGCTCGGAGACACTAAGAAAGACAGAAGACATGAAGTTGAAAGTCATCAACTGTACCTGTGGGCCACACTGAGGGGCAATGATGTCAACAAACAGGTGTCGAAGAGGCAACTTCTGCGTTTGGAGTTTTTCTTCTCTGATTTTGGTGCCGATAAAAAGTAAGATGCAACGAAGCGGAGCAGCTCCCTGCCTGCCTGCTGCCGCCACTGCAAATGTGGAGGTAAGTAAAGGTGCTTTAGATTTTACTCATTCTCAATGGGCAGAAAAGAGAGGTGGGGCCATTCAGCGCAGGTAACCCCCCCTCCACACTCACACACACACACACACACACACCCCAGCACCACCTATTTATTCTCTTTAACCTCTCTCTCAGCTGATAAGGAATAAGACAAAGGGGAGGGCAAGGCAGAAAAGGGCAGAGGTTGTGACAAGAATTGGTGAGTGGAAGCAATCAGAGTATAAAGCTTGTCAGACAACCTGTAGATGTGTTTACGGCACTATCTCGCACATGTGACATCTTAAGGAAAGATTTCCCAAAAGTGACCAAGTTAAAAAAAAAAAAAAAAAAAAAAAAAGATAAGGTTGCTTTCTTTGTGATGTTCAAATAGTTCAAGTCCACTCTACAGTTTTCGAACCGATTTATTCTGACATGGATAAAAAAAAAAATGCAACCTAACATGCAGGCCAAGGCCAGTAGTTGACAATGCCACTCTGTCGATAGACATCAGACCCATTCACACCCTGAGGACACGCGCTCAGGGCAGGCACAGGAGGCAGACCCTGCCTGCCACCACCCCTGCAAATGAAAAGTGAAACAAATACAATTAAAAAAATCATGATTACAATGAATTATGCTATTTTCTGTGTGTAGCAAAAACAAAAACAAAAAAAACCCCCAACACATCCAAATTAGGTATATTTTGTCAGTTTTTAATCGTTGATTCAGAGTTCAATCTGTTTTGCTCATGCAAGATCTGTTATGAATTGAGTCAGCATTATCTTGTCAGAATTTAGCATGTTGTGAAACTATTGTGTACAATTTTTTTTCCAGTTGTGCAAATTTATTAAAATGGGATTTGTATATCCTTGACAGGAAAATGCATTCATACCTTATACTTTTGTGCTGAAATAAATTTAATCTATATTTTGTTTAGCTTTCATTTAAGGAGTTCAATCAGAGTATATCAGCGTATTTTAATACCTCAACTGTGAGGGTTTTTTTTTTTTGGTTTGTTTTCTTTTTGAAACATTGACAGATGACCTGCCGGAAAATATTGTTCAGCTGTGCCATGAGACGAAAGTCCAGATTGTAAGTCACTAACATTAACAGCTTTGAAATAACAGAGGTAGCACTTGGATGCTACGTAGTTAGAACTGAATAAAGGTTTCGCTTCTGGAAATTTGGCAGGATGTGATGAGATTGCAGGGGCCATTGTGCAATTTCCAGGTCAGTTTACATGTTTTCATCTTTTGTACTCTGAATTCATTCAATGTGTTCAGTACTTTTAAAAGTTTTCCCTTCTGACAGTCCACCCAAAAAGGGTCACCTTGTTTTCAGGTGACAAGAAATGAAAACTGAGCAGAATCTGAAGCTGCATGGTTTTCATTGGCATGCAATCATACAATAGACGTAATCTGAACCAACGGGTAAACCGTTTTTGTTAAAAATAGATGGTAAAGTCGAACCTTTCACAAGATCAATAGTATTATGTCCATCGATCCATCCATTTTCTGATCTGCTTTATCCTCACAAGGGTCATGGGGGTGCTGGAGCCTATCCCAGCCATCTTCGGGTAGTAGGCAAGGGACACCCTGAACCGGTCACCAGCCAATCACAGGGCAAACAGAGACAAACAACCATCCGCGCACACACTCACACCGAGGGACAATTTAGGGTGTTCAATCAGCCTGCCATGAATGTTTTTGGAATGTGGGAGGAAACCGGAGTACCCGGAGAAAACCCCCACAGGCCCGGGGAGAACATGCAAACTCCACACAGGAAGGCCGGAGCCGGGATCGAACCCAGTACCTCTGCACTGTGAGGTCGATGCGCACTGGAACACTGGGCCGCCATAGTCTTATGTAAAATATGTAGGCTAAATATCACAGGTCCACAAAAATGTATAAAACTATTCTTGATGATTTGTTTGCTCTGATTACAAATCTGCCCTTGTTTTTTTCTCTTGCGCATTAGGTTTAAATAATAATGTCAATATTATTAATAATAATTATTATTATTATATATAATAATATAGTATATATATAATAATAATAATATCGATATATTATATATATAATAACATGTTTTGGCTACTTCACAGATGCTCAATAGAATTTAGATCAGGCCTCATGGAAGGTCACTTCAAAATAGTGCAATATTATTATTTTTTGGGTTCTGAGCCACTGTTGGGTTTTTCCAGCCATGTGGACTGACACTTGATTGTATACGAGGACCCACGACTTGTGAATAAGAACGAGCTTTCTGACACTGGGCACATTTAGAATGCCTTCAGAAACTTGAAATTTAATTTCAACCCTGCATTGCTTCCAGACATCCGGTACCAGATGAAACAAAATGGCATCAGAACATAATCAACACTTCTCTGTGGGGGTAGGTGCAGTGTTCTATTCTTTGTTTTCTTCATTTTGACGCCCATAAACTAAAAGCTTTGCGGCCTGTCAAAAAGCCTTTTTGCTAATTCCAGTCTTGCCGGTTTTAAATCAGTTTCCATGATAAGTTGTGAGCAACACCGTCAATTATTTTGTATCTCAAGTTAAAATCTTTCAAAGCAACACCAGGTTTGTCCTCAAGTCTACTTGTCAGAGGCGGATCATTGATTGACCACAATGATCACTCAGAAGCAGGCTGGATATCCAAAGTGATTTGGACAATTCATTTTCAGCGCTAACTTGACTTTGCCACACTTAAACACATAAGGAAACAAAACAGTCTGCAATATAGACTAAACACAGGGCATTCCAGTCATTTTTGTCAGACGCACACAAGGGATGTGTGGAAGTTGAAACGCGACTTTAAACAATCTTTAGTACGCAAGCACAACACTATCATCACTTGCCGTGCAATTGCCGTAGTACGGGTGACACATTAACCAATGGCTCTGTTAATGAAGGACAAGCCATCACTGATTCTCCATTTTGGGTAGGCGCACAAACACACACACAGAGGCTCGCGCACACAAATAGAGCAAAGTTTGCAAACGGACAAAATCTGCGGTCCCGTCAACATTGCGAAATCGGGAGTGAAGGCCAGGCAAAGTCATAAAGCCATTTAGGAGGCGGAGGAAAGCCCAATTCAGACATGCTATATAGCAGAAATACACATCCAGTCAAGACAAGCTCAGGTGTACTGAGTGACACCTGCACGTGCTTTTTTTATTTATTTTTTTTTTTTTAGGAGAACAAGAAAAATAGCAAATTCCTCCTTTTGAGCAGCAAATGTAAGAAGTTCACATGCAACCAGACACAGGTATGGAGGTGATAGTTATAGAACTGGGCATAAATGCCTGCTATGAAACCAAACACACACAAATAGTGATATAATGGCCAGTCATATTTATATATATATATATATATATATATATATATATATATATATATATATATATAAATAAACATGTGCGCCGGAGAGATTTAAAAATCTGCTGATGCCGAAATGCCACTGTCAGTAAAACAAGACTTCCCAAAGGGAAATGTGTGTTCAGTTGTAACACTTCCTCATTCAAAGGCTTCACCTCACATCCTGAAACAAGAGTCAGCCAATCGAAATGTCCCCGCTTATCATTAACAAAAAGGACTCAGCACAATTATAGTGCTTTTCTCCCCCCCCACACACACACACAGGATCTAACATCTTCCTCTCCATCCTGGTGTGAGTCGAGTCCTCTTTTGCCTTCTCGCTTGTCAGCTGACCCTCCCGTCATGTGGCGAGCGGCGAGCCAATAGCAGATCATGCGCAATCAATGCCAAGGTCAAGGATAAGGAAGGAGAGAAATAATAACAAGTTGGGGGAGCAAAACAACTCAGAAAAATCATAAAGTCAAATAAATGTAGATGAGTCGTCTGACCGCCGAGCATTTAACCGCTGAGGTGTCAAAACGGCGGACAGTCATGTGAGTGTCTGCGAGCGCTGACGCGACACGGCGGTTTTACCACATTTTCTTACAACTTAAACATGAAATAGTGGCATCACTATTTGCACAACACCATCCAACATGCACCGGAGGACAAATTGTGTAACTCCGAGACCATCATTCAAGCGAGCGGCGGCGTTTGCGTAAAACTTCAACCCTCACCGCGAAGATGGGACACTTTATGCACTCTAGAAAACTTGAATCAAGTCTATTGGTTCACCCTCCTAAACGAAGTGAACTCCTTTTGATAATGAGCCACATTATGACACAAATGTTTAATCACCTCGTCACGTTATCACGTATACAGTAATCCTCCACTTTATTGTGTTTATATAGAGTAAGTCTCAAAGTGATTACAGCATGCGGGAGGGCAATTTTAAGGCTTGCACTTTTTAAAGCTTTTCATGTGGTCTCGACATATCACAGATTTTCACCTATCCCGGGTGGGTCTGGAATGTAACAAGAGGTGGTCACCACACGTATTAACTGCTTACTATACCCCCCCCCCCTCCCCCGCCCTCCCATATGTAAGAGTTGTATATTGAAGTACATGTACTCTATGCTGCATTCCTTCAAGTACTATTAAAAATACATTTTGGTTTCATGATATATTATGACATTTCTTGCGATTCACTGTAACCAAAATCAGGTAATTTCATGACTTGATGATTTTGCTCCCGTTGTTGTTGTTGTTGTTTTTTAAATTTTTTTTTTGCTAAACCCTTTCAGGAACAGCGGTTCCTAAAGTGGACATCTTATCATGTTTTCAGGTTACAGGGTGCATGTCAAGGTTAATCTATTTGAATAAATTTCCATCCAATTGATTCAACTCATTAAGTGTTCCCAATGAGTAGAATGCCACTTTGATGAATCCCCTGAAAAGGTTACCTGTGACCAATCTTCAACTTTTTGTGTTTTAGCTATTTGCGAGACAATTTGTTCTTTTCACACACAGTCGCACCCACAAGCACACACTGGCAAAGAGGGAAGGATAAAAATAAGCCGGTTGGATTGCAGTATTAACACCCTCCAAATTCAGATTCCAAAACACACAATGACTAAGCTCCTGAGCGGTGTCACGAAACAGGGATTTTATGACAAGAAACAGAAAGTTGAAAAACAGTTCCACCTGTTCTGCATCTTATGAACGACGGACTGAAACTGCTCATGAGCAAGTGTGGGTGGTGTTTTATATTTGTTTGATTTTCCAAAGTATCTTTGTTTGAGCAACGGTAGGGATACAGGAGTTTTTTTTTTTTTTTTGCTGCCATTTTAAAAGTATTTTATTGTGCAACCGTATGTCAAAACATCACACACACAACACAGCAACTTTGTCAATAATGCTGATACTAACACACGAGAGGTTTCCCGACTGGTCCAAGGTTGTTGCAACGAAAGAGACAATATTCATTTACAAGCCACGTCCGAAATTATTTTAAAGCATACTATTGTTGCTTGAAGGGATAAGTCTCTGTTTTACGGCATAAAATAACGTGCGCTTTCTCAGACCAAACCCAGCTGTTAAACAAGACCATCAAGTCAACAGACAACTTCTTCCAGCACCAACTTTTGCGTCACAAAGCACACCTCGGTCGCCTAGCAGCCGAGATGACTGAGGATAACAATCATGAACGGTAACGCGACGTAGCGATTTGAGTCTTTTGTGAAACCCAATACGGAAAAGTGTACTTTGCTGTCTCGCTAGACCTCTATAAATGCTCTTGGGAAAACAAATCAATAGAAATACAAAACAGATACCGGTAGTTATCACAATAAGGAGACCCATAAAGGATTTTAGTAAGAAACGGGTTTACTAAACGGGTCGTTGATACAGTATGTGTTCCGTGTGTTGGATGGGCAAACATTTGCTCAGAAGTCACACCGTGCTGACAAAGACACATTCAGCAGCGTAATAGATGAGGAGAGCTTTTTAATGAAGCGTTTGTACTAAGTATGAACGTAGCGGTATGCACGGGTAATATCTTGACCATCACACATTCCCACAACTGCTATTCAGACAACGACCCCATTGTGTGTAAGAACCGGTATGCAGCAAAGAGATGGCGCAATCAGCTGCATCAAGCGTGCCTGTGTGCGGGAACGAGCAAGCTAATATGTCTTCTCTTGATGTA